>CM060890.1:600000-1055000 GCA_030762935.1 Hymenopus coronatus | reverse complement strand
ATTGGAGTTGGATGTGATTGTATGGGTGGTCCTAGTAGTAGTAGTAATAGTAGTATTAGTATTAGTAGTAGTAGTAGTAGTAGTAGTAGTAGTAGTAGTAGTAGTATTGGAGTTGGATGTGATTGTATGGGTGGTCCTGGTAGTAGTAGTAGTAGTAGTAGTATTGGAGGTGGGTGTGATTGTATTGGTGGTCCTAGTAGTAGTAGTAGTAGTAGTAGTAGTAGTAGTAGTAGTAGTAGTAGTAGTAGTATTGGAGGTGGGTGTGATTGTATTGGTGGTCCTAGTAGTAGTGGTAATAGTAGTAGTAGTATTGGCGTTGGATGTGATTGTATTGGTGGTCCTAGTAGTAGTAGTAGTAGTAGTAGTAGTAGTAGTAGTAGTAGTAGTAGTAGTAGTAGTAGTAGTAGTAGTAGTAGTATTGGAGGTGGGTGTGGTTGTATTGATGGTCCTAGTAGTAGTGGTAATATAGTAGTAGTATTGGAGTTGGATGTGATTGTATTGGTGGTCCTAGTAGTAGTAGTAGTAGTATTGGAGGTGGGTGTGATTTTATTGGTGGTCTTAGTATAAGTAGTAGCAGGAGTAATAGATTGGATGTGGGTGTGATTTTATTGGTGGTCCTAGTAGTAGTAGTAGCAGCAGGAGTAGTAGTATTGGAGGTGGGTGTGATTTTATTGGTGGTCGTAGTAGTAGTAGCAGGAGTAATAGATTGGATGTGGGTGTGATTTTATTGGTAGTCCTAGTAGTAGTAGTAGTAGAAGCAGGAGTAGTAGAATTGGAGGTGGGTGTGATTTTATGCGTGGTCGTAGTAGTAGTAGTAGCAGGAGTACTAGTATTGGAGGTGGGTGTGATTGTATTGGTGGTCCTAGTAGTAGCAGTAGTAGTAGTATTGGAGGTGGGTGTGATTTAATTGGTGGTTTTATTATTATTATTAGTAGTAGTAGTAGTAGTAGTATTGGAGGTGGATGTGATTGTAATGGTGGTCCTAGTAGTAGTAGTAGTAGTAGTAGTAGTAGTAGTAGTAGTAGTAATAGTAGTAGTAGTAGTATTGGAGGTGGGAGAGATTGTATTGGTGGTACTAGTAGTAGTAGTAGTAGTAGTATTGGAGGTGGGTGTGATTGTATTGGTGGTCCTACTAGTAGTAGTAGTAGTATGGAGGTGGGTGTGATTGTATTGGTGGTCATAGTAGTAGTAATATTGGAGGTGGGTGTGATTGTATTGGTTGTCCTAGTAGTTATAGTAGTATTGGAGGTGGGTGTATTTGTATTGGTGGTCCTAGTAGTAATAGTAGTATTGGAGGTGTGTGTGATTGTATTGTTGGGCCTAGTAGTAGCAGTAGTGGTAGTATTTGAGGTGGGTGCAATTGTATTGGTGGTCCTAGTATTAGTAGTAGTAGTAGTAGTAGTAGTAGTAGTAGTAGTAGTGGTAGAATTGGAGGTGGGTGTGATTGTATTGGTGGTCCTAGTAGTAGTAGTAGTAGTAGTAGTAGTAGTAGTAGTAGTAGTAACAGTAGCAGTAGCATTGGAGGTGGGTGTAATTGTATTGGGAGTCCTACTAGTAGCAGTAGTAGTATTTGAGGTGGGTGTGATTGTATTGGTGGTCCTAGTAGTAGTAGTAGTAGTAGTATTGGAGGTGGGTGTGATTGTATTGGTGGTCCTAGTAGTAGTAGTAGTAGTAGTAGTAGTAGTAGTAGTAGTAGTAGTAGTAGTAGTAGTAGTGGTAGTATTGGAAGTGAGTGTGATTGTATTGGTGGTCCTAGTATTAGTGGTAATAGTAGTAGTAGTATTGGAGTTGGATGTGATTGTATTGGTGGTCCTAGTAGTAGTAGTAGTATTGGAGGTGGGTGTGATTGTATTGGTGATCCTAGTAGTAGTAGTAGTATTGGAGGTGGGTGTGGTTGTATTGATGGTCCTAGTAGTAGTGGTAATAGTAGTAGTAGTATTGGAGTTGGATGTGATTGTATTGGTGGTCCCAGTACTAGTAGTAGTATTGGAGGTGGGTGTGATTTTATTGGTTATCCTAGTAGTAGTAGTAGCAGGAGTAGTAGTATTTGAGGTGGGTGTGATTTAATTGGTGGTCTTAGTAGTAGTAGTAGCAGGAGTAATAGTATTGGAGGTGGGTGTGATTTTATTGGTGGTCCTAGTAGTAGTAGTAGCAGGTGTAGTAGTATTCGAGGTGGGTGTGATTGTAATGGTGGTCCTAGTAGTAGCAGTAGTAGTAGTATTGGAGGTGGGTGTAATTTAATTGGTGGTTTTATTAGTAGTAGTAGTAGTATTGGAGGTGGAATTTGATTGTATTGGTGCTCCTAGTAGTAGTAGTAGTAGTAGTAGTAGTAAGAGTTGTAGTAGTAGTAGTGGTAGTAGTAGTATTAGTAGTATTGGAGGTGGGTGTGATTGTATTGGTGGTCCTAGTAGTAGTAGTAGTATTGGAGGTGGGTGTGATTGTATTGGTGGTCCTAGTAGTGGTAGTAGCAGTAGTAGTAGTGGTAGTAGCAGTAGTAGTATTGGAGGTGGGTGTGATTATATTGGTGGTCCTAGTAGCAGTAGTAGCAGTAGTAGTAGTATTGGAGGTGACTGTGAATATATTGGTGGTCCTAGTAGTATTAGTAGTAGTAGTAGTAGTAGTAGTAGTATTGGAGGTGACTGTGATTGTATTGGTGGTCCTAGTAGTAGTAGTAGTATTGGAGGTGAATGTGATTGTATTGGTGGTCCTAGTAGTAGTAGTAGCAGTAGTAGTAGTATTGGAAATGGGTGCGATTGTATTGGTGGTCCTAGCAGTAGTAGTAGTATTGGAGGTGACTGTGATTGTATTGGTGGTCCTAGTAGTAGTAGTAGTAGAATTTGAGGTGACTGTATTAGTGGTCCTAGTAATAGTAGCAGCAGTAGTAGTGGTAGTATTGGAGGTGACTGTGATTGTATTGGTGGTCCTAGTAGTAGAAGTAGTATTGGAGGTGCGTACGATTGTATTGGTGGTCCTAGCAGTAGTAGTAGTATTGGAGGTGACTGTGATTGTATTGGTGGTCCTAGTAGTAGTAGTAGTAGTAGTAGTAGTAGTATTGGAGGTGGGTGCGATTGTATTGTTGTTCCTAGTAGTAGCAGTAGTAGTAGTAGTAGTAGTATTGGAGATGGGTGTGATTGTACTGGTGGTCCTATTAGTAGTAGTAGTAGTAGTGGTAGTATTGGAGGTGGGTGTGATTGTATTGGTGGTACGAGTAGTACTAGTAATATTGGAGGTGGGTGTGATTGTATTGGTGGTCCTAGTAGCACTAGTAATATTGGAGGTGGGTGTGATTGTATTGGTGGTCCTAGTAGAACTAGTAATATTGGAGGTGGGTGTGATTGTATTGGTGGTCCTAGTAGTACTAGTAGTTTTGGAGGTGGATGTTATTCAAGTTGTGGTTCTAGTAGTACTAGTAATATTGGAGGTGGGTGAGATTATATTGGTGGTCCTAGTAGTAGTAGTAGTAGTAGTAGTAGTAGTAGTAGTAGTAGTAGTAGTATTAGTAGTAGTAGTAGTAGTAGTAGTAGTAGTAGTAGTAGTATTAGTAGTAGTTCGTAATAGTAGTATTGGAGGTGGGTGTGATTGTATTGGTGGTCCTAGTAGTAGCAGTAGTAGTAGTATTTAAGGTGGGTGTGATTGTATTGGTGGTCCTAGTAGTAGTAGTAGTAGTAGTAGTAGTAGTAGTAGTAGTAGTATTAGAGGTGGGTGTGATTGTATTGGTGGTCCTAGTAGTAGTAGTAGTAGTAGTAGTAGTAGTAGTAGTAGTAGTAGTATTAGAGGTGGGTGTGATTGTATTGGTGGTCCTAGTAGTAGTAGTAGCAGGAGTAGTAGTATTGGAAGTGGGTGTGATTGTATTGGTGGTCCTAGTAGTAGCAGTAGTAGTAGTATTGGAGGTGGGTGTAATTTAATTGGTGGTTTTATTAGTAGTAGTAGTAGTAGTAGTATTGGAGGTGGGTGTGATTGTATTGGTGGTCCTAGTAGTAGTAGTAGTATTGGAGGTGGGTGTGATTGTATTGGTGGTCCTAGTAGTGGTAGTAGCAGTAGTAGTAGTGGTAGTAGCAGTAGTAGTAATGGAGGTGGGTGTGATTATATTGGTGGTCCTAGTAGCAGTAGTAGCAGTAGTAGTAGTATTGGAGGTGACTGTGAATGTATTGGTGGTCCTAGTAGTAGTAGTAGTAGTAGTAGTAGTAGTAGTAGTAGTAGTAGTAGTAGTAGTAGTAGTAGTAGTATTGGAGGTGACTGTGATTGTATTGGTGGTCCTAGTAGTAGTAGTAGTAGTATTGGAGGTGAATGTGATTGTATTGTTGGTCCTAGTAGTAGTAGTAGTAGCAGTAGTAGTAGTATTGGAGATGGGTGCGATTGTATTGGTGGTCCTAGCAGTAGTAGTAGTAGTATTGGAGGTGACTGTGATTGTATTGGTGGTCCTAGTAGTAGTAGTAGTAGAATTTGAGGTGACTGTGACTGTGTTAGTGGTCCTAGTAGTAGTAGTAGCAGTAGTAGTAGTAGTATTGGAGGTGACTGTGATTGTATTGGTGGTCCTAGTAGTAGAAGTAGTATTGGAGGTGGGTACGATTGTATTGGTGGTCCTAGCAGTAGTAGTAGTATTGGAGGTGACTGTGATTGTATTGGTGGTCCTAGTAGTAGTAGTAGTAGTAGTATTGGAGGGGGGTGCGATTGTATTGTTTTTCCTAGTAGTAGTAGTAGTATTGGAGATGGGTGTGACTGTATTGGTGGTCCTATTAGTAGTAGTAGTAGTAGTAGTAGTAGTAGTAGTAGTAGTAGTAGTAGTAGTAGTGGTAGTATTGGAGGTGGGTGTGATTGTATTGGTGGTCCTAGTAGTACTAGTAATATTGGAGGTGGGTGTGATTGTATGGGTGGTCCTAGTAGCACTAGTAATATTGGAGGTGGGTGTGATTGTAATGGTGGTCCTAGTAGAACTAGTAATATTGGAGGTGGGTGTGATTGTATTGGTGGTCCTAGTAGTACTAGTAGTATTGGAGGTGGTTGTGATTGAATTGGTGGTCCTAGTAGTACTAGTAATATTGGAGGTGGGTGAGATTATATTGGTGGTCCTAGTAGTAGTAGTAGTAGTAGTAGTAGTATTAGTAGTAGTAGTAGTAGTAGTGGTAGTAGTAAGAGTTGTAGTAGTAGTGGTAGTAGTAGTAATAGTAGTATTGGAGGTGGGTGTGATTGTATTGGTGGTCCTAGTAGTAGTAGTAGTATTGGATGTGGGTGTGATTGTATTGGTGGTCCTAGTAGTGGTTGTAACAGTAGTAGTAGTGGTAGTAGCAGTAGTAGTATTGGAGGTGGGTGTGATTATATTGGTCCTAGTAGCAGTAGTGGCAGTAGTAGTAGTATTGGAGGTGACTGTTAATGTATTGGTGGTCCTAGTAGTAGTAGTAGTAGTAGTAGTAGTAGTAGTAGTAGTAGTAGTAGTAGTAGTAGTAGTAGTAGTAGTAGTAGTAGTAGTAGTAGTAGTAGTAGTATTGGAGGTGACTGTGATTGTATTGGTGGTCCTAGTAGGAGTAGTAGTAGTAGTATTGGAGGTGACTGTGATTGTATTGGTGGTCCTAGTAGTAGTAGTAGCAGTAATAGTAGTATTGGAGATGGGTGCGATTGTATTGGTGGTCCTAGCAGTAGTAGTAGTATTGGAGGTGACTGTGATTGTATTGGTGGTCGTAGTATTAGTAGTAGTAGAGTTGGAGGTGACTGTGACTGTATTAGTTGTCCTAGTAGTAGTAGTAGCAGTAGTAGTAGTATTGGAGGTGGGTGTGATTGTATTGGTGGTCCTAGTAGTAGTAGTAGTATTGGAGGTGGGTACGATTGTATTGGTGGTCCTAGCAGTAGTAGTAGTATTGGAGGTGACTGTGATTGTATTGGTGGTCCTAGTAGTAGTAGTAGTATTGGAGGTGGGTGCGATTGTATTGGTGTTCCTAGTAGTAGCAGTAGTAGTAGTATTATTATTTGAGATGGGTGTGATTGTATTGGTGGTCCTATTAGTAGTAGTAGTAGTAGTAGTAGTAGTAGTAGTAGTAGTAGTAGTAGTGGTAGTATTGGAGGTGGGTGTGATTGTATTGGTGGTCCTAGTAGTACTAGTAATATTGGAGGTGAGTGAGATTATATTGGTGGTCCTAGTAGTAGTAGTAGTAGTAGTAGTAGTAGTAGTAGTAGTAGTAGTAGTAGTAGTAGTAGTAGTATTGGAGATGGGTGTGGTTGTATTGGTGGTCCTAGTAGTAGTAGTAGTAGTAGTAGTAGTAGTAGTAGTAGTAGTAGTAGTAGTGGTGGTAGTATTGGAGGTGGGTGTGATTGTATTGGTGGTCCTAGTAGTACTAGTAATATTGGAGGTGGGTGTGATTGTATTGGTGGTCCTAGTAGAACTGGTAATTTTGGAGGTGGGTGTGATTGTATTGGTGGTCCTAGTAGTACTAGTAGTATTGAAGGTGGGTGTGATTGTATTGGTGGTCCTAGTAGAACTGGTAATATTGGAGGTGGGTGTGATTGAATTGGTGGTCCTAGTAGTACTAGTAGTATTGGAGGTGGGTGTGATTGTATTGGTGGTCCTAGTAGAACTGGTAATATTGGAGGTGGGTGTGATTGTATTGGTGGTCCTAGTAGTACTAGTAGTATTGAAGGTGGGTGTGATTGAATTGGTGGTCCTAGTAGTACTAGTAGTATTGGAGGTGGGTGTGATTGTATTGGTGGTCCTAGTAGAACTAGTAATATTGGAGGTGGGTGTGATTGAATTGGTGGTCCTAGTAGTACTAGTAGTATTGGAGGTGGGTGTGATTGTATTGAAGGTCCTTGTAGTACTAGTAGTATTGGAGGTGGGTGTGATTGAATTGGTGGTCCTAGTAGTACTAGTAGTATTGGAGGTGGGTGTGATTGTATTGGTGGTCCTAGTAGTACTCGTAGTATTGGAGGTGTGTGTGATTGTATTGGTGGTCCTAGTAGTACTAGTAATATTGGAGGTGGGTGTGATTGAATTGGTGGTCCTGGTAGTACTAGTAATACTGGAGGTGGGTGTGATTGTGTAGGTAGTCCTAGTAGTAGTTGTAATATTGGAGGTGGGTGTGATTCTATTGGTGGTCCTAGTCGAAGTTGTAATATTGGAGGTGGGTGTGATTGTATTGGTGGTCCTAGTAGAAGTTGTAATATTGGAGGTGGGTGTGATTGTATTGGTGGTCCTAGTCGTAGTAGTAGTATTGGAGGTGAGTGTGAATGTATTGGTGGTCCTAGTAGTAGTTGTAATATTGGAGGTGGGTGTGATTGTATTGGTGGTCCTAGTAGTAGTTGTAATATTGGAGGTGGGTGTGATTGTATTGTTGGTCCTAGTAGTAGTTGTAATATTGGAGGTGGGTGTGATTGTATTGGTGGTCCTAGTAGTAGTTGTAATATTGGAGGTGGGTGTGATTGTATAGGTGGTCCTAGTAGTAGTTGTAATATTGGAGGTGGGTGTGATTGTATTGGTGGTCCTAGTAGTAGTTGTAATATTGGAGGTGGGTGTGATTGTATTGGTGGTCCTAGTCGTAGTAGTAGTATTGGAGGTGAGTGTGATTGTATTGGTGGTCCTAGTAGTAGTAGTAGTAGTAGTTATAGTAGTAGTAGTAGTAGTAGTTGTAGTATTGGAGGTGGGTGTGATTGTATTGGTGGTCCTAGTAGTAGTAGTAGTAGTAGTAGTAGTAGTAGTAGTAGTAGTAGTAGTAGTAGTAGTAGTAGTAGTGGTTGTGGGAATAGTAATGATGCTAGTAGTAGTATAGGAGGTGGGTGTGATCGTATTGGTGGTCCCAGTAGTAGAAGTAGTAGTGGTAGTAGTGGTAGTAGTTTTTTCTTTTTTTTAAGGAGGGGAAAATCCTCATGGACGCCAGGGTAGGTGGCCCTGGTGTGTCGGACTCTTACCGGCTAAAAACCACCTCGGTCTCTTCCAGCGCTGCGGAACCGCCTCTCAGCATTTCTTCACAGTGCAGCATTCAAGTTTATACTTCATCTTTTTCCTTAGCGTGTAGGATGTTCTTAATCATTCCTGTAATGGGGTACCATATTTCTTTCTTGTGTATCATATTTTGTATTATATTGTCTGGTGATAATTCCATTTCAATAACGTTTAAGGGTTTTGTTCTTATGGCGTTCCATCTTTTACATAATAAAATAGTGTGTTCTGGTGTGTCTATTTCTTTACAATATCTGCATTGTTCAGTGTCAATTATCTTCATTTTGTATAAGTAGGTCCCAAATCGGCCATGTCCTGTTAAGAATTGTGTAAAAAAGTAGTCAACTTCTCCGTGTTGTCTGTTTAGCCATGGTTCAATTTTTGGAATAAGACGTTTAGTCCATTGGGCCGTTTCAAGCTCGTCTTCCCATTCCTCATGCCACTTTTTCATTGTAATTTTCCTTTTCTCTTGCTTTTGTGCTCTATTATGTTCATCTTTTTTAAATGTGTGCTCGGTTGCTAATAAATGGAGCGGTATTGTTCCTGCAATCACTTGTATAGCCTTTGTGGATGTTGTGCGATATGCACTTGCTATTCTTATAGCGATCTTTCTTTGGACGCGTTCTATAAGTTTCCTATGTGTTATTTTCTTCATACATTGCTTCCAAGCCGCAGCACAATAAAGTTTAATGGAGTTAATAACACTTCCTAGCAATTTCCTCTTTTGTTGGTTAGGACCTCCTACGTTTGGCATCAGTCTGGCCAAAGCTGCGACCACTTTTTCCGCCTTTGCAGATACATACTTCAGATGTTCAACCATACTCATATTATGTCCAATTAAGATACCTAAATATTTTAGGTATTTTTGAGATTTAAGTTCTAAGTCTCCATCCTGTATAATCACTTCTTTGAGAGTTCTCCTCCCTCCCAGGATTACCATTTCGGTTTTGGTCGGAGCCAGGCTCAGTCCTCTACTAGTCATCCAGGCTTCAACCCTACTGATGGACCACTGTATTTTTTTCCTATATATCTTATTTTGAAGTGCCGCACACAATCAGAGCGAGGTCGTCTGCATATCCCACCAGTGTTATACCTGTTGCAGGTTCCTGTCGAAGCATTTCATCATAGTATATATTCCATAAAGTGGGGCCTAGAATTGATCGTTGCGGTACTCCACTGGTTACATCCATCTCAGAGTTTTTTCCATGAAAGATCTTTCTATCTTGTAGAAAACTACTTATTAATTTAATCATGTATGGAGATATTTTCTTTTGTATTAATTCATTTATAATGTCTAGCCACGGTACAGAGTTGAAAGCAATTTTTACGTCTAATATAACCATTACTACATACCTATCATTTTCATTATTGATTGTGGTGTGGTGGTAGTGGTAGCATTTGTGGTGGTGGCAGTGGTACTGGTACTGGTATTTGTGGTGGTGTGGTGGTGGTAGTGGTAGCATTAGTGGTGGTGACAGTGG
The DNA here is from genome assembly GCA_030762935.1 of Hymenopus coronatus. Taxonomy (NCBI): domain Eukaryota; kingdom Metazoa; phylum Arthropoda; class Insecta; order Mantodea; family Hymenopodidae; genus Hymenopus; species Hymenopus coronatus. The sequence goes on along the minus strand of CM060890.1, from coordinate 1,045,595 downwards.
TATTGGTGGTGGTGTGATGGTGGTAGTGGTAGCATTAGTGGTGGTGGCAGTGGTACTGGTAGTGGTATTGGTGGTGGTGTGGTGGTGGTAGTGGTAGCATTAGTGGTGGTGGCAGTGGTACTGGTAGTGGTATTGGTGGTGGTGTGATGGTGGTAGTGGTAGCATTAGTGGTAGTGGCAGTGGTACTGGTAGTGGTATTGGTGGTGGTGTGGTGGTGGTAGTGGTAGCATTAGTGGTGGTGGCCGTAGTACTGGTAGTGGCAGTGGCAATGGTACTGGTAGTGGCAGTGGCAGTGGTACTGGTAGTGGTATTGGTGGTGGTGTGATGGTGGTAGTGGTAGCATTAGTGGTGGTGGCAGTGGTACTGGTAGTGGCAGTGGAAGTGGTAGTAGTAGTGATAGTGGTATTGGTGGTGGCAGTGGTACTGATAGTGGCAGTGGCAGTGGTATTGGTGGTGGTGTTGTGGTGGTGGTAGTGGTAGCATTAATGGTGGTGGCAGTCGTACTGGTAGTGGCAGTGGTAGTGGTAGTGGTATTGGTGGTGGCAGTGGTACTGGTAGTGATATTGGTGGTGGTGCTAGTGGTAGCATTAGTGGTGGTGGCAGTGGCAGTGGTAGTGGCAGTGGTACTGGTAGTGGTATTGGTGGTGGTTTGGTGATGGTAGTGGTATCATTTGTGGTGGTGGCAGTGGTACTGGTAGTGACAGTGGTAGTGGTATTGGGGGTGGTGTGGTGGTGGTAGTGGTATCATTAGTGATGTGGCAGTGGTACTGGTAGTGGCAGTGGCAGTGGTAGTGGTAGTGGTATTGGGGGTGGTGTGGTGGTGGTAGTGGTATCATTAGTGGTGGTGGCAGTGGTACTGGTAGTGGTATTGATGGTGGTGTGGTGGTGGTAAAGGTAGCATTAGTGGTGGTGGCAGTGGTACTGGTAGTGGCAGCGGCAGTGGTAGTGGTAGAAGTATTGGTGGTGGCAGTGGTACTGGTAGTGGTATTGGTGGTGTGGTGGTGGTAGTGGTAGCATTAGTGGTGCTGGCAGTGGTAGTGGCAGTGGCAGTGATACTGGTAATGGTATTGGTGGTGGTGTGGGGGTGGTAGTGGTACTGGTAGTGGCAGTGGCAGTGGTAGTGCTAGTGGTATTGTGGTGGTGGTGTGCTGGTGGTAGTGGTAGCATTATTGGTGGTGGCAGTGGTACTGGTAGTGGCACTGGTAGTGGTATTGATAGTGGTGTATTGGTGGTAGTGGTAGCATTAGTGGTGGTGGCAGTGGTAGTGGCAGTGGTATTGGTAGTGGTACTGGTATTGGTGGTGGTGTGGTGGTGGTAGTTGTAGCATTAGTAGTGGTGGCAGTGGTACTGGTAGTGGCAGTGGCAGTGGTAGTGGTAGTGGTATTGGTGGTGGTGGTAGTGGTAGCATTAGTGGTGTTGCAGTGGTACTGGTAGTGGTATTGGTGGTGGTGTGGTGGTGGTGGTAGTGGTAGCATTAGTGATGGTGGCAGTGGTACTGGTAGTGGCAGTGGCAGTGGTGGTGGTAGTGGTATTGGTGGTTGTGTGGTGGTGGTAGTTGTAGCATTAGTGGTACTGGTAGTGGCAGTGGCAATGGTGGTGGTAGTGGTATTGGTGGTGGTGTGGTGGCGGTAGTGGCAGAAATAGTGGTGGTAGTAGTGGAAGTGGCAGTGGTAGTTGTAGTGGTAGTGGTATTGGTGGTGGTGTGGTGGTGGTAGTTGTAGCTTTAGTGGTGGTGGCAGTGGTACTGGTAGTGGCAGTGGCAGTGGTGGTGGTGGTATTGGTGGTGGTGGAGGTGTAGTGGTGGTAGTGGTAGCAGTAGTGGAAGTGGTAGTTGTAGTGGTAGTGGTATTTGTGGTGGTTTGTTGGTGGTAGTTGTAGCATTAGTGGTGGTGGCAGTGGTACTGGTAGTGGTGGTGGCAGTGGTACTGGTAGTGGCAGTGGCAGCGGTGGTGATAGTGGTATTGGTGGTGTTGTGGTGGTGGTTGTGGTAGCATTAGTGGTGGTAGTAGTGGTAATGGCAGTGGTATTGGTAGTGGTACTGGTATTGGTGGTGGTGTGGTGGTGGTGGTAGTTGTAGCATTAGTGGTGGTGGCAGTGGTACTGGTAGTGGCAGTGGCAGTGGTAGTGGTATTGGTGGTGGTGTGGTGGTGGTAGTGGTAGCATTAGTGGTGTTGCAGTGGTACTGGTAGTGGTATTGGTGGTGGTGTGGTGGTAGCATTAGTGGTGGTGGCAGTGGTAGTGGCAGTGGCAGTGGTGGTGGTAATGGTAATGTTGGTGGTGGTAGTGGTAGCATTAGTGGTGGTAGTAGTGGTAGTAGTGGTAGTGGAAGTGGTAGTGGTAGTGGTATTGGTGGTGGTGTGGTGGTGGTAGTTGTGGCATTAGTGTTGGCGGCTGTGGTACTGATAGTGGCAGTGGCAGTGGTAGTGGTATTGGTGGTGGTGTTGTGGTGGTAGTGGTGGTGGTAGTGGTAGCATTAGTGGTGGCAGTGGTACTGGTAGTGGCAGTGGCAGTGGTAGTGGTAGTGGTATTGGTGGTGTGGTGGTGGTAGTGGTAGCATTAGTGATGGTAGTAGTGGTAGTGGCTGTGGTAGTGGTAGTGGTAGTGGTATTGGTGGTGGTGTGGTGGTGGTAGTTGTAGCATTAGTGCTGGTGGCAGTGGTACTGGTAGTGGCAGTGGCAGTGGTGGTGGTAGTGGTATTGGTGGTGGTGTGGTGGTGGTAGTGGTAGCATTAGTTGTGGTGGCAGTGGTACTGGTAGTGGCACTGGTAGTGGTATTGATAGTGGTGTATTGGTGGTAGTGGTAGCATTAGTGGTGGTGGCAGTGGTAGTGGCAGTGGTATTGGTAGTGGTACTGGTATGTGGCAGTGGTGATGGTAGTGGTTTTGTTGATGGTGTGGTGGTGGTAGTGGTAGCATTAGTGGTGGTGGCAGTGGCAGTGGTGGTGGTAGTGTTATTGGTGGTGGTGTGGTGGTAGTGGTAGCATTAGTGGTGGTTTCAGTGGTACTAGTAGTGGTATTGGTGGTGGTGTGGTGGTGGTAGTGGTAGCATTAATGGTGTTGGCAGTGGTACTAGTAGTGGTATTGGTGGTGGTATTGGTAGCATTAGTGGTGGTGGCAGTGGTACTAGTAGTGGTATTGGTGGTGGTAGTATTACCATTTGTGGTGGTGGCAGTGGTACTAATAGTGGTATGGTGGTGGTAGTGGTAGCATTAGTGGCAGTGGTACTGGTAGTGGTATTGGTGGTGGTGTGGTGGTGGTAGTGGTAGCATTAGTGGTGGTGGCAGTGGTACTGGTAGTGGTATTGGTGGTGGTGTGGTGATGGTAGTGGTAGCATAAGTGGTGGTGACAGTGGTACTGGAAGTGATAGTGATAGTTTCTTATATAGTAGAGGAAAATCTTACAAAGACACCTTTCTGTGTGGGAGTTGGGTTTTCACCGACTAAAAACCCCTACTGCCGGTCATATAAGGTCTTTTGCGTCTTTTGGAACTGCTGGAGGCATTACTCCTGGAGGCGATGTCTCTATGGTGTTCATTTTTTCTTGTTTAATTACCTGGGTTGGAGTTATCTTCAGTTTGAGTTTTCTGTATTTTAATGTTACATCAATGTTTTGTCGTTGTCATATTTTTTGTTCAGAATTTCCTTAATAAATGTAGCAATAGCTTTCCAGGTGCCTTCTTTATGCAACATAAGTACAACACTGTTAGTCTTCCTACTTTGCTTTCCAGATCCTTCTTCTTTTCTTTCCAATTTGTACATTTAAATATATTGCCTTCAGGACTATCTTTTCCCCACAGTGGAGACACGTGTCACTTGAAACCAGACCAAATGGGAGCAAATAGCTTCTAAAACATCCTTGTCCGGATAAAAACTGAGTTAAGTAGTTTTCAGTCTCTCCATGTTTTCTATCTATCCTTTTTTTAATATCAGGTATCAATCTTTTAGTCCACTGCCCCGTTTTTTCTTCTCTGTGCCACCCGAGCTGCCATTTCTTTAATATGCTCTCTTTTACTTTCGTTTTATTACTCCTTTGTTCTAATCCACGCATGTTATTTCTTTCTTTAACTAATAAATGTGTCGGCATCAACCCTGCTGTAACCTGTATTGCCTTGGTTCAGATTGGTCTATATTCACTAACTATTCTGATTAAAATCTTTCTTTTCTATGAACTTTCTATATGTGGTTTTATCCACCCAAAATGACGCTCCATATAGAATAATGTAATTGCCTACACTGCCTAATATACGTCTTTTATCAGCTCTAGACCCTCCTACATTTGGCATTAGTCGGCTTAAAGCTGATACGATCTTTCTTTGTGGTTTTTCTATGAGCTTTCTATATGTGGTTTTATCCACCCAATCTCCCCAAAATGACGCTCCATATAGAATAATGAAGTTTCCTACACTGACTAAAATACGTCTTTTATCAGCTCTAGACCCTCCTACATTTGGCTTTAGTCGGCTTAAAGCTGACACGATTTTTCTTTGTGGTTTTTCTATGAGCTTTCTATATGTGGTTTTATCCACCCAATCTCCCCAAAATGACGCTCCATATAGAATAATGAAGTTTCCTACACTGACTAAAATACGTCTTTTATCAGCTCTAGACCCTCCTACATTTGGCTTTAGTCGGCTTAAAGCTGACACGATTTTTCTTTGTGGTTTTTCTATGAACTTTCTATATGTGGTTTTATCCACCCAAAATGACGCTCCATATAGAATAATGTAGTTGCCTACACTGCCTAAAATACGTCTTTTATCAGCTCTAGACCCTCCTACATTTGGCTTTAGTCGGCTTAAAGCTGACACGATCTTTGTTGCTCTCCCTGTTACGCTTCGAATATGCGCTGACATACTTAAGTTGTGGCCCATCTGTACACCAATATCATCAACATTGATTATAACTTCTCTGATGGTTCTTCTGCCCACTAGGATTACAGCCTCAGTTTTTTTGTGGCGCTAGTTTTAGTCCTTTCCCTGTCATCCAGGACTGCACTCGCTTTATAGCCCATCCTATTCGGTCTTCCAATATGTCTCTATCTTCACCGCATATTACCAACGCAAGGTCATCTGCATAGCCCACAATTGTTATTCCTTCCCCCATTTTTTGTTTTAACACTCCATCATAATATATGTTCCATAACGTTGGCCCCAGCACCGACCCTTGGGGTACACCACACGCCATATTCATTTTACATTTTTCTCCTACCTGAATTTCTCTATCCTCTAGGTAACTACAAATTAAGTTTTTCAGGTATGGAGTATCTCTCCCCTCTCTAGTTCTTGTACAATCCCCTTCCATGTTAAAAGCATTTTTAACATCTAGAACCACGTGTTTATCTGCGTTTATTTTCGCTTCTTCTGCTATGTTGCACTACATGGATTGTATCTGTCGTAGACCTTCCTTGCCTGAAACCATATTATTCAGGCAATAGTCCTTCACCTTGCTCTACTGCTTCTATTAATCTTTTATTTATAATTCGCTCAAAGAGCTTTCCTAAAACATTTAATAGACATATTGGTCTATAAGACCTTTTCCCCTCATTTTTGCTAGGCTTTTCTATTAGGACCAGCTTGCCTGTTTTTCATGCTTTTGGGAACACTCCGCACTTAATTGATAATGATAGTAGTTGTAGTAGTAGTTGTAGTAGTAGTAGTAGTAGTAGTAGTAGTAGTAGTAGTGGTAGTAGTAGTAGTACTGCTAGTATCATGGTGTAGTTCTCGTAGACGTAGTTTTATAGCAGTTTTAACAATCTCGAAGTAGTAGTGGATAGATAGACTATAGAACAAGCATGCAGAGACATGCGGCTAAAATACGTTGAGTAATTGAGAGATTTCCGGAGACAGATGTAGTGTCAGCCTAAAACAGTCGTCACCAACTCTCTTTATCTTATGCCGAAGCAAGCAGTGGGCAAACATTTGACAACAGGGTTGTTGTTTTGTCTTTTTATATATAGAAAGTGGCGAAATAATCGTGAGAAATAAGTGAAAATTGAATCTCCAGTGACATTGCGCAACACACGCAAGTGAACAGACAGTTACTAAGGAGATGATCGTTTATTTTGAATTATATTCGATACCAATTAATTACCAGAAATCCTGTTTATATTCACAGCTATAATTTCCATGCTGTTGGCGATACAAAAAAATTACAATGGAATTACCAAGGTAAGTCTGTATTGAACAAATGTGTGTATTTCATGAATAGATTGCACCTAATTCGAATTCATAATTATCTGTTAGTAATTACTTTCTCTACACGTACCATGTACTAGTGTAGAGAAGGTGTTGCATTCCACCAAAATTTCGATGCCGAGATTTCACCGGAAATAGATCTTTTAGGGTCCCCTGTATAAAAAAAGCACTTTAAGGAAAAGCTCCATGTGTGTGTGGCCGTGTGACCGTGTGTCAGTGAGTTCTGTGCCTGTGAACACGATAACTCAAAAACGAAAAGTTGGTAAAATACCAAATTTGGTATTTAAGTTTAGTATCTTCCAGGGATACAACACGAAGATTATTTGAGAGAAATTCCCCCACCCCAAACTACCGTTTATATGGAACATTTTGATTTTCTCAAAAATGGATCTCACGATTTTTATTGAAATACCACATATTAAAAATATTAACATGATAAATAAAATGTATAAATTGAATTTTCTGGGAATAGCTTCTTTATTCTGGATGAATTTAGCTGAAATTTGGTATCCCGTAAACCGTAAGAGATTGACAAAAACTTACTAACCAAAAAATGTAATTCCCGTTAAAATTCACAGTTTATGTCATATAGTTTTTTTCGTGGAATTTATCGTTTTTGAGATGTGCCTTGTTAATTGTTTCAGATTTAAGTTACTTAAACGTTTCCACGAAAATCTGCAAACTCCGGGCCATTCATAGACATGGATTTCAAACACCTGGCAACCAGCTTTTAAAAGATTTCACTATCGTTTTAGCCTAGTGTATTCCCTTATTTACCTCCTACTGACAAGGAAGCAAGTAATTTCTGCTACTGTTTATCTCGATTATTATAAAGCAGATAGAAGAATAAGCAGTGTAGCAATAATTTGTTTAAGGATGTAGAGAAATACATCTGAATGTAACACATCAGATATTTTAAAGTAATTTATACATTAATAATGTCAGCAAATTAGTATGAAATATTGTGGCTATGAAAGCGATCCAGTTGATTTAGATTCCCGCTATAGGTTAGATCTCTATATCTTTTAGCTTGTAAAACATAGATTGATCGCTAATTACAATATCACAGCTGCTGGTCCTTAAGCTTACGTTATGGTTTCATTTAACGGTATAATCCGTATTAATAGTGAACCAAATAAATGCACTTCTTTCTCCCCAGAAAACATATTACTTTCTCTACACGTAATATTTACACAGTGTATAGATAACGTATTGTATTCCACCCAAAAATTCGATACCGAGATTTCACTGGATATAGGGTCCCCTGTATCAAAAAAAAAAAAAAGCATTTTTAGAAAAAGGTCGTGTGTGTCCGTGTTTCTGTGAACACGATAATTCAACAACGAAACGTTAGTATAATACCAAACTTGGTATTTAAGTTTAATATGATCCAGGGATGCGACACGAAAATTTTGAGGAAAATCCCCCCACCCCAAACTACTCTTTACATGGAATTTTTTTTTGACTTTCTCAAAAATGGGTCTAACAATTTTGACTAAAATACCGTATTTTAATGATATTTATAAGACAAATATAATGTATATCTTCGATTTTCTGGGAAGACCTCTTTATTTTGGATAAATTTTGCTGGATTTTGCATAACTGTAAACCGCAAGAAATAGACAAAATGTAGATCTCGCTGAGATACAAAATATATGTTATATACTTACCTGCATATTTTTCGTAGAATGGACAATTTTTCAGACTTTCCTTGTTATTGGTTTCAGTTTTAAAATACTTAAAACTTTCCTTATACGGGAACTTGCCAACTCCTGGCCACGTAAAGAAACAGATTTCAATCCCATAACAACCACATTTTAAAACATTTGACTGTCGTTTTAGTCTAGCGAATTTCCTTATTTCTCTCCTACTTATAAGGAACTAAATAATAAGACCGTTACTGCTAGTGTTTATCTCAATTAGCATGAAGTAGGTAGAAGAATAAGCTTATTAATTTGTTACAGATATGTAGAGAAAGTCACTTGAAAGGAAGACATCAAATGTTTACTTTCTCTGCACGTACTATGTACATAATGTATAAAGGTGGTCTTGTATTGCAACCAAAAATTCGATAGCGAGATTTCACCGGAAATATATATTTTTAGATCCCCTGATTCCAAAAAAAAAAAAAAAAAAAAAAAAAAATAGAAAAATATCTGTGTGTGTATGTCTATGGACAGCATAGCTCAAAAATTAAAAGAGCGTTACATACCAAACTTGGTACATCTCGTTAAAACACACATTTATGTCATTTGCATTTTTGTTGTAGAGCTGACCGTTTTCAAGATATTTCTTGTTAATGGTTTCAATTTTAAAATACTATACATTTCTCACACAGGAAGTGTGTTTTTGCTTTTGTTTTACTCCTGGCCAAGCAAAGAAGCTAATTTCGATAGCTTTTAAAACTTTTGACTAGGTATTGCTTGAGCATAGCACATTCCTTTATTTCCCTGCTACTTAAGTAGTAAATACATTCTGCTAATGTTTATCTCGATGTAGTAAGAAGTCAGTTTGTAAACAATTAGAGAAAGTCATTAAATTGTTATTCTATTTAAACATTATTTTCTCTACCCAAAGCTCAACAAACTAATCTTACCAACGCCTTATTTTTCTATGCCACGCTAATCGAAATAAACAAGTGTAGCAATTATTTTTGGTAAAAGGGAAATAAGGCAATATAATAGGTTTAAGCGATCATTCATTTTCATCATATAGGGTTGCTATGTTATGACTATTAAATTCCATTCTCTTTGCATGACTAGGAGAAGAAAGAAAATGTTCATATTTTAGTAAACGATTTAGAGTTTAAAGATACATAAACACGTTAAAAGGTTCAAATGGATATAAAAATGCTAATGTGTAACATTCGCATGACTTTGAAACAGACTATATTCTTCTATTTACTTTATGCTAATCTAGTCTGGATAAACAAGCAGAAGAGGTATTATTATATATGTATTTGTAAAAACATTGGGAATACACCAGGCTTAAGTGATTGTCAAGTATTTTAAGAGCTGATCGCTAGATAATCGTGTTGAAATGCCTTTTACTTGTATTACCAGGCATAAAAATAACGAATAACGATTTCCCATTTGAGAAAAGTATAAGTAATATTGGAAATTATATAAAGCAATAACAAGGAATATCTCGGATGGTTAACCCCATAAAAATTGTCCGACATAAATTTCTGCTTTGACAAGATCTACACTTTTTGTGTAATAAGATTTTGTTTATCTGTTGCGGTTTACCAGTTATGAAAATTCATCAAGAGTGAAGAGGACTCTGGCTACTCCCAGAAAGGTCAATGAAAATATCTTTAATATGTGGTATCTTGATAAATCGTTAGAATCATTTTTAAGAAAATCGAAAATTAAAAAAAAGGGAGAATGTTAAAATATCATTTAAAGGGAGGATATTTCTGAAAATGTTCAAGTCGCATTTTTGGAATATACTAAACTTAAATACCAAGTTTTTTATTTAAATAATTTTTCGTTTTTGAATTTTACTTTTCACAGACCAAAGGCACACACGCACAAACACGACCTTTTTAAAAAAAATCTTATGTGTTCCATTCACACAACTTTCGGTACACCTCTGCAACAAATTATCGTTAAAATGCATGTTCTTCTATCTACTTCTTGCCAATAGAGATAAACGTGGTCTTATTATATCGAAATGGTCTTATTACTTGCTTGCTTGTAAATACAAAGGAAATATTGGAATACTCTAGTCAAATGCTTCAAAACCTAGTTGCCATGTGGTTAAAATCCGTTTCTTTGCCTTGCCAGGCGTTGTCAAATTCCCGCATAAGAAAAGTGTTAGTATTTTAAAACTGAAGCCAAGAGTAATATTTAAAGAATAGCTAAAAATACATATGATATAAATTGCTGTTTTAACGAGATCTATGTTTTGGTGTAGTAAGCTTTTGTTTATCTTATGCAAAATTCAACAAAATTCACCCAGAACAGAGAAGTCATTAGAGACTATTCCCAGTAAATTCAAGAAAACCATTTTATTTGCCATGTAAATGTCAGGAATGTACGATATTTTGATTTGTGTGTTCACAAACACACTCACATACACGGACCTTTTTCTAAATTTCTTTTGGATACAGGGGCCTAAAAAGTGTACTTGTGGTGAAATCTCAGTATCAAATTTTTAGTGGCGTACAATACCTTCTCTACCTATGTACCATGCACCACGAAGAGAAAGTAAAAATGCTCCTTTTTGGATTCAGGAAGTCTTAAAATATGTATTTCCGGAGGAATCTTGGTATCGAATGTTTGAATGGAACGCAATGCTTCCCCTTCTTTATACATAACACAAAAAGTAAAAAGGTGCTTTAGGTGTTATTTTGTAAACAGAAAATGTCAGCAAAAATGTATATGTTACAACCACATGCCTTTCCATACCTACTCTGCGTCACATTATTTTTGGAAACTGATTCTTCCGCCTACTCCATACAAATGAAGATAACATATAATAATATACTATTATTAAAATATATAATATATTAATATAATAATATCAATAATATGTTATATTATTATTATCATCTATCATATCTAATATTTAAAAAAACTGGTCGCTCTTTCCGTTCTTTTTGCATAGTCAAAGAAAATAGTGAATGAATGAATGAATGATGCCATTCCATTTGAGAAGAGTATAAGGACTGATAAATTTAAACTAATATCAAGGAATATCTCTCAAATGCTTATGTGCACCCAAAACTTTGTATTAGACATAAATTGCGTGTTTCAACAGATCCACGCTTTCTGTGTAGTAATTTTTTCTATCTCTTACGGTTTGCCAGTTATGTAAAAGCTATCCAAAATGCAGAGGACTTCAATGTCTATTTCCATAAAATTCAAAATATATACATTTTATTTGTGTTGTAACATAGCTTTAATATTTGGTATTTTGCTTAACATCGTCAGAGCCATTTTGAAGAAAATTTGGAAAAATCCTTTATGTCAAAGATTGTCGGTTAAATGCCAAGTTTGGTATTTAACCGAGTTTTCGTTTTTCAGTTATGTTATTCAGAAACACAATGTTTTTCTATTTTTTTTTATTCAGGGGCTCAAAGCATATAATTCCCTTTAAATGTCGGTATCGAATTGTTGGTGAAATGCATACCATCTCTACTATCTATATACACGAAGAAAGTGTAAAATACTAAAGACTGTGCATATTCCCAGTATAGGTTATCTTTTCAAGCAGTTTTTCCTTTCCTTCACCTTTTAGGTGTTCTGCTCTGCTGTAGTCATTTCTGCTTCTGTGTATATAACAAAATATGCACATAAAGCTGAGAAAAAAGTCAATATAAATATATTATATCTAGGATTAAAAAGATTGTAGCTATGTATTTAAACTGTTCATTGGGGAAACCTAAGGCTCAATGTGAAAGATACAGCTCAAATCTCGAAATGTGTTGAAAATGTATTTTATCAAATAATGGAGTTTCAGTCCATTTAAGACATAAGATCTCTAGGAGTAACTTTGGTTGTGGTTATCAGATTCCGTATGAGGCACATGGCTCGAAATGTTATACACAATATGCTGCTCTATTTGCTCAAGAAACACAGTGGCGTGGGTACAGCTAATAAATATATTGTGTCATTCATTTGATGTTGCAAATGTCAACATTCTAGTGTTTGTAGACCACATCCCAGCGTTGTTATGTGCGCGCATCCATAAAATATGTCTCGTAGACGTACATAGGCAGTTTATCCTTCCATCAAAACGGCACATGGTAGAAGTTAGACTCACGAGCATAAGGATCCCTTATTATGTTTACTGTACATAGTAATAAACAACAATGCTTACCTATCCAGTTCTTTTTGCGGATGATACAAACTGGGAGTCAGCTTCCAGATTCAACTAACAAAATCTTCAGCATATTAAATGATTGATTTGAAACTATCACAATTTGAATAAATGTTGAAAAAACCTAACTACCTAATTTTTGCACAAATCAAAAGAACATTTCAGACTTAGAATATGAAAGTAATCAAATTGCAGAAGTTACAAATTTAAATTCTCTGGGTTTTATTATAGATTATAACATGAATTGGAAACACCACATTGATTATATCTTACCCAAACTGATTTCTGCAGGTTTTGCAATCAGGTCATTAGTTCATTTTATAATTAAGAGCATTCTAAAACAGCTTATTATGCTTATTTTAAATCATTGATGACCTATGGGATAATTTTCTATGGAAATTCGGCAGATATAAGAAAATGTTTATAATGCAAAGAAGGATAAGAAGAATTATGGCAGCAGTAAGACAATCGACTCACTGCAAACCACTATTCAAAATGTTTGGAATTTTGCCAATAGCCTGCGAATATATTCTAGCCGTATTGTTATCTGTAATCAATAACCCAGCAAAGTTTACAGAAATACACATATAAGTGCTGTAAATATAATATTCATAAATATACAATGGTTTTTGGAAACAGGCATGTAATTGTAAATTGCAAAATTGAAACCTTTGAAAAATTCAATATCAGAGTTAATCTTTGTAAATAAATGTATTGATAATTATCAAGAGCAAGCAATAAGTGTAATTTCTAACTTCATCTAAATTGTAGAGCTGGACTTTGAGTGTAATCTCAAAACAGAATCCAGATCCACAGATAGCAATGTAATGAGTAAAAGAAAAGTTTATACGCTGTAGGCGCGAGCTAGATTGTTATGTGAGGGTTATAACTGCAAATAATTCTAATTCATCGCGTATCTTTGAAGATCTTGCCCACATGCATCTAAATTTGTGCCAGCATGTAATTTCATGTTTAACAAAAATATATATTTGTGTCCGAAAAATAAGTAATATTTCGTTCTACTGCCACTGCAAAACTAGTATACACGTTCGCCTCCCTGATGCCTTTGTGCCTACTGATGTCATTATAGCAGTCATTAGTGATCGTTCAAAATGTTTAAGACAATTTCTGATCCCGCCGATTATGAAGTGCATTCCATAATACGGTTTTTGAAGGAAAGGAATGTTGAGTCAGTTGAAATTCATGGTCAACTTGTAGATATTTACGATGAAAATGTAATGGCGTATGGAATGGTGAGAAAGTGGAAGTAGGCAATTAAATGAAAGGCGATCCAATGTTCATGACGAAGCACGGAATGGGCGGCCTTCTGTTGTCACTGGTGGTTTGTTAAACAAGTGAATGAGGCAGTTCGTGAAAACAGACGGCTCACAATAACAATGCCTTGAGATGTGTTTTCACAAAACACCGTGTTCAGTAATGACTGTCTTCACCTGATATGACAAATACCTGAACAATAGTGTCAACTACGTCGAAAAGTGGGCTACGAAATACTCTTTCATGTACAAATAAATATTGTTCTGAAAAAAATGTATATATTTTTTCCAAACCGGTACTTACCTTCCGGTCGTGTTTTTAACGTAAGCACGAAAGTTAGAGAGAGTTTCAAGATAACCTTACGTTCATAATCTAATTTGTAGCCTGTCATTTTCTGCGCTATAGGTGTTAGGTTACACTGGGAATATTTTTTCTTCAGGATATTGTGCAAACTTTGAGATAACACTTAATATAGTTCAGATGTGCTAAATTTAAAGCATATCAGGATTTTTGGCAAAACAAAGAATAAAGTAATACTCAATATACTTTAATTGTTGGTTTTAAGACACTTCTTTAATGAGGTTTAAGCAAATTAATAAGTGTATGCTCACAGATAAATGACTAAATATTTTTAGTACACAATGTGATCTCTTTTAAGTTTCTTTAGCAACTCCGTACCTAGTAGTAGAGAAGGTACCTATTGTATAAAACATTCGATACTGAGATTGAACCGCAATATATGTTTTGAGAACCACCGACCCCGCCCCCTCCCCCAAAAGCAATTTTAGAAAAAGGGACTGCGTGAGTGTCTATAGCATAACTCAACACACAAAAATTCGTTAAATGCCAGACGGTATGTAAGTTTAGTACCTTCCAAAGGCACAACAGAAAATTTTTAATCCCCAACCTAAATTACTCTTTATATGGATGATTTTTCGATTTTTTTTTATTTTCTAACAGAAGTCTAACGATTTTGATTAAAATACCGTATAATAAAGTTATTTGCATGAAAAATAACATGTATATCTAGTTTTTGTTGGGAAGAGGCTCTGAAGTTCTCTTAATTCTGAACAGTTTTGCATATTTGATACACCGTAAGAGATAGACAAACATTTACTGCACAAAAAATGTACATCTCGTTAAAATACACAGCTTATATCCTATATACTTTTTGTAGAGATAATCACATTTGAGATATTCCTTGTTATTGGTTTTAAAATTCCCAATACTTAGATTTTCTCAAATGGAAAGTCATTATTCACTTTTTTTACTTTCTCTACATGCACTATGTACATAGTGTATAGAGAACGTATTACACTCCACCAAAAAATTCGATACCGAGATTTCACCGGAAATATATGTTTTAGGGTCCCCTGCATCCAAAAAAAAGTATTTTCAGAAAAAGGTCCGTGTGTCCGTGTGTCAGTGTGTCCGTGTGTCTGTGAACACGATAACTCAAAAACGAAAAGTCGGTAAAATACCAAACTTGGTATTTATATTTAGTATCTTCCAGGGATGCGACATGAAGATTTTGAGAAAAATCCCCTCACACCAAACTACCCTTTATATGGAACTTTTTTCGAAAATTTTTATTTTCTAAAAAATGCCTCTAACGATTTTGATTAAAATATCGTATATTAAAGTTATTTACCTCACAAATAAAATGTATATTTTGAATTTTCTGGGAATATGCTCTAAAGACTAATTTATTCTGGATGAATTTGTCATAACTACTAAACCGTAAGAGATGGATAAAAACTTAACCCAGAAAAAAACGTAGAGCACGTTAAAACACATAATTTATGTCATATACATTTTTTGCCTGGAGTTCATCGTTTTTGAGATATTCTTTTTCTTGGTTTCAGCTTTGAAAAACTTACTTTTCTCATACAGGAATTTGTCAACTCCTGTCCATACAAACAAAAGAACACCAGTCACATAGCAACCAGCTTTTGGCTTTCACTTTAACCTATGGTACTCCATTATTTCGCTTCTACTTACAATAAAGCAAGAAATATGACTATTTCTGCTAATTTTTCTCGATTAGCATGAAATAAATAAAAGATAAGCTTATTAACAATAATAATTTACAGAGATATAGAGAAAGTCATGTGAATGGAACACATCAGATTTTTCAATCTAGTCATGCAGTGAGAAGAGAAACTAAATTCATTATATAGCGAACGACTTTTAAAAGATTTGACTATGGCTTTAACCTAGGGCACTCCCTTATAGTTAAGTAATTTAAGGTTTATTTCCATTAGCATGAAATATAGAGAAGAATAAGCATTTGCAAGAATAATTTGTTGCAGAATAGGTAGACAAAGTTATATGTGCTTCCTCTTCTTACAATATACAACACAGAAAATAAAAACAGCTTAACGTTGCTTCTGTTTTTACTGTAAAACCTAATGTATTACATTCATATTAATTTCTTCAGCTGTTCTACAACTAGCTATTCCTAGAAAACATTTCTCTATCTACTTCGAGTTAATCCAGATAAACATGTGTTGAACTATTTTTGATACATATTTCTTGAGAGATCTTTTAAGTCGTTATGGTGGCTTTAAAATTTCGTTCTCTTTGCTTGGAGAGAAGAAAACCACACAAATCTTTCATTTGAGAACATTATAAATATTTTAAAATTAAAAACAATAACAAGGAATACCTCGGAAATGGTTAACTCCACAAAAATGTATGACAAAAGGTGTGTTCTAACGAGATTTATATGTTTCATGTAGTAAGATTTTGCTTGCCTCTGAAGGTTTACCAATTATGAAAATTCATTCACAATGATGAGAGCTTCAGAAGCTTTATCAGAAAATTCAATACATACATTTGATTTGTCATGAAAATATCTTCAAAATGTGGTATTTTAATCCAAATCTTGATGTGTTTATTGAAAAAATAAAAATGTTCAAAAAATGTTGCAAAGTTCTTGAAAATCTTCGTGTTAAATTCTTGGAGGATGCTTAACTTACATATCATTTTGGTATTTAACAACCCTTTTTAGTTTCATATTCTAATTCATACACAGATACTACGGACGCTTTTCTAAATACACTTTTATTTTGGGCTCAGAGGTGCACAAAATAATTATTTCCGGTGAAAACTGAACATCAAATTTCTCGATAGAACGCAATATTTCCCCTTGTTACTATACGTAGTGGCGGAGGTTTATATGCGTATCTATATACTTAGCTTTGTGACATTCCCGTGACGTTCTCTACTTATTAACAAGCTTTACTTACAAAAGCTTATGTTTCTTTCTACTTCATGCTAATGGATATAAATGTTCCTAGAAATGCATGTGTAACATATTTCCTTATAGATGTAGTGGGCTTACCGTAGTCGGCCTTTACCGTGTTTAAACTGACACTCCCTAGGACTTACAAGCGGATGCCTAGGGGTCAGAAGCCTGTCGGAGAGCCAACGCCACGAAACCACAGAATAGAGAATTGGAACGAGTGGTCAGCCCGTAGCCAGGCATGAATGATACGGTAGGGTATACAGTAAGCTTAAGCAATAGCCAAAGAGCTGGTCGTTGTAATGGTTTTGAAATGCCGTTGCCACTGTTTGACCAGGAAAGAGAAAAATGAAAACAACTTATCATTTGGGAATATTATATACATTTTAAAATTGAACCGATTAACAAGGAGTCGGAAAAGGTTAAATTCAAATGTTTTCAAATTGTGTATTCACAAATTGTGTATAATAGTTTGCCAATATGCAAAATGTATTAAGAATGAAGAGAACTTTAGGGCTATTCTCAGAAAATTCAAGATATACATTTCATTTGTCATAAAATATCTTAAACATGTCGCATTGCAGTCAAAATCGTTAAAGCCCCTTTAGAGAAAATTAAAAGCTTTAGAAATGTTTCTATGTAAAGGCTGGTATTGAATGTAAGATTTTTTCTAAATATTTATAGGCATCCTTGGTATATGCTGAACTTAAATTCCAAGTTTGGTATTTAACAGATTTTTCGTTTTTGTGTTATGGTGTACTTCGTTTATCAGTTATGCCAGTCTCTCTCTCACTCTCTCACACATCTTTGTCTAAATCTTTTGTATTCGGAGGGCCGCAAAGCGTGTATTTTTTAAAAAAATCTCTTTATCGAATTGTTGGTTGGAGTGCGATAACTTCTCGTGGTAGAGAAAGTTAAAAATGTAGACAAAACCTATATAAGATATTTTAACAATGAAAAGCATGAAGGGTATCCGGTTAAAGGAAAATGTCATATTATGTTGTAAAACAGAATATTATGTGCTACATTGACATAGCTTTCTCTAGCTGTTCCATGCGTGGCCGAGTGGTTAGACCACTAGCCGGCTGGGGTTCGATCTCAAGCGACCGCATGTGAGATTTGTGGTGGACAAAGCGGCGCTGGGGCGGATTTTCTCCGGTTTCCCCCGCCGGATCATTCGCATTCCACCGGATCATTCATGTATGATCAGTGCGGTGCCATTAGTAGTTAAAGCGGGCGTTAAACACTACCTAGCTGTTCCATGTTCAAACTGTTCTTACTAAAGATGATTTTTATCGTGATAAACGTTAGAAGAATTACTTGCTTCCTTGTAGGTAGAAGGCAAATAAGGTAATATATTGGGCTAAAGCGATAACAACTGGTCACTATGTGAAACAATTGAGGTTCGGTTCGCTTTGCAATATCATGTTTTAAAAAAGTTAGGTAGTTTAAGATTAAAACCGATAACAAAGAATATTTCGAAAATGGTCAACTCTACAAGGAAAGCATATATGTCATAAATTATGTGTTTTAATGAGATTTGCATTTTTTGTGTGGCAAAGCTTTGTGTATCTCTTACGGTTTAGTCGTAATTCAAAATTCTGCAGAACTCATTCAGAATAAAGAGATCTTTAGAGGCTGTTCCCAGGGAATTCAAAATATGTTTTAAATTGTATATAAATGTCTTAATACACAGTATTTTAATCAAAATCATTAGTCATGTTTGAGAAAAAAATTTTCAAAATACCAAGTTTGGTATTTAATGGTATTTTCGTTTTTGAGCTATTCTGCCCACAGATACACACACACACGCACACACACACAGGGACCTTTTAGTAAAAATGCTTTTTGAATTCAGGGGACTTAAAACATATATTTCAAATGAAATCTCGACATCGAATTTTGGGTGGACTACAATACCTTCTCTATCTACAATGTATGTTCATTGTAGATATGAGCTAGAGAAAGTAAAAAAAAAGAATTTAAGAAAAGAATAGAGAGAATCATTGTGAGATTAATGTAAGAATGATCATAAAAATGTGAGCTCTTTATATACTTCACATACCAACATCGACTTCATTGAAGAAGGAAGACTCTATAGGATTGTCGTCCAGAGAGCTCCGAAATCTTGCTATAGGATGATATGGTTGATGACGTTTCCAGACACCATTGGTGGACCAGTCCCGCCGTGCAGGGTGCCATTTAGAGGACATCTGATTGCCAACTTGCAACGGAGAATCCATCTTCTCTTCATCATCGTCTTCCTTCAGCTCTTCTTCTATCAAGGTTTCCTTCTCCTCTGTTACTTTGGCCACTCGGTTTTTTGATCTCTGCAACAATTCTTTAACAGATGTATGTAATTAATTTATTTGCTAGAGCTATTTCATAGAAGAACGAATTTCTAGCATTCGTGGAAATTACTTTTATATTCATTCACTTCTTAAAAGGAATCGGCTTGCATTAACTGAAATACCAGCCGGTAAAAACGTTTGAAAATAAACCAAATCGGAGAACGCTGAAACTCATGTAACAGCTCTTTTCAAGCCTTAAGTCAACTGTTTAACTGACACTGTCGAATAAAGATTTTTACTTTCTCTAGTGCCTCCGTAGGTACGCACAATCTACATAGTACTTAGAGGAGGTGCCTACTGTTTACTCCATGGCACGACAGCTCACGGGGAACCTTGGCCTACCGCCCGGCCGCTGCGTCCCCCATCTCGGTCCACTACAGACGTCATGGATGGAGTGCAGTATTGGAGGGTGAGACGTGGTCAGCGTCTCGAATCCCCCCGGCCGGTTAATGCGGTCCTCATGACCTGGAGCCGCTACTTCTCCATCAAGTAGCTCCTCAATTGGCCCCCCAGGGACCTTACGAGGCTGAGTGCACCCCGGGCCAGGTCTCCCAGCGGGGGAAAAATCCCGACGCCGGTATTGGGGGTCGAACCCAGGTCTCCCACTTGAGGTGCCTACTGTATTCCACCAAAAACTTCAATGTCAATATTTCACCGAAAATATAGGTTTTTAAGTCACCTGAGTCCGAAAGAAACATTTTTAGAAAAAGACCTGTCTGTATGTGTGTGTGTGCGCGCACGTGTATGTGTGTCTGTGGACACTATAGCTCAAAAACAAACAAAAAAACGTTAAATATTAAAATAGGTATTTATGTTTAGTATCTTCCAAGGATGCGACACGAACATTTTCATGAATATCCCCCCCCCCGCCCACAAACTACCCTTTATATGGAGAGTTTAAATATTGTGTTTTTATCAAAAGTGGCTCAAACAATTTTTATTAACACTCCGTATACTAAATATATTTACATGATAAATAAATTGCATATTTTGAATTTTCTAGTAATAGTCTCTGAAGAGTTCTTTATTCCGAATGAGTTTAGAAGAATTTTGCATAACAGTTAAACCGCAAGAGATAAAAACTTACTACACAAAAAGTGTAAATCTCTTTAAAAAGTATAATTTATGTTACATAAATTTTTGTTGTAGATTTGACCGTTTTCGAAATATTACTTGTTATTGATTTCAATTTTAAACTACGTATCTCCTCAAATTGTATCACATTTCGTTCCACCTTGGTTGACTGACACTGGAAAGTGAATCGAAATTCAATTGTTCACATATGAGACCAGCTTTTAAAAGATTTGACTATTGATATAGTCTAGTGTATTCTCTTATTTCCCTTGCGTTTAGAAAGAAGCTAATAATAAGAGAACTTTTGCTAATGTTTAACTCGATTGACATGATGTAGATAAAAGAATAATATTTTGTAAGAATAGTTTGTTTGCAAGAAAGGTACAGAAAGTCATGTGCATTTATTCATCAGATATTTTTATTCTGATTTAATTTACACCCCTTTAATATCTTGGCCATGTCGTGACGGAACTGTAAGGGTAGCATATACGTCTCACATTCAAAAGATCCCGAGTTCGAATCTCGGTTAGGTTGAGTTAGTGAGTTTGTCTGTGGTTTACCCTCGTCCTGAGAAGGCAAATATCGGATAACTTTAAAATCTATGGACTCGGAGCTCATTTGAGCATCTTTTCATCCATCTCATTCATCATCTGATATTTCTACCAGGTTAAATGATGTTAAAAAAACAAATAAATAAATAACACACACAACAACAACACAAACCAAGAATATTCCATAACTGAATCTCTTTATTGATACGTTGGCTCCTTTTCTTGTAGTGCTCTAAACAAAGGAATCCTGATCTGTGGTACATTGTCTTATTCATTTCACTTTCTCTGATATATATATATATATATATATATATATATATATATATATATATTGTGGAAGTATTGTAATCCACTCATAATTTGATGTCGATATTTCAACACAAATGTATGCTTTGAGGTCCCCTGAATTAAAAAAAGCGTTGTAGAAAAAGATCCGCGCGCGTGTGCATGTGTGTGTGGATTATTTTTAGCATATTTCAGAAACCAAATACCAAACTTGATATTTAAAGTTCTGCATAGACACGAAGCTTTTCAAGAAAATCTGTTACCACAATTATCCTTTACATGGAATACGTTTCGAAATTTTTTACTTTCTCAAAAATGGCACTAATTTGATAAAAATGTCATATGTTTAAGATATTTTTATGAAATAAACATCCTGAATTATCTGGGAACAGCCTCTGAAGTCACACAGCCTCATTTTGATCTAATTTTGCAGACTGGTAGACAGTAAGAGATAGACAAAAACCTACTACAAAAACAAAACTCGTTAAAACACACAATTCGTATCAAATTCCTTCTTTTTTTTCCCCCTTCTTTTGTTAAGGAGTTAAACGTTTCCGAGATATTCTAAATAATTCACCTCGATTTTAAAATACTTATACATTTTTAAAATGGAAAACATTTATTTTTCTTTATTGCAGTGAAGCAAAGAGAGTGGAATAACAATGCATCATATAGCGACCAGCTCTTGAAAGACTGACTATCGCTTTAGCTTAGTATATTCCCTTAGTCCCGGGTATTTACAGGAAGGTATGTAATAAAAATATTTATGAAAATATTTATATTGATATAAGTGAAGCAGATAGAAAAAAAAATTGTAAGAATAGTTAATTGCAGAATAGCTAGAGATAGTCGTGTAAATGCATTTTTACTTTCTCCATACGCACTATGTAAATAGTGTATAGAGAAAGTATTGCACTCCACCAAAAATTCAATACAAGATTTTACCGGCAATATATGTTTTAGGGTCCCCAATATCCAAAAATAGCATTTTCACAAAAAGGTCTGTGTGTGTGTGTGTGTGTGTGTGTGTGTGTGTGTGTGTGTGTGTGTCCGTATGCCTGTGAACACGATAACTCAAAAACGAAAAGTCGGTAAAATACCAAACTTGGTATTTAAGTTTAGTATCTTCCAGGGATACGACACGAAGATTTTGAGAAAAATCCCCCCACCCCCAACTACCCTTTACATGGAACTTTTTTCGAAAATTTTGATTTTCTCAAAAATGGCTCTAACGATTTTGATTAAAATTTCGGATATTAAACATATTTAACTGACAAATGAAATGTATATCTTGAATTTTCTGGGAATAGCCTCTGAAGAGTAGTTTATTCTGGATGAATTTTACTAAATTTTGAATGACTGCTAATTCGTAAGAGATGGACAAAACCTTACTACACAAAAAATGTAGACCACATTAAAACACACAATTTATGTTATATACATTTTTTTCGTGGAGTTCGTCGTTTTTGTGACATCACTTATTTTTGTTTCTGCTATGAAAAACGTATACTTTTCTCATACAGGAACTTGTCAACTCGTATCCATATAAACAAAGGAACTTCATTGACATAGCAAGCAGCTTTTGACTATCACTTTAACCTACGGTTGTCCCTTATTTCGCTTCTACTTACAAGGAAGCGAGCAATAAAACTATTTCTGCTAATTTTTTCTGATTAGCATAAAGTAAATAGAAGTATAAGCCTTTTAAGAATTATTTGTTGCAGGGATATGGAGAAAGTCATGTGAATGGTACACATCAGATTTTTTACAATATGTTTATGGAACTTCTGCTTCATAGGTTAGTTAATGGTCCTAATGAAGATTCGCGTCCCTAGATATCTTACTAGTGACATGTTAGTGTGATGCGATAGTATTTATATGTTTGAAATCAAAATAGAATCACCACCCCTAATATAGCTTTATTAAGGGAATGCACCATCAGAAATTTGAAGAAAATGGTAGGCTTGCACGTCCAGAAAAAAGTAAACGAGTATTGTAATTTCAAAATGTCATATGTCATATGTATGCGATAGGGTAACAAACAATTTCGAAGCATTTCTTCTTTTACCTTTTAAAATGTTATTATTTTTCAAGTTATTTTATCTGCGCTTTCTCTGTTTAAAATGTTCCCTGCAATGAAATTTTCAATAGCTTATTTTAAAATGTGTCATAATGTTCCAAAATATCAGAGATAAAGTCGCAATAATACCTATAAATGTTTTGATAACAAAGTATTATACAGAATGGTCAAACGTTACTGGACACTGGGCAAAGATTGAATTTATATTTCATTACAATTACAAGTAATACAATTAATTTGTATGTTCAAACTGTTTTCGTCTGCCTTAATGCATCTTTGGAGTGTTAAAACTTCTTACTGTACTACGTCTTACTGGTATTTTTGTTTTCTTTTAACCAGCTGTCCAGTAACTTTAAAGGGATTTTTAATCTGAAATGTCATCAATGTGTTGAACATAATATGGCAAGATAGAGAAAGTTTCTTTATCATATTCAATTACTTCAGAACTAGACAAACTAAAAAGGGAAAACAATATCTATACAAACAAAATTTAAAACCGCTCAAAGTTTACGTAATTCAACCTATAGTTTAAATGTTCAGTCAAATTTACTCAGCATTTGAAATATATATTCAGAAGAGCTAAAATACATTCTGTAAACGACAATTATATCTTTACTTACCATGCTTTTCTTCTTGAATTGTATATCCTGTGGCGGACAACAAAAAACAGACCATCATCGTCGAAAATAGGAATACAAATTGCCACCGACGAAACAAGAGGAGCAATACCATTGTTACTTGGCAAGCTTTGCTGATGTTCTGTGAAAACCCAGTTTTCTGACCATCTTAAATAAATGTCGGATGGGAGGAGATAAAGAAAAAGCTCATTTTCATTGGTCCAGGCTTTTCTTTTGCATCCCACTCTAAACCAAGAGGCTATTAACTCTTAACATCGACTTGAAATCGGGGTGCGTTCCCATGTGTTAACTTCCATTTTAGGAAAAGGAAAATAATAGTTTTAGTTGTGTAAGGTTTCAAATGATGGGAGTCAAAAGTGTGTATTAATAATATTTATCTCTGTATTTAAAACTGTGACTAATATTTATAGCACTATATTTAGTGCAACACATACTGACAGGATTTAGGTCGTAGCGTCTACTGCTTATATTCCGATCGTGCTTCTAATTAAACTTTCAAATATCAGAACCATGAAATTCTTACAAACTAGTTTGATGCGCCGCATTTACATGACTTACTTCAAATATCCACTTCTTGTTAATTGAGATAACTTTTCATTAGTCGCTTAACATATACTTATAGGACTGTTTTTCAAACAAAACTTAACACTTTTTGTATAAAAAACAGTAGCTTGATCAAAATTAATCTGCCCTCCTAGGTAATGTGGTGGTAGTTTATCTCCCTCACATACAACAGGTGAGTTACCCAAATAAGGTTTATTTCGGGGTTTTCCCTTATCCTGAGAATGCTGAGTAACTTTAATCTCCATGCACTTTGAGATTATCTGAGTACAGTTTCATTCATCGTCCGATAAGACCAACCAGGTTAAAACAAACAACAAAAAACAAAGAAAACGTAAAGCTTAAAAAAACAATTTAAAAAAAAAAGTTCTACATGCAATCTATTATCGCTAAACAAGGATCTATAGCACAAATGTTTGTTACAATTAACTGGTTGAATATTTGAAGAAGAAAAAACATAAGTAGTTAAACTTTAAGTTTTAATCTTCGTTTATGAATATGTGTCTTAGCTTACAAAGAAAATCTTTTAAACCATCACCATTAGTGACATATAGTTGTTCAAGAATACATATCAAATTTCATTACATTATCTTAAAACTACGGAAGCTACGCCTGGATGTTACGTCCCGGGTTGACAAATGGTTTTGCCTGTGGCCCGCATTCTGGAGGTTGCGAGTTCGATTCTCGTGGCCGCCTACCTAACGCATGGGTTATTTTCGGGAGTTTCCTCTATTGCCAGGCGAATGCTGGGTAGGTTTCTTCCATTCACCGAGTTTTCTGACCCTTCATGCCGTTTCCATTTAGATTACATTCATCCTTCATCCCGCTGGTTTCTTTCAGGGTTGGAGGTGTCGGCGATAGTGTTCGGTGCAGCGTGGCAAGGAAAAAGGATACTCAAAATGACTATCATCTGTCTTCCGACTTCGTCGCAGTCCTCATCTGTCTGTTCGACTGTCGGGAAAATGTAGGAATCTTGTTATTGCTATGCCGTCGTTACTGGTTCCGGCCACTCGGTGCATCCTCTCACCTCATCCCTCCATGGAGCGCTGCCTCTTGGGGTATAGTACAATAACCACCGAGGTTGTGTGGTGTACCCCCTCCGTCCGTATCTGACCTGTATCTCTGCATCCCCTTGTAAAAAATGTATATTTTTTTTTTGAAATACAAACCACTATCAAAGAATATCTCGTAAATTACTGGCGACACAAACAATTTTATTTGACATAAACTGTGCGTTTTAATGAGTTCTAAACTTTTCAGGTGAGATTTTGTCGCTCGATTACAGTATATATTCTACTCTATTCATGTATAATATATTCATATACACTATATACATATATACCAGTTACCTAAATGTAAAATAGGTAACTGGTAGACTGTAACCGAGAATGTAACATGTAAATTGTGTGTGCGTATATATATCATATATAATCTTTATCAGTGATGTTAACTAAGTACTGCCTCAATCTATTCTGACAGCTTTACTTTTTTGTTGGCTTAAATCTTTCTATCCTGTGGGAAGACGTTAGTCTCCCCCTCCCTCTAATCATGCAAAGAGAACGGAATTTAAAAGAAATGACATGGAGCCCCGCTCTTAAAATATTTAACTATCACTTTAACCTTATTCCCTTTGTACCTAAAATAAAAAAAGTGATAAAAACCACTTCTACTATATTTATCGCTATTAGCATGAAACAGAAGAGTAAGCTTATGTAATACTAATTTGTTGCAGAATATATATAGTAAGCCAGATGTCATTAGTATTGTATTATTGTTTAATGTTATTATTTAATTTTTAATTAGAATAACGTTTTTAGTCATATTGGAGGCTTTGACTTGAGTAACAACTGATATGGTTATTGCTCTATAAGATTTCTTAACCAACAATGAAATGCGTAATTTAGCTATTTCCAGGCTTTTACCTCCTTTAATAAGAAACAGAAGGGTGTTAACGAAGAATAACTTGCAGAAGAACGAATAAGGAAGTTAATGTGAAAATAATGCTATTTTTCAAGTACTGTATCACTGTAGGTAATTTACTTTCTCTATCCCTTACAGTAGGTAAGAGACATCGAGATTTCACCGGGGATGTTACACATTTTGAAATCCTATAAACCTAGATACATTATTATTTACTTTCTCTACCCCTTACAGTAGGTAAGAGACATCGAGATTTCACCGGGGATGTTACACATTTTGAAATCCTATAAACCTAGATACATTATTATTTACTTTCTCTACCCCTTACAGTAGGTAAGAGACATCGAGATTTCACCGGGGATGTTACACATTTTGAAATCCTATAAACCTAGATACATTATTATTTACTTTCTCTACCCCTTACAGTAGGTAAGAGACATCGAGATTTCACCGGGGATGTTACACATTTTGAAATCCTATAAACCTAGATACATTATTATTTACTTTCTCTACCCCTTACAGTAGGTAAGAGACATCGAGATTTCACCGGGGATGTTACACATTTTGAAATCCTATAAACCTAGATACATTATTATTTACTTTCTCTACCCCTTACAGTAGGTAAGAGAAATCGAGATTTCACCGGGGATGTTACACATTTTGAAATCCTATAAACCTAGATACATTATTATTTACTTTCTCTACCCCTTACAGTAGGTAAGAGACATCGAGATTTCACCGGGGATGTTACACATTTTGAAATCCTATAAACCTAGATACATTATTATTTACTTTCTCTACCCCTTACAGTAGGTAAGAGACATCGAGATTTCACCGGGGATGTTACACATTTTGAAATCCTATAAACCTAGATACATTATTATTTACTTTCTCTACCCCTTACAGTAGGTAAGAGACATCGAGATTTCACCGGGGATGTTACACATTTTGAAATCCTATAAACCTAGATACATTATTATTTACTTTCTCTACCCCTTACAGTAGGTAAGAGACATCGAGATTTCACCGGGGATGTTACACATTTTGAAATCCTATAAACCTAGATACATTATTATTTACTTTTTCTGCTACGTAAAATAAGGAGGGAGAGTATTGTATTACACTCAAAATTCCGAAGTAGAGATTTTACCAGATATATATTTTTTGAGGTCCTCTAAATCCAAAAAAATGGGTGCGTGTATGTGTGTACGTGTGTGTGTGTCTGTTTATGTCCATAGTTGTCCATGTGAACAGCATAACTTAAATGCAAAAACTAGTTAAATACCAAAATTGTTATTTAACGGCTGTATTTTTAAGGACGCGACAACACGCAAAATCCAGTTAAATATCAAAATATAACTTCTGTATTTTTTAAGAATGCGACACGAAGATTTTCAAGAAAATCCGGAAATACTTTTTCGAAAATTTAGATTTTATCTAAAATGGTTCAAACGATTTTGATTAAAATACCATATGTTTAAGATATAATAATGAAAATTAAATGCACATTTCTGAAAGTCCTGTTCATTGTAGATACTTTTGCATGACAGGTAAACCGTATGAGATGAGACGAAATAAAATTTGGTTTTCTTTGCAAGGCCGGGGGTAAAACAAGAGGGGTGAAACGGACAAGGACTTCCTGTTTGAGAAAAGTTTCACGTATTTTAAAATTAAAACCAATAAAAGGGAATATCTCGGAAATGGTTAGTTTTACCATAAAAAAATATAATGTGCGCAATTCCCATGACTTTCTCTACATCTTGTAGAGCAAACAAACATATAACATTATATAAACAAAGTATTGTTAATAAGCTTAAAATCGAGATAAACATTAGCAGACATTGTCTTATTACGCGGAATGCGCTAAGCTAAACCGACAATCAAATGTTTTAGAATGTGGCTAATATGAGATTCAAACCCGATTCTTTGCGAGACCAGGAGTTGACAAGTTCCAGTATGAAGAGAGTTTTAAGTATTTAAAAACTGAAACGAATAACAAGAAACATCCCGAAAACGGTTAACTCCGCGAAATAAATGTGTATAACATAAATTGTGTGTTTTAACGAGATCTACATCTTTTGTGTACAACTTACCAGGTTTAAAAGTTCAGAAAAATTCATCCAGAATGAAGAGATCTTCAGAGGCTATTCCCAGATAATCCAAGATTTACATTTTATTTGTTATGCAAATGTCTTAAATATAAGATATTTTAATAAAAATCGTTACAACCATTTTTGAGAAAATCAAAATTTTCATCTAAAGGGCGATTCTCGAAAATCTTCGTGTCCCACCCTTGGAAGATTCTCAACTTAAATATCAAGTTAGGTATTTAACGGACTTTTGGTTTTTGAGATATGCTGCCCACAGACACACACACGTGCATTTGTCTAAAAAATGCTTTTTTTTTTTTTTTTTTTTTTTTTTTTTTTTTTTTTTTTTTTTTTGTATTCAGGGATTGCCAAAACATGCATTTCCGGCAAAATCTCAGTATCGAATTTTTGGATGCAATTCTCTGTACACGTGTTCAGAAAGTAAAAACTGTATATGACTTAAAGTGTGTTTTTAACGAGATCTACATTTTTTGTGTAGTACATATATTCAGGATATACGTTTTATATGTCATATAAATATCTTCAATATACGTCAATTTTAATCAAAATCGTTAGTCATTTTTTAGAAAATCGAAAATGTCAAAAAACGTTCCATGTAAAGGCTATTTTGGGGAAGGGTGAAGATACCAAATGCAATTTTAATAACAAGGAAATCTTAACAAATAGACAAAACTTTATACAGAAAAAAGCCATGTGTTCTAGTCAAGTGACTTTCTTTACCTGCCCTGCAACAAACTACTCATACAAAAGCTTGTTATCTATCTACGTCAAACTATTCGAAACAAACATTAACAGTAATATCTTATTGCACTCTTCCTAGTAGGTATAAAGAGAATGCAGTAGGGTAAAGCGGTAGTCAATTCTTTTAAATGCTGGTCGCTATGTGGTGTCATTGAAATTCTATTCTCTTAATATGGCCAGAAGTTAAATAAAAGAACATCGAATGACGACTTTCACTTGAGGAAAGTAAATATTTGAAAATTTAAAAAATAACAAGGAATTCTCGGAAATGCTTAACTCAACAGAAAACATTTATTAGTAATAAACTGTGTTTTAACGATATCAACATTTTTGTGTAGTAAATTTGTGTCTCGTACTTATGGTTTACCAATTAGGCCAAAGTCATCCAGAAATCCAGTTTCACAACATCCATATATAGAGAATATATATATATATATATATATATATATATATATATATATGTGTGTGTGTGTGTGTGTGTTATTTATCATGGAAATGACTTAAGCATGTGGTATTTTAATAAAAATCGTTTCAGCCATTTTTGAGAAAATCAACATTTTGGACATTTTTACAAATAAAAATTAGTTTGGAGGGAGGGGGGACATTTACTTGAAAATTTAGGTGCTGCATCTTTGAAAGATGCTGAACTTTAATAAAGTTTGGTAATTAACAGACTTTTTGCTTTTGAATTATGCTATTCACAAAAAAAAAAAAAAATTCTTTTGTTTCTTTCTTTTTTTTTTTTTTTTTTTCTATTCATGGGATCCCAAAACAATTTACTCTGGTGAAATCTCGGTATCGAATTTTTGGGTGGATTGTGATACCTTCTCCACCTGCTATGTTATGTACACCCGACGCCAAAAAATGAGTCATAAGTTTAAATTGGTGTAATCCCTCACGGCACAGTGCCTTGTGTATATCATCTGCGATACAGTTGTGTAGAGGTGCAAACAAGTTGCCACAAGATCCAAATCTTAATATTACTAACCCTTATGATCAATAATTATAATCAAATACATAACTTAAACTTCTTGAACAACATACTATCAATATTAACTAAATAATAACGTCACAAAACATAACACAGTTTGGATTGTAAAACATTCCGCTTTCTATGTGACAAAACATGAGGGTCACAAGTTAGCATGTAGCTTCTCTTAATGACCTTGAATCAACACATAACGGCTATTTATTTGACATATTTATATCAAACACGACATTCGGTACATGGTAGTGACTGTGATGATTCTTTAGAGATTCATTCTACCGAACATTAATATGCTGCACGTGAAAGCAATGTGGTGCACTTAAAGTATTGTTAAGAAAAACCAATGTTTTAAAACATTTTTAAGATCGAATTTTGGGCAAATTTGATGCTTTTGTAGGTAGTAACTTTTTTTTTTTTTTTGGCTTCACAATTTAATCATGTTCGTGTATCTGTATCGTATTTGGGGTTGGATATCAAGGAACGGTCTAGTGTGCTGTGGCAGCTTGACGATACAGTGAAAGGTGTGCAATGCACAATAATACTCGATAATATTTTGATTCCCTCTGTGAGAATGTGTGCTCTAGTGAGAATGTGTGAGCTTAGGTAAAAAGGGAGCTGCACTCCAATTACCTGTAAATGGGCGAAGAACAAAAGATGGCTTCTGGGTACAAATTCAAGAAGCCTGTACTCTTGAGGCTTCTCGTCCACATTACTGTGGGCATTTATTAGGTCTTTACCTCGAAGATTGAAGGCAGTTATTCGGGCTGAGGGTTCTTACACCCGATATTAATTATGTTTATTTTTGGTGTTTTAGTTTTAGAAGATAACACCTTATTTACACTTTTTTTTTTAGTTATTTAACACGAGTGTTAGTAGAATTATGTTTTTGTGTACATATATAGGCCCATAACTTCAAGTGCCAAAGTTATATTAATGTAATATTATGTTCTATATATCCAGTCATAAAAGTTGTAAACATAAAAAAATGACAAACAGCACCTTGAACCTAGGAACTTATAAGTAGAAGCAAGGCCTTCTTAACCTCTCGGCCAGTAATAATCGACACATGGAATCTGGGGGTGACTTATTTTTTTGTGTCCACAGGGTATATTGTACGTTGAGGAGATAAAAAATAATAAAAAATGACTTTCTCTACATCTCTGCAACACATTATTGTTAAAAAGCTATTTACTTCATGCTAGTCGACAAAAAAAAAAGAGCAGAAACAGTCCTTGTAAGTAGAAGCAAAATAAGGGAGTGCCATAAGTTAAAGTGATAGTCAAAAGCTAGTTTATGTGACCGAAGTTCCTTTGTCTGTATGGGCAGGAGGAGATGGCAAGTTCCTGTGTGAGAAAAGTATAAGTTTTTCATTACTGAAACCGAACACAAGGAATATCTAAAAAACGATCAACTCCACGAAAAAAATGTATATAACATAAATTGTGTATTTTAACGTGCTCTATATCTTTTGTGTGGTAACTTTTTGTTTATCTCTTACGGTTTAGGACTTATGCATAATTCCCTAAAATTCACCCAGAATAAAGTAGTCTTCAGAGGCTATTCCCAGAAAATTCAAGATATACACTTTATTTGTCAGTAAGATACTAAACTTAAATACCAAGTTTGGTATTTTAGTGACTTTTCGTTTTTGAGTTATGGTTCACAGACACACGGACCTTTTTCTGAAAATACTTTTTTTTTGGATACAGGGAACCCTAAAACATATATTTCCGGTGAAATCTCGGTATCGAATTTTTTGGTGGAGTGCAATACCTTCTCTATACACTATGTATATAGTACGTGTAGAGAAAGTAAAAAACAAAGATTAAATTTAAGAAAAAGATTAGCACGCCCATATGTATGTGTGTTTGTCAAAAACAATTTTTTTAAAATTCTTAATAACATTTTTTTGACCAAGAGCGAGTCAAAAGTTGGTTATGAAACTAGGTATACTTAATAACTCAACTTAAGGAATAGTTTATATTACACCACTATTAGTTTCCCAAATAGATGGTCATAATGCACTGTCATAATGTTATGTTACATTCATATGACCTTTACTCTCTATTCCGTATGGGTGTGCAAACCATTCTCAGAAAAAACCTATTTACCTACCTACTTCATTTTAATTGAAATGATTCTCATGGAAATAGCTGCTTTACACATTGCTTTATACTTGAAGTTTAGCATCTGTAAAGATAGTACAGGAACATTGTCAAAAATATCTCCCACTCCAAACTATACTTAGATAGAAAGCTTTTCTAAATTTATTATTGTCTCAAGAATAGATATTAACGATTTTAGTTGAAATAGCATACTTTAAAGATACTTACATGAAAAATCTGATGTGTTGCAATCAAATGACTTTCTCTTCACCTCTGTAACAAATTAGTGTTAAAAAGCTTAATCTTCTATCTACTTCATGCTAATCGAGATAAACAGAAATTGTCCTTATCACTTGGTCCCTTGTAAGTAGAAAAGCAAAAATCTATTGTGTTCCATTCACATGATGTTCTCTAGCTATTCGGAAAACAAACCGTTTATTCAAAACATTAATCTGTTATGTTAATCAAGGTAAACAAAAGCAGAATTAGTCTTATTACTAGATCCTTATAAGTAGGAGGGGAATAAGAAAAAGCGATAGTTTCGTCCTTTAAAAGCCAATCGCTATGTGAAACAATTGAAATTCCAATATCTTTCCTTTCCAGAAGTAAACAAACGAGAAGAAAGATGTCTTGCCATTTGGGAAACGTTTTAAGTTTGAAACTAATAATCCGCAATATTTCGAAAACGGTTAACTGTAAAAAATAGATGTACATAACATAAACTGTGTGTTTTAATGATATGTTTATTTTTATGTAGTAAGTTTTTGTATATATCTTACAATTTGCCAGTTATACAAAATCATTCAGAATTAAGAGGGCTTGAGAGACTATTCCCAGAAAATCCAAGTTTGGTATTTAATGGACACACACACGGATATTTTTTCTAAATATGTTTTATTACTGATTCAGGGAGTCACAACCTGTGAAATCTTAGTATCGAGTTTTTGGATGGAATACAATACAATCTTTATTTACTATTATGTTTTACATTCGTGCTAGAGAAAGAGAAAAAAGGTTCAAATTCGTGGGTGGGTGTGTTCCCGTGTGTGCAAAAAATCTGAAACTTGGTTCAATACCAAATTTTATATTTCAGTTCCCGAGGACTTTCACAAAATCCTCCAGCCAAAACTACTCTTTACTTGGTATATTTTTCAAAATGTTTGACATCCTCAAAAATGCCTCTATCGATTTGAATTAAAATAGGTATATTTTAGTTGTAGTAATTAAGTAATTGTGAAGCGAGCGGAGCGGTTTTCATATGGGCATTTATATTTATAACCACTAGAGTACAGTTTCATGCAACAATGATTGCTCGACCATGTGTCTAAGTTTTACGAACAATTCTTCTAAGTACACCAGAAATGCATTTTCTGAAAATAAGGTTATGTGTTTTGATTTTCTCCATTCCATGGACTGGGCATAGAAGTTTTTGTACTTTTCTTGATTTTTGTGGCAATAAGTTATTAGTCACATCATGTGACTTTGCGGAAAGAAGTTTCCGGCAGTGTCAGTTGCATGTCACTTTTTCTTGACTCGCGCTTGTTGTTCTTCCATTGAACATACGGGAATAATAGATAGTTGCGCTTTCAAAAGTTGCTGCTTGGTAGCTTACGAGATATGCGCAGACGCGAAAATATTGGTTTTTACATGTGGATCTTCTGATTGGTGGAAGCCTGCACTTTAATGAAGAGGTGCACTTAAATAAGGTCAGTAAAAGTACAGGTACCAGAAGTATTATTACTATATTTAGACATGGTAGGCCGTAAAGATATTTACGTTATATTTAAAATGTATATGATTTGTCTTTATATTTTTTTGATTATTTTTTTTTTTGAATAGCCTGTGAAGCAGCACGGAAGCGATTTTGAATAACCCTATGTAAGTGATATGTTAAGCGAAAGACGAAAACATACTAAACCAAAAAACTAGATCACTTTAAAATAGGCAATCCATTCCCATCAACATTTTGGTGACATTTCTGAGATATCCATTATTTATGGTTGGAATTATTCATTCTTATAAAGTTCGTTTGATATTCAATTGTTCCTCCATGCAAAGAGTATGGAATTTTAAGGGTAGCTTATGTAGTCCAGTTCTTAAAACATTTGACTGTCACTGTTCTGTTTGAATCTATCACAAAATATGTAATATAGATATTTCTAAAAAATGCTTATTTTGATCAAAATAGAAAATCATGTGAATGTAACATTACTTTCTGTAGCACGTATGTATAATTTACGCAGTAGGTAGATATAGCTGTTGTATTCCACCCAAAAATAGATACCGAGGTTTCACCGGAAATACACGTTTTGAGACCTCCTGAATTAAAAAAATAGAAAAGCATCGTATGTGTGTGTGTGTGTGTCTGTGGACAACGTAACTCAAATACGAAAATTCCATTAAAACAAATTTGATATTTAAGTTTATATCTTCCAAGGATGCGACATGAATATTTTCACCAAAATACCATTTACATGGAACATTTTTTAAAATGTTTGCTTTTCTAAAATTGCATCTAACAAATTTTGATTAAACTACCTTATATTCAAGATATGTACATGACAAATAGCATGTACATATTGAATTTTCTGAGAATAGCCTCTGAAAATCTCTTCATTCGGGATAAATTTTGTATAACTGATAAACCGTAAGACACACAGTGTTAGTACACAAAAAAGTAGGTCTCATTAAAATACGTAATTCATATGATATAGAGTGTTTTGTAGGGCGAGAAATATTCCCTGCTACTCGTTTCATTCTTCAAAGGAGAAGTCCTCATCCGTTTCATTTATATAGCCCCCTTTAACATATTAGGGGCTTCGTTGTCATTGGGTTTAAGCCATTTTACCTCAAAGACGCACACATTCACTCTCACATACATACTTCCAGACTCTGTGGGGGATAGGGAATAATTCTGGTTGAAGAAAAATTCCCCGCCCCAGCCGGGAAGCGAACCCGGGACATCCGGGTGACAACTTCATATACATTTTGTTTTATTCTTGGACATGGAAAAAGAACCGAATTTTAATTACAAACACATAGCGGCCAGCTTTTAAACTATATGTGTATATATATTTATTTATTTTCTGCAATCGTTAAATCGTGGCAGACTTAAATATACAAATTATTTTACAATAATAATCTTACAGTTAATAATAGTAATACAAATTAATAAAAGTAACATACTATATACATAGTTTCTGAAATACCTAACTACTTATTATTCAGTAAAGGAATAGTTATGTCAATTGCCAGCATGTTTATAACAGTTACTATGAAGCTTCAACATTAATAGTTACAGAACAGATTTTGAGATAGTTAATTTCTTCAAAATATTTATTTAATTCTCTAACATTTATTTCCTTTAAATTATCCCTAAACTTCTTCACGGTCAGAGAACTACTTATTTTTCAATATGTAAATTACCAGCATGATTATAAACAGTTACTATGAAGCCTCAACATTAATAGTTACAGATTCTTAATTACTTCACAATATTTATTTTAATTAATTATTTTACATTTATTCTCTTTAAAGTATCCCTAAACTTTTTAAGGTCAGAGGGCAGTCCTGTAAGGCTGTAAAGCAATTCATTCTATTCTTCAATGATCCTATCAACAAAAGATAATTTTCCTAAGTCGGTTCTGTACCTCTTTTTAAATAAATGATCGTTTCGTCCGCAGTATGCCGGATTTTCTAACCTCTTTCTAACGCTCACCCATGCAATTAGACCAGCATAAGCTTTATGTCTGTCGTTTTGGTCTAGTGTATTTCCTTATTTCCCTTATACTCATAATGCACTAAATGTTATCTTGATTGGCATGAAGTAGAGAGAAGAATAAGCTTTTGTAAAAACAATTGATGTGCTCCGTTCACATGACTTCCTCTACATCTCTGTAAACAAGTATTTTTAAATAGCTTATTCTTCTATCTACTTCATGATAATCGAGATAAACATTAGCGGAAACTGTCCTTATTACTTGATTCCTTGTAGTGGAAGGGAAAAAATGTGTGTTCCATTCACATGATGTCCTCTAGCTGTTCGATATACAAATCTTTTATTCAAAACATTAATCTATTATCTACATCATGCCAAACAACATAAACATAAGCACAATAAGTCTTATTACTAGGTACCTTATAAGTATATGGGGAATAAGAAAATACACAGCTTAAAGCGATAGTCTCGAACTTTAAAAGCGGGTGCTATGTGAAACAGTTGAAATTTCAATCCCTTTGCTCGCCAGGAATAAACAAACGAGAAACGAGAAGAAAAATGTCTTCACGTTTGAGAAAGGTTTAACCAATGATCTGGAATATCTTGAAAACGGTTAACTCTGCAAAAAAAAAAAAAAAAAAAAAAAAAAAAAATGTTTGTATAACATAAATTCTGTGTTTTAATGAATCTACATTTTTGTGTAGTAAGTTTTTGTCTGTCTGTTACAGTTTGCCAGTAATACTAAAGTCATCAGAATAAAGAGGTCTTCAGAGACTATTACCAGAAAATTCAAGATATACATTTCGTTTATCATAAAAGTATCTTGAACATAAAGTAATTTAATTAAAATCGTTAGAGCCATTTTTGAGGAAATCAAAATGTTCGAAAAATAGTCCATGTAAAGGGTAGTTTTGGATGGGGGCATTTTTCTTGAAAATCTTCGTATCACATCCTTAGAAGATATCAAACTTAAATATCAAGTTTAGTATTTAACGGCCTTTTAGTTTTTGAGCTATGCTGTCCCCTCCACCCCCCCCACACACACGTAGATACACTTAGACACACGGACCTTTTTCTAAAATTGCTTTATTTGGATTCAAGGGGACCCAAAACATGTATTTCCGGTGAAGTCTCGGTATCGAATTACAGTGACTTCTCTATACACTGCGTGAATAGTAAGCCTAGAGAAAGTAAAATTACACAAACATAAATTGAATTTGAAGCGTATGTGTGTTTTGTATAATCTTATATAACTGATAGATGTTTACCGATAAAACAAACGTACTACACAGAACATTTAGATCTCTTTAAGTCACTCAATTTACTTCAAATGATTTGGATATATTTCATAAGCCATTTCCGAGATGTTAGTTATTAATGGTATTTTTATGAAGGTTTGCTTCAATTAAAATGAAATAGATAGAAAAACATACTTTCGTAAGTATAGTTTGTAGGTGCATCACTAACAAACACAACATGGAACATAATATATTATTTATAATAGCGCTTTATGATTCATTTATTTGAGATACTATTAATCATGCAATATAAATTATTACCTCTGTATGCTAGAATTATACCTAGTTTTATGATACTTTTGGCTCACTTTGCTTTTTAATTAAAAAAAAAAAAACTAACATGTTTAAAAATGGATTTTTACTTTCTCTATACGCAATCTGCACATAGTGTATAGAGAAGGTATTGCACTCCACCCAAAAATTCCATACCGAGATTTCACCGGAAATATATGTTTTAGGGTCCCCTTTAACTAAAAAAGAGCATTTTCGGGAAAAGGTTCGTGTGTGTGTGTGTCTGTGAACACGATAACTCAAAAATAAAAAATCGGTAAAATACCAAACTTGGTATTTAAGTTTAGTATCTTCCAGGGATGTGACACGAAGATTTTGAGAAAAATTCCCCCACCCTCAACTACCCTTTACATGGAACTTTTTTCGAAAATTTTGATTTTTTTCAAAAATGGCTCTAACGATTTTGATTAAAATATCATAAATTAAAGCTATTTACCCGACAAGTAAAATGTATATTTCGAATTTTCTGGGAATAACCTCTGTAGAGTATTTTATTCTGTATAAATTTTACAGAATTTTGAATAACGGCTATACCGTTAAGAGATGGACAAAAACTTACTACACGAAAAATATAGTGCACGTTAAACTACACAATTTATGTTAGGTATATACATTTTTTTCATGGAGTTCATTGTTTTAGAGACATTCTTTGTTTTTGATTTCTGCTTTGAAAAACTATTACTTTTCTCATACAGGAATTTGTCAACTCCTATCCATACAAAGGAACCTGAATCACATAGCAACCAGCTTTTGATTATTACTTTAACCTATGGTAGTCCCTTATTTCGCTTCTACCAATAAGGAAGCAAGTAATAAGACTATTTATGCTAATGTTTTCTGATTAACATAAAGTAAATAGAAGTATGAGATTTTTAAGAATAATTTGTTGCAGGGATATAGAGAAAGCCATGTGAATGCTACACATTAGATTTTTAGATTCAGATTAGTCCGATATACACTATAGCTATTGCAAAGAGAAATCTAGATGTTATGGTAACTAATTGTACGTTGTTTCTGTATGTTATGACCTCCATAACTCTTAGCGTAAATATTTCCTGCAAACATATGTCATGAATACCACAACTTGGACAGAGCAATAACTTTTTATTTGAAGACTAAAATGGGCAGATGAAGTCAAGTGAATATTACGCTGTTTATTTGTTTCCTTTCCTTCCTATTTACTTTTATGGCATGTCGTTACAAAGTAAATGCGGTTTATGAGCGTGACCAGGAGATGGCGGG
Source organism: Hymenopus coronatus (assembly GCA_030762935.1). Classification (NCBI taxonomy): domain Eukaryota; kingdom Metazoa; phylum Arthropoda; class Insecta; order Mantodea; family Hymenopodidae; genus Hymenopus; species Hymenopus coronatus. The sequence goes on along the minus strand of CM060890.1, from coordinate 1,007,102 downwards.
TACTGGACCAGCAAACGAGAAGAAGCTCTCTAGGAGACGAATGTCACAAGAAGATGATTTCAACATCTAAGAAGAGTCTGTTAAAATGTGTGTCTTTTCCTTGCTGAGTTACTTTCAGTTAATAGTACAGTTTTGGCGTTTTTGTTTTTTATTTTCTCTATATGTATATAGAGAAGGTATTGTAATGCACGGTAGCGCAGTTGCTTGCCAAGCGGGAGACCTGGGTTCGATTCCCAGTGCCGGCGTGGGGATTTTTCCTGGGGTGCACTCAGCCTCGTGAGGTCCCTGGGGGGCCAATTCAGGAGCTACTTGATGGAGAAGTGCCGGCTCCAGGTCATGAGGACCGCATTAACCAGCCGGGAGGGATTCCAGGCGCTGATCATGTCTCACCCTCCAATACTGCACCCCATCCATGACGTCTGTCATAGACCGAGACGGGTGACGCAGTGGCCGGGCGGTAGGTCAAGGTACCTTGTGAGCTGTCGTGCCATGGAGTTATTGTAATGCACCCAAATTTCGATACCGAAATTTCACTGGAAATATATGTCTTGAGATTCCCTGATTCAAAAAAAAAAAAAAAAATCATTTTTAGAAACATGTCCTATGTGCGTGTGTGTGTATAGCTCATAGCAGTATAGCTCAAAAACGAAAAGTCAGTTCAATACCAAACTTGGTATTTAAGTTGAGTATCTTCCAAGGACGTGACATGAAGATTTTCAAGAATCCCCCCCTCCCATACATGGAACATTTTTCGAAAATATTGATTTTCTCAAAGATGGCTCTAACAATTTTGATTAAAATACTTTATGGTCAAGTTATTTCATGACAAATCAAATATATATCTGGGATTTTCTGGGAATAGCTTCTGAAGACCTCTTCATGGATGACTTTTATATAACTGGAAAACCATAAGACATAGATAAAAACTTATTATGCAGAAAATGAAATCTCATTAAAGCACAATTAATGTTGTATACAAGTTTTTTTTTTTTTTTTTTTTTTTTTTTTTTTTGTAGAGTTAACCGTTTTCGAGATATTTCGGATTATTGGTATCAATTTTAAGGCACTTAAACTTTTCTCGAACGGGAAGACATCTTTCTTCTCGTTTCTCGTTTGTTTACTCCTGGCAAGAATAAAGAATGCAGTTTCCATTGTTTCACATAGGGATCGGTTTTTAATGTACTTGACTATCACTGCATTTCCTCATTTTCCTTCTACTTATAAGGAAACAAGTAATAGATTAATTCCACTTATATTTATCTTAATTATGATACAGCCAAAAGATTAATATTTTGAGCAAAATGTTTGTTTGCAGAACAACTAGAGGTAATGTGAATGTAACACATTAGACTTTTTTTTTTTTTTACTTTCTCAAGTCCGTATGTACATTGTACACATTGGATAGAGAAGGTATTGGATTCCACCAAAAAATTTGATGTCGAGATTTCACCGGAAATATATGCTTTGAGGTTTCCAAGTGTCCGGAAAAATTATTTTTATGCAAAGTGTAGTGTGTGTGCGTGCGCGCCCGCGTCTGTGTCTGTGGACAGCAGATCTCAAATACGTTAAATACCAAAGTAAGTATTTAAGGAATAAATGTTTTTTCACACAAGCCATATGTAGGACAGGAGTTGGATAGGTAGGGCCAGACTGAAAAATTTAATACCAGAGCCGGGATTTGAACCATGGGTCTCCTGATCTCTAGTCGGTTGCGCTGCCACTGAGCTACCAGGGCAACGTGGAGGCATATCATTGAATTCCCAACTGACTCGCATGTCCCTGTAAACCACAAGGTGATCTCAAATTATTTTGAGATGACAACCCGAATGGCGACAAGCAATGCTGCAAGTTCATTAGACCAAGGATCCATAGTGTGGCCAACTATTATGGTCAATTTGTGTGGAATAATTGTTTTTTCAAACAAGCCGTGTGTAGGACAGGAGTTGGATAAGTACAGTCAGATAGCTAGAGTAAGTTTAGAGTCTCGTAAGGATGCACACGAAGATTTTCAAGACATTTTCAGAACTCCAATACCCTTTTCTCCACAGTACTATACCATGCTTCAATACAGCGAGAAGCCGTAGAAATGTACAAGTATCCTAACAATTTCAACAAAAAAGAAGAGGCCTTAAAGCTCATTAGATGCCAGGTGCATAACTGGTCGGCTGGGGTTGTCCCGGTCGCTTGTCGCTGCCGCAGTACCTGCGAGATGAGCTAGGTTGCTTGGTCATAGGTTGTGTGCTACTTGTCGCTCACTACAAGGTCATCAGCGCCCTTATCAAAAAAATCATGGCAAAAGCCAGAGATAAACCTCAATAAAAGATATTATAAATAAAACGAAAGTTAAATTAAAATTCAATATATAAAAGTAATCTCGGCAAAAGTCGCAGACAGTTGATTTCAGAAAAGTATTTCCCAAATGATTCAAAAACAAAGATAAAAACAACGAAATCTGAAATCTGTAGGCTATCTTTGATAAAAACTTAAAAATCTTAGGTCGATTATCGTCCGCCAGGACTTCTGTAAGACTGACCGGCAGTTGTAGTGATTCCCGAATATGTGCTAGATTAACACATTCTAGCAACACATGACGGACAGACAAATCTTCTCCACATAGCGGAAACACAGGAACAGATTCACTCTTAAGAAGGAAACTATGTGTAAAATTGCAGTGGCCAATACGCAACAGTTTGTTGGAAAGGTCCTTCACTACTCTAAGCTTGTTTTCGCGGAGAGCTGACAACTCTTCATGCCAGTACTAAAGTATCGCTCTGCTGCCATGCTTCCGATGTTACACAAGAAATGTTTGTACTGGGCTCGGTTGTTGCTGTCTTTGCCACAAAATCTGCCAGTTAATTCCCCGGCAAGCCAATGTGACTAGGAATCCAGGCACACTCCAAATTAACCCCGGAAGCATATAAAGCGTGGAGGACATACTGGATACGCTGCAGAATAGGATGATAGTTCTACAGATCACTAAAACCCTGAAGTTGTGGGCGTATAGCTGGTGGTGGAAGTACCTGGTGGGGCTGTGCTGCGCAGCGACGACTGGTCCTCTCTCCGGCGTTGCAGCTGCTAAAGTCGATTCTCGACGCTCCTCGACTATTGGTGGGCTCAGCGACGAGCAATTGAGACCTATTTATATCTAGCTTTGGTATTTAGCTACGGTGATCTCCAGGGAGTGGTACGGGAATTAACTTAAATAACGTCGGCACTTTTCGTTCAATCAAGGTTTATTTCTCTTTTTCAAGAGTTCCCGAGAATGCTCCTGGCGCGGTTGAGTTTCGATATTTTTCCTCGAACAAGAGCGTAACGTGCATAGAGGTAACTAAACTTTACGCGGCGACGAGTGCAACGGTTACGTGCAGAATTATTGTAGACACTTTAAATTTTCGCCGTGGCTTCCTTAAGCGTGACATTTATTTCAACTGTGTGAATCACTGTAATAACTTTACTATATTTACGAGCATTCTTGTTTCGGGCATCACTGAGTCTACGTGTAGTTGCATACCAACTGCCTCAATCACTATAATAACTCTGCTAACTCTCGCATACTTATTGTTTTGGGCTTCGCAGGTTCCCCTTGGGATTACATCTCAACTGCGTGAAAATTGCGGCCAATACTCTTTATTTATAACAAATTCTACCCACGCGCAAAACCCTCAATCGTAATCTCATTGGCCCATTTTTGGCACCGAAAGTGGCTTGGGGTGCACTTCTGCCGTGACGTGATTAATTGTAATTGGTCAATGCGTCTTTCACGTGATTCTTGGCCTACATTTCCTCTTGGTTCCCCGGTTTATATGTCGCCTTTGCTTTCTCTTACTGAGACGTGACCACACAATAGCGTCTTTCCCCTCTTGCAATAGACAAAGAAATAGCGTAAACAACTGAATTCGTCGCTTGAACCTCTCGGGTTGAAGTTAGAAACGCTTTCCAGGAACAATCTCTCTGAACATCCAATATACAATAAATATATTATATCTTACTTACTAATTAACCTAAACAATTTAATCAATTACAAATATTGTTATGCGCTTATTCACATGGGCGATAATCCGTCTCAAAGTGCAATAAGGGAATCACTCCATATAAGGCAGTCACTCAAATTCCGACGGCCAACGTGCAGAATGGCTCGATATATTGCGTACAGCTGCGCACACCACAACTGATGAACCACAACCGAATGTATATTGTTCGGTATCATAAACAAAGGCACACCCAACAAAATCGTTAAACTTACTTCCGTCAGTATATATATATATATATATATATATATATATATATATATATATATATATATATATATACAAGTTCAGTCATTGCAATTTGATAAAAATTCTAAAAAAACATCCACGGAATTAGAAACAGGCATTGTAGACTTTCGGTATGCCGTCATCCCGATTTTTATATGTGTAGGGATTCTAGGCACTACGATATCGTGCTTATGAAGAAGCTCTCGGAAGCGACCACCTGGAGGCCGTTAACAAATTGATTTATTTCTACATATAACATTCGTCCATCTCGGTGTTAAAAAAAGAAGGCATGCACTTTAGCCCAAAGCCATAATTTGTTAATAGGATATCAGGCCTACACTGCAGATCCTGAGAGCACGCTTGCGAGAACGAATGGCATCCCGGCATTCATCAGTCCACCAAGGTACCGGAAATCGACGACTGGTTTGTGACGTCGACCGTGGAATGGACTGCTCGGCAGCATCAAGAATATTTTTCGTGAGGTGCTCCACTAAGACCTTCACAGAGTCGTGCTCGTTGTAATAAAAGACAGCCAACCAGGAGTAAAGGTTACAGTTGGCTTGATCCATGCGCCATCTAGGTAAACGCGTGGAACATGTATCTTGAGGCAAGAGACTGATAAGACATGGAAAGTGGTCACTAGAATGTAGATCAGAGATGATATTCCACTGTGAGGAAGATGCTAATGGTGGCGAAAAAAACTGCTAAATCCAAGTGTGAAAAACTGTTGAAAGCATCAGAAAGAAATGTAGGTTCTCCGGTGTTCAGGAGAATTAGGTTAGAATTATTCAAGAAATCAGCAATTAACTTATCTCTCGAGCAAGCCCGAGGTGAGCCCCAAAGTGGACGGTAGGCATTTACATTACCTACAAAAAGAAAAGGTGTTGGTAGTTGAGAAACTGGATACCCCAAATCAGTGAGCGAGAGGTCGTCACTCGGAGGAAGGTATATATTACAAATGGTGAGTTTGGTATGTGACAGTTTAATCCTTACAGCTACTGACTGGATGTCGGGCTGTAACGATACAGATTGAGCGAATATATCATCTCTGATGAGCATCATAGTGGCTCCGTTCGCAGGTACACCCTCTTCCGATGATAGATCACACCTTACAGGGGTGTACCGTTTGATTTTGAAGCTGTCTTGTGGATGGATGATGATGATGATGATTATGATGGTTAGTGTTTATGGGCGCTCAACTGCAAGGTCATCACCGCCCTTATTAAACAAATCATGGCAAAAGCCAGAGATAAAGCTCAATAAGAAATATTATTAATAAGAACGAAAGATTAGTCTAAAAATTAAGGTAAAAAGTTTATCATAGCAAAAGCTACAGATTGGTGATTAGAAAGGAAAAGAAAAAAAAAAGGATAAAAACAACCAAATCCGAAATTTGAAAGGTATCTTCGATAAAAATTCAAAAATCTTAACTACCGCTGCACTATCGTCGGCCAGGACTTCTGCAAGACTGACCGGCAGTTGCAGTGATTCCCGAATATGTGCTAGAGTAACACAATCTAGCAACACATGACGGACAGACAATCTTCTCCACAAAGCGGACACAATGGAGGAGATTCACTCTTAAAAAGAAAACTATGTGTAAAATTGAAGTGGCCAATACGCAAACGAGCCAAAATTACTTCCTCCCGTCGAGAATGACGAGAGGAAGTTACCCAGTTTGTTGGAAGGTCTCTCACTACTCTAAGCGTGTTTCCGCGGAGAGCTGACCACTCTTCGTGCCAGCACGAAAGTATCGCCCTGCGCACAACTAGCTTAAAGTCTTCCGATGTTATACAAGACATTTTTTGTACTGGGCTCTGTGGTTGCCGCCTTTGCTGCAAAATCTGCCAGGCCATTCCCCGGCAAGCCAATGTGACTAGGAATCCATGCACACTCCAAATTAACCCCGGAAGTATATAAAACGTGGAGGGCATCCTGGATACGCTGCACGATAGGATGATAGTTGTAGAGATCACCAAGGCTCTGAAGTGCACTCAGGGAATCACTCAATATAAGGCAGTCACTTAAATTTCGGCGGCCAACGTGCAGAATGGCTCGATATATTGCGTATATCTCCGCACTATAAATAGATGTGCCACTATGAAAACCGAATGTATATTGTTCGGTATCATAAACAAAGGCGCACCCAACACCAACGGTACACTTACTTCCGTCAGTATATATACAAGTTCGGTCATTGTAGTTTGACAAAAATTCTAAAAAACATCTACGGATACTAGAAAAGGGCGTTGTAGACTTTCGGTATGCCGTCATCCCGAGGTTTACGTGGGATGTTGTAAGTAACCAAGAGGGGTGCACCCTTTCTCCCTTGGGAAACATTCTAGGCATTACGGTATCGTGCTTATGAAGAAGCATTCGGAAGCGAACACCTGGGGGCAGTGGACTAATTGAGATATTTCTATATCGTTCATCCAGCTCGGTGTTAAAAAACGAGTGAACGTTGGATGCGAAGGCATGCACTTTAGCCCACAGCCATAATTTGTTAATAGAATATCTCGTCTACACTGCAGAGGGGGTTCCGCCGATTCAGCATAAAGGCTGGCTACTGGACTGGTTGGAAAATCTGCAACAGCCAGGCGTATACCCTGATTATGGACAGTGTCTAGTCTTCTAAGCACAGATGGTCTTGCCGAAGAATAAACTATGCTTCCAAAATCTAACTTGGCTCTGATCAGTGAGCGATAAAGTCGTAGCAAGACTGTCCGATCCGCTCCCCAAGATTTGCCACTTAGTATCCGTAGAATATTCAGAGAACGGTTACAGCGCGCTTTCAGCTGTGCTATATGTGGTGACCAACACAGTTTTCTATCGAATATCAACCCAAGGAATCTCGTCTCATCCGCGAATGGTAGTAAAACTGTGCCAAAGCGCAGCGACAGTGGTAATCGCCTCCTGCGGCGCCAGAAGTTCACGCAGAGTGATTTCTCAGCAGAGAAGCGAAAGCCATTTATAGAGCTCCAATCTGAGAGGTTGTCTAAACACCGCTGCAGACGGCGCTCCAAAAAAGGTGTACGCTGAGAAGTACAATAGATGGCAAGTCATCTACGAATAAGCAGGACGATACTCCTGGGAGAAAACATTTCGAGATAGAATTAATTGCTATAGCAAACAGCGTGACGCTTAGTACCGATCCCTGTGGCACTCCGTTCTCTTGAACAAAAATATTTGATAAAACCGAGCTGACCCTTACTCCGAAAACGCGGTCCCTCATAAACTCCTGAATGAATAACGGAAGGCGTCCACGTATGTTCCAGTTATATAGGGAACGTATTATTCCTGCCCGCCAACACGTATCATAAGCTTTTACGAGGTCAAAGATCACCCCAACGGTTTGACAGTTCTTCATGAATCCATTCATTATCTGCGTCGAAATCGAGACAAGATGGTCAGCTGCTGAACGACGTCGTCGAAAACCGCACTGGGCGTTGGTCAGTAGGTTATGAGTATGTATCATGTGGCAAGATACTGATAAGGCATAGAAAGTGGTCACTAGAATGTAGATCAGAGATGATATTCCACTGTGAGGAAGATGCTAATGGTGGCGAACAAACTGCTAAATCCAAGTGTGAAAAACTGTTGAAAGCATCAGAAAGAAATGTAGGTTCTCCGGTGTTCAGGGGAATTAGGTTAGAATTATTCAAGAAATCAACAATCAACTTACCTCTCGCACAAGCCCGAGGTGAGCCCCAAAGTGGATGGTGGGCATTTACATCACCTACCAATAGAAACGGTGTTGGTAATTGAGAAATTAGATCCCCTAAATCAGTGAGCGAGAGGTCGTCACTCGGAGGAAGGTATATATTACAAATGGTGAATCTGGTATGTGACAGTTTAATCCTGACAGCTACTGACTGGATGTCGGACTGTAATGATACAGATTGCGCGAATATATCATCTCTGATAAGCATCATAGTGCCTCCGTGCACAGGTACATCCTCTTCCGATGATAGATCACACCTTACAGGGGTGTACCGTTTGATTTTGAAGCTGTCTTGTGGACGGAGCTTAGTCTCTTGCAAACATACGACCAAAGGATCGTTCTGGTTAAGCAGAAGTTCAAGCTCAGGTCGATGTGTTCTTATTCCACGTAAGTTCCATTGTAGAATAGCCATGTTCTTTATAATGGGATAAGTTGTACATTGTGGTTGTTTCTATTTTGAGGGCAGCGGAGGTCGGTTGAGTTTATTCTTTTTAGGTGTCGGGAAGACACCTTCTACTGAAGGATGGTCCTGCTTCTTTGTCACTGTCCTTCTGGCAGTGAGGGCAGTATCACCTTCCTCCATTACCTCGACTTGGGAGGACCCCTTTCCAATTGAAAATTTCGGTTCGAGTACCTCGAACCGATTGGAAATAGATATCGGCGAAGATGATAGTCGCCGACCTGAGTCCTTCCCAGTCAAATCCTCAGAAGAGGACCTCCGTGGACTCTTTTTCCCTTTGTTGCTTTGGGAATAGGATTTTCACTTTGTTTGAGGAAGTCAGTTCTCTCATAGGTGTTCTTAGACTTTCTTTCTGGTTCTTTATACATTATTTGCTTGCCAGACTTGTTGGTTGAGGTTGATTGCTTTGGCCGCGATTTAATTTTTGCGCTTTTTATAGTTTCAGATGTTACTACTGACTTAGATGTTGAAATCGAAGGCCTAGGAAGTGAGCTGGTTGTGAGAATCTTTTCTGCAATCGTGACCCCGTTTATATCGCAGGTTTGAGTTGAGATTTCTCGACTTTGTACCGATTTAGCTACAACTGAGCTATAGGTGTCATACTTCGGGACAGAGGGTTGGCGGATTCGCAAGAGTTTCCGGGCTTCCAAGAAGGACACCTTCTCTTTGACCCGTATCTCCTGGACCGTCTTTTCCTCTGCAAAACGGGGACAACTGCGGGAACTTGATGGATGTTTACCGTTACAGTTAACACACGTTGGAGCTGACGTGCATTCTCCGTCATGGGAGATTTTCCCACAGTTCACACAGGTAGACTCGCCATTGCAGGACTCACTGGTGTGGCCAAAGCACTGACACTTATAACATCTGCGCGGGTTCGGTATATACGGTCTTACCTCAATGGATTCGTACCTTGCCATTATCCTTTGTGGGAGATCTACCCGATCAAAAGTAATAAACAGGGTACGGGTAGGCACGAATTTACTTTTCTTTGAACCCGATACACAGATATTACGTCTTGAGGAGCAAGGTTTTCTTGAATTTCCTCACAGGCCAAACCGTCCAGTAGGCGGGTATTTACCACACGGCGTGAGGAATTCAAGCTTTTGTGTACATCGACCTTTACTGGATAGCTAGCTAACATTTTGGCCTTTAGTATTTTTGCAGCCTGGGATGCTGATTCTGCTTCTACCAGGAGCGTGCCATTACGAGCTCTTATACAAGATTTTACAGGACCAGCAATGTTATCAAGACCCTTTTGAATAATAAAAGGGCTTACGCTAGAGAAGTTTCTTCCTTCCTCTGTTCTGTTGACAATCAAGTAGCGAGGACGACAACACTCGACTAATTCTTTTCCAAACTCAGTACCATATTTAATGGATTTTTTTTGATTTTGCCATTAATGTAAATTTTTATTTTCATCCCCGGTGCTCCCCACCCACCCACTACCCACCAACAAGGGGTCATCCCACTGGGATGACAGGGCTACACAGGGGATATAGCAGGCTCGCCGTCCCACTCACCCTGGAGTTCGGTATAATACCTAGTCCTGGCCGATTGAATAGGGGTGGGGTAGTCCCTAGCCTCCCGTTTAGGTGAAGCAGAAACCAAAGTGGTGTATTAAATTGCGTACCCTCTCTAGTTACTGAAAAGACAGAAGGCCCAGGCTCAGATACGCAACCCTCAACCAACCAGGATATTCCTTTCCACCGACACGGGTCTCCACGCACGGCCTACACGTGGGTGGGCATTTGACCTAGTGACTCTCTCACCACTCAGAGGTTGCCCACTGAAGAGTCAAGGTTGGCTCGGGACCCCGGGTGCGCCAAACCCGTACCTACCGTAGTAGGCCCCTGGGAGGAGTTTGATGCTGAGGGGCCGCGCCAGAGATAGCCTCTTTCTCTGACGACAAAGAAGTGCGCGGAGTAGCCATGATGAAAGTATCCCCGTCCGGAACTATCGGCGTCAGCCTGCCATCAGGTGGGTGAAGAAAGAAAGACACCATAACCTCCGCTACACATGAGCCCTGAGAATACTTCAGCAAAGTTACCCTTCAACCATCACTACGGATTCCCAGTGTTAGTCTTGCAAGTCCAACTTTAGGCTCCTACCACAGGTATAATCGACAGTGGCCATGCGCTACAGGTCCCCTGGCAATGCAGGGTCAGGTGTTTCAGGAGACTTGTGGTTGATTACATTGCACTTCCAGTCAGAGGTAACACGTCGCAGCTCCAAATCTGTCCCCTTGACATGCAGACAAGGAGACATCTGAGGAGAAGCGGGCCTAAATCAAAGACCTTGGAATTATTACCTAGACACACCGCCGGCGCTAGTGTCGCCGCCACAAATTGAAACCTCTCGCGCATTCTCAACTGCAGGGCACAGCATGCTTTTTGCCATATGTTCAGTTCGCTGAAAAGGCTTTCAGTACCTCGAAAATCACATTTTAAGAACTTGGTGGTAAACTTTTATGTAAAACTCAGGTGTTATCATGCGGCAAAATCTTACAGCAGTGTGCTGCACAAGAAAATTGTCAGACAGCATCTCTCTAAATCAATTTGGTTTATACATCAATAGGTTAGTAGAGTTTAATTATTTTTGCATAAAATTTACTACACTAAGTAGTAATTAATTATAATTTTATATTTATATCTCTTATCCATTTAACACAAATATACCACAAATGCTTACTAACGTATTGAATACAATTTACTGAAGAGGAATACAGGTACCTAATTTCCCATTTATTTTAATTTTATACTGTGCATATACTGTCTCTGTAAATTCAGTATCGCATGTGTTTTTTTATGCTAAAGCGCTTTATTTATGTTTGTTTTTATTTACATACGCCTTAGGTAATATGGCCGTATCACCACTTTAACCTTCTATAACAACTACTTAAACTGTTGAAGTATACATTAAAATGCACTTTTCGATTAACTTAACACACATTAACTATCACATTCATATTTATAGGCTCTTGGAATAATATTTAAATAAGAATTCTTTTATCAGCTTAGAATGGAGCGGAGCATATTTTGTATTTTTAATTCAGCATTTTGACCGCTTTACTACAGACACACTCTTAACAACTCATGTTTATAATTCTTGTTGACGACTTTGTATATTAAATTAAAAATCCGATTTGTTCCATTCATATAAATTTCTCTACATATCTTGACAAATTATTGTTAAAAAGCTTATTCTTCTATATACTTCATACTAATCGATTAGCAGACATGATCTTATTACTTGCTTCCTTGTAAGTAGAAGGGAAAAAAAAGCTGAACGATAGTCATATCTTTTAAAACTGGTTTCATATGTATGAAATGCGTTTCTTTGCAGGGCTAGGTGATGACTCATTCCCGTAAGAGTAAATATTTTAAAACAAAAACCAATAACAAGCAGGGGCGGCGCGTCCTATGTATTCAGTGGTTCAGTGAACCCCCGGAAAAAAAGTTGCATTTTAAAATACATAAATTTATAATTTACATAATTATTCTTTCTCGTATTATTCAATTCATTTTCAAACTATTTTATCGTATGAAAAGCCTTCAAGTCTTTGCAATAGCCCCATACGTTCCAACGCGCTACTCGGGTTCAATCTCTCTTCTGAACCTCCGAGAATAATATGTTTTCGTAAACTTCCACGGCCAATATTAAAATTATCTTGGTCCAGAGTTTCCGGTGTAGACCGCGTCTTAAGGCTAAAATCTGCCGACGTTTCGCCCATCTTGCTAACCCTGAGGAAGCCTTATCACAAGATGGGCGAAACGTCGGCAGATTTTAGCCTTAAGACGCGGTCTACACCGGAAACTCTGGACCAAGATAACTCCGAGAATAAGTTTGTCGGTGCTTCTTCGGGGGAGAGGGGTAAGGGGAAACGTCGCTAACAATACTGGATTTGAGCTGAAGTGAGCTGCGAGTCGGCTCTGGCGGAAACACACAAATTAATCCGAAATGAAAAGCTACCCGACTGCAAAAAATAGCACGTGTGTTTTTATTGTAATAGAGTAATAGAGTGATTCAGTGAATAATATACATATGTAACAGTACATTCAGTTATATACTTGTGCTTTGGTGTTCATATGCATATTCATGTTCGAATTTGTTTTCAAAGAAGAATGTACAGCGTTCAATACCTTTTAAAAACAAACTTCACAGCTTTAAGCTTGGAAGAGAAGTGTAAAGCTAAGAAGCTTGGCAGGCCAATACCTCAGCTCGAATTAAAACAAGCGCAAACCAGCCGAGGTAAGACATTTTGCAGGTCTTTCAATGTAAATATATACAAAAGAAATAGTTGGATTTGCGGCTGCATTACTACAAATAAGCTATTTTGTTTTCCGTGCTTACTGTTTGCTAAGGGCAAAGATACAAACTGGACATGCCTTGGTGTGTCAGATCTAAGTCATCTAACACAGAAAATTAAAAAGCACGAGGAATCTATTGAACATAAAAATGTTTATTTAGATTTATCAGTCCTTGGAAAAACGGAAATTAGGCGGCAACTTAGCTCAGCTTTTAGACAGAACATAGAAAGACACAATGACAACGTAAGGAAAAATCGCTATGTTCTTTCCAAAATTATTGATTATTAAATTCTGTGGTGAGTTTGAACTTGCCTTAAGTGGACATGATGAAACAGCAGAATCCAACAATCCTGGAATATTCAGAGGACTAATAAATTTTACTTCAGCTTTAGGTGCAGTTGTAAAAGAACAGTCTATAGTCTTTAAGGGCACATCCAAGGATATACAAAATGATTTACTAGAATGTATGTTACATGTGTGTCGTGAGGAAATTAATGCTGAAATAGCCAAGGCAGATTTCGTGTCTGTGATAGCAGATGAAACATCTGATGTATCTTCTAAATTTCAATTGGTTATAGTATTTCGTTATCTGTTATCCACTAGAGAGCCTGTTGAAAGATTTTGGACATTTTAAAATCCACCTGGTAATGACGCTTTCTCCTTAGCAGCTTGCATTAAAAATGTCCTCGCCGATGTTGTGCAAGAACAGAAAGAAACAGTAATATCTCAAAGTTATGATGGTGCTAGCGTCATGCGCGGCCAACATGCAGGGGTGCAAACAATCGTAAGAGAAGAGTATCATTTCGCGTAATATGTGCATTGTTATGCTCACCAATTGAACTTAATTCTTGCCCAAGCTACCAGTCAAAATAAACTGTTTTTCAATGCTATTGCAGACGTGCCAATATTCTTCTCTCATTCACCTGAAAGAGTGGCTGTTCTAGACGCGATTATGAAGCGAAGAATCCCTCAGGGATCAGCCACAAGATGGAACTTTAAATCCAGAACAGTTCTTACAATTCATGAAAATAAAGAAGACATTCTGGAATGTCTCCAATAAATTGAAGACACCAGCAACCAAATGACAACTGTGAATCAAGCCTATGGTCTAAGGTTGAAACTGCAACAGCCAACATTTTCCTTTTGGTTAGAGGTATTTTATAAAATAATGCCTCACGTGGATATCTTGTACAGCCAATTACAAAAGCGCACCACTGATCCTGTATCAATAAAGCAAGCAATAGCAGCATTCGAATATGAAATTTCGAAAATTAGAGACAATGTTGATAATATAATCAAGGAAGAACCAACTGTAGCAAAAAGAAGATGCGAGGACGTGTATATTACAAGGAATGTAGAAGCTAAAGAAGTATGTGACATAATAATTCAACAGAGCAAACAAAGGTTTGAATTCTCCAGCCAATTATTGGCCTCTAATTTACTTGACCAGCACTTCTTCCCTACACTGAAGAATAAATTTCCTGAAAAAATGCTTTCTGCTGTTGTGCAGTCTTATCCATTTTTAAATAAACCTGAGTTAAAAACAAAAAAGAACTACAGGTCATTTATTCTCGAGATGATTTTCAGGAAATGAAAAGTTCAGTAGTACTTCTGAAGTTTTTAATTGCAAATAGTCTTCAAGAACCCTTTGGAGATGTTATGAAATTACTGAAATTGGTAGCTACTGTCCCAATGACAACGTGTGAAGCAGAGAGATGTTTCTCCACCTTTCTTAGAAGCATCATGGATGAATATAGGTTGTCTGCTCTTGCCATGTTATCCATTGAAAAGGAAATGATCCATAAGCTTCCACATTTCAAAGACAGAGTCATAGACAGATTCGCCACGAAAAAGGAAAGCAGGATGGATTTTCTCTATAAACATACCTCCACAGGAGATTCAAATCTATCAACGTCTTCAGGATCATTTTAAGGTAATTTTAGAACTATAGATATATTTTAAATAATTTAAAAAATCAAATTATTTGGAAAGGTAAACTTCATTAAGCAGTAAAGGTGGTGAACCCCCTTTCATTTAAGTCACCAGCCGCCACTGATAACAAGGGATTTCTCAACTCCACGAAAAAGTGTATATGAAGTAAATTGTGGTTCTAACGAGAGATCTAAATTATTTGTGCGGTAAGTTTTTTTTTTTTTTTTTTTTTTTTTTTATATCTCTTACGGTTTACTAGTTATGCAAAATTCATCCAGAAGAAAGAGGTCTCAAAGGCTATTCCCACAAAATTCAACATATACATTTTATTTGGCATGTAAATATATTTAATATACGGTATTTTAATCAAAAACGTTAAAGCATTTTTTAGAAAATTTAAATTTTCGAAATTTCTCCACGTAAAGGATAGTTTGGGCTGGGGGCTTTTGCCTCAAAATCTTCGTGTCGCATCTTTGGAATATACTAAACTTAAATGCCAAGTTAAGAGTTTTTATCGACTTTTCATTTTTGAGTTATCGTGTTCATGGACACAAATACCAACACGGACCTTTTTCTAAAATTCTTTTTTTATACAGGGGACCCTAAAACATATACTTCTGGTAAAATCTAGGTATCTTTTTTGGATGGAGTACAATACCTTCTCTATACGCTAAGTAGGTACATCACGTGTAGAGAAAGTAAAAAAAAAAGCAGACAGTATATATGGAATCAGTGAGAAGAAACTGTGAATTATACTTTCGGTGATGCTTACATCCCGTTTTGTAAAGCACTTTATATGCAAGTATGCGATATTCAACTTCAATTATAGTATTTACTTTTGTTTAGATCAGTTGTGGGATGGAATTCCCTCTAGTCAATGAAGTGATTTTATTCAATCCCCAACCGGACATTCAAGGTCTAATCCCCGTGCATAAATGCTGATCATAAAGAACGCGTTGTTGCAATTATTTCCTACTCAGGTATCTTCTAACGTAATTATAGCTGTCTTAAGTTGCACTGTTTCCCCATTGCAATCAATGTATTGCGCGCGATCTCGCACGCCTTCTACCCTCCAAGAAAATCTTTTATTTCCGACACGCATAGCTCTCTGCGCAGCCATAGGTGTGGGGGCTTGGCCTAAATAACGACTACGTGGGTGTACTTGACTTATGGTATGGGCTCCGCCCTGGACTTACAAAGAGGGGCAGTGAGAGGGGTTCACTCAACCTTCATTCAAGAGTCCTCGGAAGAGCACACAAGTCGGAGTCCACGCAGAAACCGTGGGAAAGGACCACGGAGATAGGAAAGATCCCTGTTGGTGAAGCAGGTGTTAATAATCCTAGATAGCTAGCCAAATATAAGTATATAATGAACCTAGAAGAGGAAGGTAGTTTAAGCTTCATGAAAAGGTATGGCTATGACAGTACATAAAGAAGATAACTCAGCGAATAATGTAAAGCAACACAGGTGTTGCTGTCGTCTTCCCTACACTGACAGGACATACGTCAATTGGCTGAGTCGAAGGAGCGGATCAAAGAGTTCAGAAGTGCAAAGGTGACAGAAGGGAATAGCAATAAATACCAAACCAAGAGGAGGAAAAGATACGAAGACGTTGAAAAAGAGCGTGGAGTAAACAAATGGGGATGGGAAGCAAAGATGTGGCATGTGGCTCGGGACCCCGGAGCCAGGAGCAGGAACTAGTCGCCCGAGTGTACTCGGGCGGGGGCAAATCACCACGGTACCTATCCGCTTTTCTCGCGGATTTACCCGTGTGATATAAAATATGTAGTCTTGTGCAAGTGTTTATGTCTGTGTCAAAGTAATGTGGGCAGGGTGTTTCCCTTTGTGCAGCCGGCGCAGGCTGGCTTACCTACCGGAGTGGTCACCCACCCAGAGAGGGTCCAGGCCCGTTGCTGCTTGCGGGCTGTCAAGGAAAGTAGTGCCAGCTAGCGGGGAGAACTGAAAGGATGTAGGTACGGGGTGGGGGAAAGCCAGTGTTGCAGAATCTGGTCGGAGTACAACTGGACGGTCACCCATCCGAGTTGTGGCCGGGCCCGATGCTGCTTAACTTGGCGGGTAATACTGTAAAGGGAGAGGCGGCCGAAAACTACCATCCCAAGGCGTCTTTGGGAAGGCGGTAGCTTACGCGTCTCCTAGGCAGCGTGTGGTCGTAAAGACCGAGAGTGTTCACCTGAGGATTTGGGTGAGGAGCAATTTTAGTGTATATTGTGCGAGCTCTTTCTCGCACAACGTCCACTGTGTAAGGGATTCCGGAATGGGAATGGAGAATGTGGGACGGGAATCTACGGTCTGGGCCATATATCATCCTCAGTGCCCTGTTCTGCACGGTCTGCAGTCTGCGGATGGTGGAAGGCATGGTGGGGCGAAAGATGGGTAACAACTGCCATAGGGCAGCGTGTCCCATACCGACTTTCTCCCTGACATGTGGAGTGAAAGTAAGGCCGCGGTCGAGGACTCCCGAGGTATTTGGCGGTGCGGACCCAGGGGATCCGCCGCCACCGCCGCAACCTCAGGGACCTCTCCGGCCGCCAGCGACGGACTTTAGCAAACAGTAGAGCTGAGCTCTTCTGCGGGCTGATGGCCATCCGCCACTGTTCACTCCATCTGCCTATAGCCTGGGGCTGTCTCTGTAGCGGGGGTAAGCAATAACGGGCGTTCTTGTTATGTGCCATTATGAGGACATCGTCGGCATACTGGCACGTAACAGTACTGGGTTCTGTGGGGAAGTCGGTCATGTAGGCGGCAAAGAGTAACGGCGAGAGCACGCTGCCTTCCGGCACTCCCGCCGCTATGGGTCTGACTATGGAATGCCTCCCTTCCACCCTCACCCTGAAAGTGCGGTCCCGAAGGAAGCTACTAAGCAGGTGAAAGTAGGGGGGAGGGATTTCTGCGTTGAGTTTGACAAGAGTCCCTGATGCCACGTGGTGGCGAAGGCCTTTTCCACGTCCAAGAGCACCGCGACTGTTTCGAAGTTGTCCTGGAAGCCCAGGGCAGCCTTCTCAGCCATTCGCAAGAACTGCAGGGTTGTGGAATGTCCAGTAGGGAAACCAAACTGGTGATCCGGGAGTAGGAGTCTCTCCTCGAAGAGAGGGGTGAGGCGAGGTAGGAGTAGGGTGCACCAAACCCGTACTCATCGAAAGTAGCCTGCCGTGGGTGATAACGTGAAAAAACAAATAAACATAAGTAATATAAAAAACGTGGCAAAAGTGGATGGAGATGGGCAGGGTGAAGTGGCGGTGAGCGGCTCAGGAACCCCCGGGTGCGCCAAACCCGTACCTACTGTAGGAGGCCCCTGGGGGAAGTATATGAGGATTCTGAACACAATTACAGACTGTGCTAATTTTTTTTGAATGGATAACTTTATCTTTTGGAGTTCTTTGCAGTTATGCAATTTTATCTTTTCTTTTTTGTGCACAATTTGTCCTTTCAGGAGGATTAAAATGATCCAAAAATGATAATGGTAAGAGTGGTAACAAAGGCATATTCACAGTATGTCCATAAACATATAAGCATAAAGGTATCTTTCATATTTATAGCACAGACTTCAGGAGAATAAAACAGAGGGTAGCATATTTAGGTAAATAGTATTGTGTTAAATGGAAAGAATTTGAGTCAGATTTTGTAACACAAATCATCATTTGGTAATTACTTACATACTCACCTTAGCTCCAAAAAACAACTACAGCATTCCAAAACTGCTATGCAAAAAATTAAAGGTTCCTATCCCAGCTAATAAAAACCAAGGAATTTATTAAATTAAATGCACAGAATGTAATTTAGTACATATAGGAAGGCCAAAAAGAAGTTTGGAAACAGATTAAAAGAACATAGTGGAAACCTAAAAAAAACAAAACAAAAAAAAAAACAGAAAAAACAGCAGTTGCCTATCATTTCTGATCATCAGGACATGCAGAATTGGACGTCTGGGAGATCTTCCTGGGAGATCTTCCTTGTGAAAAAAAAAAACAAACAAAGTACAAAATGAATTTTGATTTACCACCATACACCCTTAGCAAGTTCATAAATCCAGCAGCCTCCTAAAGTGATGCACCCCATTGGCGTCAACAAAGTAAGATTCAGTTGGAATTAAGAGTTGAATATAGGAACAAGCGTTTCCAGAACTGGTCACAGTAATTATCAAGTGATATGTGTTAGATAACCCAAATCAAATTCTTTTCATTCAATATTAATCACATCACTGTAACAATTCTTTGCATATTTGCAAATTTAAAAAAAAATAGTATTGTAGTCAGCAAGTATTTTAAATAAACAGCACATTTCTTCTTTTTTCCAGACTACTTAATGTATATTGTTTAATGTAGTGTGAATTTGAACATCTATTTCTTCAATTTATAATTAGGAGAATTGACGAGTCTGATATTTAAAAATTAAATTAATACATACCTTCATAAACATGAAACCAGAATGAGAACATTGAACTCGAACTTCTAATTGTACTTTAAATTGTCTTTACATTTCAGAAAATCTCACTGACTGCCTACAGCTCATCTGTTAAAAGTTTAGTGGTACAATAACTATAGGACAAAGTGTTGGGTTACGAGGCAAGAAGGAGGTAATTAAAATAAAGAACCATTTTTGCTGTAATAAGCATAGCTATGAATATCTATTTTAATTTTATTTTCATTGTTTCAAATATAATAAACAGAGCACACAAATGACATATAAATAAATACTCAATGGTTAAAAACTTCGCTATGAGAAACACAACTTTCAATGATACATTAATGTACAATATAGTTTAAATTACCACAATATTCTCTGAGGAGAGTAAATTAATGGTACAGTCTTTAAAACCTATAAATTTTATAACTTTATTATCACAGTGCATGTAAAACATTTGGGCTCCAGATTATCACTGCAATGTTCTGGTCCTTGTCCACCAGCATTTGATGAAGGCTTATTTTATAACAAATGTCCTCAGCAGTTTAATATTGTACATAAAAATATAAAAAAATGCAAGTTATTTAAAGCCTCCTTCATATTAAATTCCTGAAGCTGCTGAACTAATAGGAATATCTTAGAGGAAAAAAACTTTAATTCCCAAGTGATGGTCAATGAATATATTTAATAAAACACTTATTTTAGGATAGTATTGGCTTTGAAAATGTGCATACATATGTCATACCAATTGCTGTGCTTTGCTGACAATGCCCGAGTGGAGCTGTATGGGTCTATCTTGGCTTGTCTTAGTGGAATTGCCACATGTTCTACTCATGAAATATGCCTAAGGGTTTCTGTTACTTCCTACCCAAGTGTCTTAAATGCTTTTCTAGTTGGTGCGTTAGCAAAATTGCCGCCCTGTAATCTTTATATTTCTTATCATTTTCATTCTAATTAAACACTGTCATTTCCTTTGAACATAGTGTAACACCATATTTGCTTTGTTCCTTACAATTCCTTATTTCAGGGCTCCAGGTAAAACATATACACACATGATATAGTCATTTTAAAGTCATATTCTTTTTACTTTCTCTCTACGCCCTATGTACATAGTGTATAGAGTAGGTATTGCACTCTACCAAAAAATTTGATACCAAGATTTCACCGGAAATATATGTTTTAGGGTCCACTGTATCCAAAAAAAGTATTTTCAGAAAAAGGTCCATGTGTGTGTGTGTGTGTGTGTGTGTGTGTGTGTGTGTGTGTGTGTGTGTGTGTGTGTGTGTGTGTGTGTGTGTGTGTGTCCGTGAACATGATAACTCAAAAACTAAAAGTTGGTAAAATACCAAACTTGGCATTTAAGTTTAGTATCTTCCAGGGATGCAACACAAAGATTTTGAGAAAAATTCACCCACCCCAAACTACCCTTTACATGGAACTTTTTTCAACAATTTTGATTTTCTAAAAAATGGCTCTAATGATTTTGATTAAAATATCGTATATTAAAAATATTTACATGACAAATAAAATGTATATTTTGATTTTTCTGGAAATAGCCTCTGAAGACTACTTTATTCTGGGTCAATTTTACGGAATTTTGCATAACTGCTAAACCGTAAGAGATGGACAATAACTTACTATACAATAAATGTAGAGCACTTTAAAACACACAATTTATGTTATATACATATTTTTCATGGAGTTGATTGTTTTTGAGATACTCCTTGTTTTTGGTTTCAGCTATAAAGCACATACTTTTCTCATACAGGACTTTGTGAACTCATGTCCATACAAACAAAGGAACTTCAGTCACATAGCAACCAGTATCACTATCACTTTACTACTCCCTTATTTCGCTTCTACTTACAAGGAAGCAAGAAATAAGACTATTTCTGCTAATTTTTTCTCGATTAGCCAGGAGGTAAATAGAAGCATAAGCCTTTTAAAAATAATTTATTGCAGAGATTTAGAGAAAGTCATGTGAATGGAACACATCAGATTTTTCACAATATACAGCACTCTTCATTATATAATGATTTTCCCCTTTTTTCTTTTATTTGTAAAAGATTATAGCTGAATGGTGAACACATTAGTTGGTATTGCTCACTTCATAAATTGTATAACTTATTTTTCATAGAACCATTGTGTCTGTGTCTGTGTCTGTGTGTGTGCATGTCTGAATGAATGTATGTATGTATGTATGTATGTATGTATGTATGTATGTATGAACGCATGTTTGTATGGATGCATGTATGTATGCATGTATGCATGCATGTATGTATGCATGTCTGTCTGCATGTATGATGCATGTATATATGAATGACATAATGATTGAACCAATTTAAATGGTGAAGGAAATTAGTTTTCCTGCAAAATGGATTATTACTTTGTTTTTTTCTATGACTGCATTTATTTCCTCAAGCAAGATAGTACAATAGAGAAAATAAAAGTGCAAGAGTGATGCTTTCTAATCAGATTAATAATACACCATTTAGCAGATACTATTTTCCGAAAAAATTACAAATGCATAATAATTTCCAAGAATTATATTAACAGGAATAAAATATTATGGCTGAAAGTAGTAAACATTCTAATTTGAAAACAACTTAGAATCCTTCACAATAATGAAAGTAAATAGTATTTGAATGTACCAGAAAGCAGAACAAACACTATTCTGCAAGGACTGCTAGATGATTAATCAGACCTGCTTTCTCATTTAATAGGAAAGTAATTATTAAATAATTTTGACATATAAAGGGCAATGATCTCCTAAAATGGAGTTTGTGGGAAACTCATGTGGTACGCTACATTTGTTATTTTAGTTTAGCCTATATTATGTAGAGTTTTCTTCATCAAAACATTTAAATACAATGTTTTCTGTTGATATAAATGTTAAAATGAATTAATACAATGGAGCAGCACAGTAAATGATAATGCTATTTTAAAATGTAGACACATATGCACATATCAAATTCTATAAGCTGTATGAAGAATTTCAGAGGATTACTGATAAATGTTTGCTCATAAGCACTGACCATCACAAACCTTTGCTGGGATTTATGAAGCCATAATGTACTATTTGTAGATCATTAGCATTTTTTGTCGTCATCCACAAAATCCTCAAATTAATGAACTATTAACTGCCATATTAAGTATTTCCCACTTTGATTCAGCTTTCTAAATAATTATATACCACTCCAATTTTCTTTTGCAAATAATTTTCATTTTTGAAAATAAATTACAGAGGACTGTATTCAAACTACAAGTTGTACAACAAAAGAATATGGCTTAAAAAAATCATTTAATGCTGTAATTAAAAAAATGTAATTAAGAGACATAAATTTAATAATTTATAAGGGTGGTAACTTTAATGATGCAAGTAAAATTACAATGCTATATAAATTCCAACACGTAATTGGTATACTTAAGTAAAGCCTGGTTGAAAGAATAAAAGGGAACATTACAGTAAAGATTTATAAACCTTTCAACTTCAAATCTTGTCTATTTTTCTGAATTTGGTCTCTTACAAACTGATAAAAATAAAGGATAGAACTGGCACAATTCAAATTTTAAGATCGTTAAACATAAACAGCTTCTTGCATTACAAAGCAGAATCTAAAACCCCAGACCAATATTCTGAAAATTAATCTTATAACTATAGGTATTAAATTATTTAATAAACTACAAATCTCATAATTTGATCCAAAAAGTGAATAAAGAATTTGAATTTAAAGAAAACATAATTCATAAGATTTTAGAGATGCAGACAAATATTCAGCAGAATGATTCTACTCTCTAATTAAAATTGGTCCAGCTGCTTCGACTAAAACATCATATCTTCAATTCAATTGGTATTGGAGATACTAATTCAGACTGAAACTCATTAATTGTATGATAATGATTCCTCTGGATTTTAGAAATGGAAGCTCAAAATCTTAAAAAGAAATTAATAAAATAAATGAATAAGGTTCTGCTTGTGGGAAAATTTAATGACAGTTTTAACAGTATATATACAAGACATTTTTCCAAGAATTATATTTTCAATGAATTTTTAATTATACTGAACTGCAGAATACCAATACAATACCAGTATTGTGCCTGAGGAGTAGGGAATCTCTGTTCAGTTTCTGGCACTGGCATGGGAATTTACTATGCTATGATATAATATGGTACATAGTTTCATATCCTTATCAAAAAACACTTAAGCAGCTACTTGTTGCGAAGTACATCTGGTCTGAAAAGAATTGTATGGAAGCAGCTGAGTTTTGGAATGCTTTCTGCTGTTGGTAAACTTATGGAAGCACAGGCTTCATTGATAATGTGGTATACCTCGGTGTTTCTGGGGCTATTACACCATTGTGAGAGAGAAGATGGTCTCTAATTTAATCAGCCCCCTATTTCTATCAATTACTGGTCAGTAACTCAATATGTGCATGCCCAGGAAATTCTAACACAAATTTGTTAAGTACAATCCTTAGGAGAGATTTATTTTGCTTCCTCAGGGTTATTTAATCAAAGCAACTCAAGAATTTGTTTATGTTTATTCTCTTTTCCTCTCATTGTATGCAGATTTCTGCAATTTGTATTTTCAATTTTATACATAACTATAGATTATACCCTTTTATTATAATATTCTTCAGACAGTTCCAGAATGAAGTCAGGGTTTGAGATGAGAGGATTTTTACATTTCTGTTTTCCCTTTATTTAACATTTGTTTATAATATGATTTGTGCACTAATCCACATACATTTCTAAGAAACTTATTGCTGTTCAAAAACGTTTAAAGCAGCAAGAGCAACATGAATTTCATAAAGAAGTCGTAGTACAAAAGAATTATATGAATAACTTGGAAAAAAAAATAATAAAGATAAGGGTATGAGCTGTCGTGCAAAGAGAACACTAAAACTAAGGATAAGTAATGCAAAATGAAGGCCATAAGATTAAGAACAACAACAGCAACAGTAAATTTCAACTTGACCTTTATGTTTTATGAAACTCAATATTATTTTAAGTTTCACTCTTTTCTCTTGTATTTATTTGACTACTTCTCTAGGTGAAAATATCCCAAATAAATGGAATAGAAAGCTTAACAGTTACTACCGGGGCCGCGCCGTGGCCGAGTGGTTAGACCACTCGCCTCTCACCTAGACGGCCCAGGTTCGATCCCAAGCGACCGCATGTGAGATTTGTGGTGGACAAAGCGGCGCTGGGGCGGGTTTTCTCCGGGGTCTCCGGTTTCCCCCGCCATTGCATTCCACTGGTGCTCCATCTTCATTCATGTATCATCAGTGTCACCGCCTGCAGTGCCATAAGTAGTTAAAGCGGGCATTAAACACTACCAAAAAAAAAAAAAAAAAAAAAAAAAATAACAGTTACTAAATTACAAAAGTAAGTAATAAATAGCCTGCATGACAAAATATTTGTAGATACATGGATCTATTATAAAGTTATTTTTGAAATGCTTGATTAAAAAAAATCATAAGTGTGTATCTCAGGAATGTTGATTGATTAAATTTCTTTCCACAGTTTTGTTACCCAGCAAAATGCAAGTGACAAGTAAGTTTATATCACAATTTCAGATTATTTGAGAGGTGTAAACTATGTAGCAAAATGGCAGTCAAGTCTCAACATAAACTATGTATAATTTAAAAACACTTTTTACCTTGCATTTAATGAACTGATATACATCTCCGGCAGTCAAGTCTCAACATAAACTATGTATAATTTAAAAACACTTTTTACCTTGCATTTAATGAACTGATATACATCTCCAACCATGAAAACGGTGAAACTAGTTACATCACCAATGATTTCTTTTCAGGGCAAGATCCAATCTCCACTTTCAGTTCCAATGCTGGTGTTTTTTCTAAGGCTTAATAGAAACTCTTGTTACTCCACAGTGCCATACATTTTAAAGGCACTAACATTACACACAAAATTCCATAATTTAAACACGCATGAGAAAGAAGGAAATGCTGACAGAATTAAGGGGTTTCAAACAAGTTGACAATCAACAATTACACAAGACTTCAATGAGCAAATGTAACTGCTAACTTTTCCCAATATATTGCTTTTCTAAACTCATCTCTGTAGCTCAAAGCATGAAAATATTAAAATGCATCAACGTGCAAACAATACTCATTACCTTACAACTTTATGTACATTAGGATAAGTAATATAGTTTAAGTAACATGACAGATATTGTAAATAATTGTAAATGTAACGTAGTACAATAAATGTTTTGTTACAAACAAAAATGCCTTAAAACTATATTTTAAGCTATTTATACAAATAATTAATGGTGCTTTTAAGTATTTCTTATTATTATTACAGATATTTATGTGAGCACAGAAAAGCAGCTCTTCATCTTTCAGAACATTCTGACAGCACTGTAGAAGTAGAGATATATATCCACAAAGACATTAGTTTTGATTTTCTCTTATAACTTGTAATCTTTTATTCATACTTTAAATACACAGTTAAAAGAAATCAGTGTTTATAAATATATATATATATATATATATTTACAGTTTCATTTACATAGTTGTGCTTTTTTACACTCTTTCAGACACTAAAATGGTTTTCAATTAAGTATATTATTTTACTGAATTTAAAATGCATTTCTTTGACACTAAAAAGGTTTTCAATTAAGTATATTCTTTTAATGAATTTAAAATGCATATGTTATGAATAGTCATTTTCCTATGCTTCTTACACCACTTTTTGTTTTGTTTTGTACTCTTTCTTCTTGCAGCAACAATACAATGTCAACATAATGTGAGTGGGTACATCTAGTATAATTAACACTGTAATGAAAGAGGGGACTACCTTGTTGGCCAACCTCTATTCAGAAAAAACATTTTTCTCAAAACTTTCCCTGTATTCCTTAATAAAACTCCTTTCCAAATTAAAACATGTAGTCAATTATTAAAACTTACTTCACTTTTGATATGCAAATCTTTTTATGCTTTAATATATTTTTTTCATTGTTAATAGTGCTTTGAACCTTAACAATTTTAAGAATTCTACTTTGTCTACTTTTTCCTTACAGCATATTTTTACTGTCTAGAACAATTGGCAGATGTCTGACATAACTTCTCAGGGGACACTATTATAATGGTGATAGGATTGTCAGTCACTTGATTGTTGCAAAAAAGGTAAAACATTTACTGGATGTTGTTGTATTCTTTAAGTTATTCATGATTCTAGCACCTCAAACTCAAAATATTATAAATCACATTCATTTAGGAGGTAGGCTGCTTTTTCTTGCCACATATAAATAAGGAAAGATTAATTCAAAATCTTCTCGGGCTTCTATCTTCTAATCTTCGAGAATGTCAATGTTGGTTGTTTTACCAGCTGACAAAGGGAACGCCACGGTACTCCTCTCTTCCGTGCAATACCAAGAAAAGGTTCAACAACTGCTGGACGATCCTGCATACAAAACCATTAAAAAGGATCCTACCAACTCTGTAGAAAGATGCACCATCCAGCTAATTAAGAAATCCAGCCTTCCTCCTGATGTTCAGAAGACGGTCTCGCCATCTGCCTCCATACCTCCCAGATTATATGGTCTCCCGAAGATCCATAAGCCTGGGATACCTCTATACAATTCGCTGAAGTTCTTGACAGCATCAAAGTGAAGCCATCGGACCTGTTAGTTAGTTTCGATGTAGTATCTCTCTTCACCAGAGTTCCCCTTGCGGAAGCAATACAACTATTGTCAGAACACTTTCCACCTGGTATTACTGCACTGTTTAGTCACGCACTTACTTCCACTTATTTTCTGTATGGCAACACCTACTACGAGGAGACAGACGGTGTTGCCATGGGCTCTCCTCTGTCACCAGCTATTGCCAACTTCTATATGGAGTTTCTGGAGCATGAAATACTTAACACAGCCCCATTAAAACCTACACATTTTTACAGATATGTAGATGATACATTTGTAATTTGGCCGCATGGACTGCACACTCTTCCAGATTTTCTTGCACACCTAAATAGCCTCAGATCACAAATACAGTTCACAATGGAAGTTGAGAAAAATGCTTCCCTCCCCTTTCTGGACATTCTGGTTACCAGAAAAGCAGACGGAACTCTTGGTCATGCCCTCTACCGAAAACCTACACACACGGATCTTTATCTCAACGCAAACAGCTTCCACCATAAGTCACAACGAATGGGCATTCTCAACACATTGGCACATAGAGCAGTTTCTGTATCAGACCCAGGTAATCTGCAAACGGAATTTCAACACCTAAAATTCACACTCCAACAAAATGGATATTCAACCAAGGACATCACATCAGTGCTGAAAAGAGCCGGACGAAAAAGAAACCCCAGCAAGAACACTCAACAAAAAGACAAGCCAGCCGCCATAGCCTATATACCGTTTACCGGCTATTTTTCGGGAAAGATTAGTAGACTACTCTACAAATATAATGTCAAAACCATCCATAAGCCACCACCTAAAATAAAAAATTTGGTCAGGCCAGTTAAAGCTAATTTAGCTCTCAGAGTACCTGGTGTCTACCACATTCCTTGTGAATGCAGCGCAGCGTACATTGGCCAAACAGGACGCACTATTGCCACACGCGTTTCTGAACACCAAAGATCAATAAGGCTTATGCAACCCGAAAAATCTGAACTGGCTGAACACTGTATAGAACAAAGCCACAGAGCTAACTTTACCAACACCAAGATAGTGGCAAAGTGTTCGAACTACTGGGAAAGGAGAGTAAAAGAAGCTTTAGCCATCTCATCTGAAATAAATAATCTAAATTGCGATTCTGGCCTACAATTAAGTTCAGCATGGACACCAATGTTAAAGAGCCTTAATACCTAATTCTCTACCTGCAGTCTTCCAAGACTTATTTTCTAGCAGGTGCGTGCTCAAACACAAAACATTAGCCGAATAACTGCTATAAATAGTTTTCTACGAAGTCCGTGCCCATGTCTCAGTCATCTTAAATACCAGGCCATAATATCACGCGAACCAATCAGATGTTAGCTTCATCCCAGCTCTTATAAATACCAGTCTCCGCAAGCTCAAACCATCAGTTCACCCTGAAGACGAGCAAGATGCACTTCTTCGAAACGTTGGTGTCAAGCCAAGTTTTTACCTGGCTAGAAGCCCGAGAAGATTTTGAATTAATACGTCGCCAGGAAAGCTTCAGTTCTTATTTTAAGGAAAGATTAATTTGGAATTCACCTGACTGCTATTTACATACTTTAACTGCAATAAGAAAAATGTTTTTGCGTTAATATGAGCAGTGTCATTTAGGCCTAATTTGCCACTATCAGTTTTTTAATATATATATTATTGGCTTTATATGCACTTTAGACATTGTTAATTCATAAAATATATATAGCTTGTCTAAACCTATTTGACAGTATGGAGATAAATGGCTATCCAATGTACACATATTGCTATCACTTTTTTTTACTCTCTCACGTAGAAGGTTGCTAATAACACGGTGTAAATGATCAGTTGTTATAAGGTTCATCTTGAACACATTATCATAGACAGAATATTTTTTTCTACACATCATTGATTTTTGTGGGCCAAATTTCTAAAGAAAGTGTGCTTTTCAGTTAAAGCCCAATATTGCTTCTATTCCCATCAAGCAGTATCTAATAAACTAACTCTAGAACACAACAATATAGTTTTCTTAGCTAGAGTAAATTACGGCTGATACCTGTGTAGTTGAATTTCCTAGCTTTAATCAGATGAGTATAATAACTTTTTCAATTAAATATTTTCGAAAAATGTTATGTTTTTCTAATGGAGAAGTTAGGCAGTAAAAGATTCTATGTTATTGGGTTTTCACAAGAAGCAGGAGAAAGAATGTTGAGGAATGTTGAAGGCAGTTTTTAAAATAAATCAGAATCTTTTAACTTTATGAATTCATTGTGTTAGAAACAAAAGACATTCATATATTCATCTAATAGGCAAAATATATGGCAGAAGGAGGGAGTGAGCAGCAGCAAAGGTTAACATCATTTTGTCAGGAAGTGTGTACATTTATAGCAAGCAGAACACTGTGAAGTGTTATGTAGGTTATTTAACATTAAGAGGAAAAAGCTAGAAACATGAGATTTTGGTACTTTAAGAATTAACACATTGGAGTCCATACTCGAGTATATCTCGGGCCATGCAAAATGTTCATGAGGCCCACACCCGTGCATAGCTCAGGTAGGTATTTCTAACTCTTTTAATGCAATTCCACGACCTTAACTTGGTCTTGGGCTACATGGCAAAGAACATACATGAATTATCATTTAGTTGTCTGATTTGTGCTGCCATCTGTCCTTGCTTTAGTCAACTCCGAGGTACGTCCAGAAAGTAAGTTCCGTTTCAATTTATCTCCGCTGCAACGCTGCGTTCGCAGTTCCGCAAATGCGCGGTAGATGCTCTGTATCAAGGAGAAGAAATGTGCGCCATTTTGAGATCGCTGTCAGCCACATACGCTTTGTTGTGCCTGTTTACAATGTCGGTGTTGATTGAAAATCCCGCCGCTTGTGAAATCAGATCTGTGATTCGTTTTCTGAATGCTAGGAAAGTGAAACCAATTGAAATTTATCGGCAAATTTGCGAAGTTTACGGACAAAATGCGATGAGTGATTCAATGGTGAGAAGATGGGTCCGACAGTTCAATGAAGGACGTAGTGAAGTGCACGATGAAGAACGAAGTGGGCGACCATCTTTGGTTACAGAAGAACTGGTTCACGCGATTGATGACAAGATCCAGGAAAACCGCAAGTTTACAATTAGTGCTCTCGCTATGGAATTTCCCCAAAGCTCACGATCACTAATTCATGAAATTGTTACCGAAAAACTGAAATTTCGTAAACTTTGCTCACGTTGGGTACCAAAGATTCTTACTGAGCAACACAAACAAAATGGATGGGTAGTGCACTTCAGTTTTTAACCCGTTATAATGAAGACGGCAAAGAATTTCTGACACAGATAGTCACAGGAGATGACACTTGGGTTTCTTACGACACCCCTGAAAGTAAGCGGCAATCAATGGAATGGAGGCACACTTCATCCCCAGCAAAGGTTAAGCCGAAACAAATCTTGACACCTCGAAAAATGATGTGCACAGTGTTCTGGGACTGGAAAGGCATCTTACTCACTGATTTCTTACCGCGTGGTCAAACAATCAAAGCAGATGTTTATTGTGAGATACTTAGGAAATTGCGCTGTGCAATACAGAATAAGCGCCGAGGATTGCTGTCAAAAGGTGTTGTTTTTCTTCACGACAATGCACGACCACACACTGCAAATGTGACGAAAACCTCCTACAGGGATTTGGCTGGGACGTGTTTGACCATCCTCCGTACAGCTCTGATCTCGCTCCTGGCGACTTTCATCTGTTCTTACATCTCAAGTCTTTCCTTGGCGGTCAACACTTCAACAATGACGAAGAGCTGAAAGAAAATGTTTCCAACTTTTTGAAGACACAGGTGGCAAACTTCTATGAAGAAGGTGTACAAAAACTTGTGCCACGCTATGACAAATGCCTGCAAAATTTCGGCAGTTATGTGGAAAAGTAGTTTAAGAGTTGTAGACTTTTGTGCAATAAATAATTATTCCGTATCTGTACACAATTTATTTTATTACCAAACGGAACTTACTTTCTGGACGTACCTCGTATTAGGAACTTTAGGAGATTTAGTAATATTGGCTGCTCTTGGGTAGTTGCGCCATTTTCTTTGAATCTGTTTGTTACGTTTGTGCTCTTAAAATGCTGCATTTTCCTCGATTTCTGTGAAGTGAAGCTGAAATTCAGGATAAAATGGAGCTGTGGAAAATTCTGATTCCAAGGTAGAGTTTTTCGAACTTTAAATAAATGGAGTGTAAGCAGCTTTACGCAGTTTTTTTCAAACTCATATTTGATACTTGTAAATTTAAAATAAAATATTAATATGGAAGTTATGACTATTTTCTTACTTGTTGAGAAATCCTTGAATGCCATACTTTTAGATTGTCCCAATACTTTTCGGCAGATTTAATTGATGTACTGTAAATAATATCTCAAAGTAGGCGTAAAAACCTTGGGTTTCTTGGCACTTCAACTACTGAAATGCCCTGGCTTCAATGTGTTAAGGAATGCATTAAATTATTTTTTAAATAAAATGAGTATTAGTAAGGCAGTAATAAAAAGCTAAGATTACTGGGTATTCAGAAAGACTACTGTGTATGATAAAAAAGGAACAAATAAAAGGATTCTAAGAATGCCATCAAAAACAAAACAAAAAGTAAACAAACAAACAAATAAAATAAAAAGCTAGGTTAATGCAATAAGAAGTAATAATGCAAAGTGAGTGCTAAACATTCATTTTTTGCTGCTTGAAAACACTTAAGTTTATTATAATTTTGTAAAGTGTAAACAGTCATGATGATACTCTACAAAAAAAGGTGATATGATAAATATCCAAAATACATAGCTAAAAAGGTTTGGGGACCTGGAGAAAGCCATTGTTTATCCAGATGAGTCAAAGTTGAAAGTACCAGTCAAGCAGGAATAAAGGACTAATTACAGGACTCAGCTCACCCTGGATCCACACCGGTAATGAACAAGGCTTTATAAAAATGCTGTACTACCATTTTTGTGCAAAAGAAACATGATAGATGCAAATAGCATAAAAACAGGTCAAATATATGAGAAGCGATTTGCAAATAATTGCTCCCCAATAGATCTGAGGGTACCAGTCAAGCAGGAATAAAGGACTAATTACAGGACTCAGCTCACCCTGGATCCACACCGGTAATGAACAAGGCTTTATAAAAATGCTGTACTACCATTTTTGTGCAAAAGAAACATGATATATGCAAATAGCATAAAAACAGGTCAAATATATGAGAAGCGATTTGCAAATAATTGCTCCCCAATAGATCTGAGGGAGCAATGACTGTAATTGAAAATGTAACATTTCATGACAGAAAAAGTGAGTTTTTAGAGCAAAAATGATATTGGTTGGCCTACTCAGAAAGGAATCCCATTTGAACATGATATGCTTAAATGATTAAAGGAACTTCTGTCTCAATATAAAGAGTATATGATAAATGCATTGTAGATAAAATGCAAAGACAAAAAGGTGGCAATTTCTTCACTTGCCTCCATACAACTGTGAAATAAGAGAAAATTATATAAAAATAAACAATTTTTCATTGAAACAGATATGAAGTGATTTATCTTTGAGGCTTACAAACATTACAGTATAAAATTTGGTGAACTACGTGTACAAAATTAGAACTTATTAATGATGACTTCACAGGATAATAACTAAGTTAAATTGGAGTCATAAATATCCAAGTTTTCGACCATCTTAACTCTGTGGTCTTTGTCAGGGAACTCAATTAGAATTGCACCAATAATAGAAGACAACGATGACGCTCAAAGATATAATTTATTACAATCTTTTTCATTCTATATCCTCACATTTGTTTTATAATACATGTTTTTATTTCCATAAAATCACATTTCAAAGTATTAAAATACAAAAATACACATAAATACTTCAAATAACAGCAATGCAAATCCTGAATGGTGTGAAATAAAGCATGGTGTACTACAAGGTTCTATTATGGGCCCCTTATTATTTTTAGTTTATATAAATGATCTACCTGCAGTAATAAACAACAAGGCCTATCCAGTTGATTTTGCGGATGACACAAGTATTACAATTAAAGAACACAATGTCAGTCAGCTCCCAGATTCATCTAATAAAATCTTCAAAACACTAAATGATTAGTTTGAGAGTAATAAAATTCACATAAACTTTGAAAAAACTAACTACATTAACTTTTGCACAAAGCATAAAAATATGGCAGACCTAAGGATAAAATATGAAAATAACAGATTGCAGAAGCCTGTAATACAAAATTCCTAGGTCTTATGATTGATCGTAACATGAATTGGAAACACCATATTGATTATATCTTACCCAAACTGAGCTCTGCATGCTTTGCAATCCGATCTTTAATTCAGCTTATAAATAAGATGATACTAAAAACAGCTTATTACGCATATTTTCATTCATTGATGACTTATGGAATAATATTTTGGGGAAAAATTCAGTAAATGCTAAAAAAGTATTCATTATGCAAAAAAAGGTAATAAGAATAATGGCAGGGTAAAGACAATCAACTCACTGCAAACCACTTTTCAAATGTTTGGAAGTTCACCATTGCCTATGAATATATTCTAGTCATATTGTCATTTGTAATAAATAACCCAGAAAAGTTTACAAAAAATACAGGTATTCATAACAAAGAGACCAGACATAGACCAGCAAATAATTTGCGCAGTTATTCCAAAAAGGGGTTTACTACAAAGGAATAGTTTTGTTTAATTCACTTCCCTCTTTAATAAATGAATTGCAAATGAACAAAAACAAGTTTAGATCAGAATTAAAAAGATACCTTATTACTCACACCTTCTATATAGAGGAGGATTTCATTCAATCAAAAAACACTGGCAATAATGTAACATTGTAAATATAATAAACACGAATATTCTAAGAATGCAAGTGTACGAGTAGGCTTTTGGAAACAGACATGTAATTGAAAATTATGTAAAACTGACACCTCTGAAAATTCATTGTCAGAGTTATTATTTGTAAATAAATGTATTAATAAGAAGGAATAAATGTAATTGTTGACATGATCTACATCCTAGAGTTTAGGCTTTGAGCCTAAGCTCATAACAGGATCTACAGATTGCAATGTTATGTATGTATGCAGGTGAAAAGGAAATGTCCTACAATACCCTCAAATAGATATTTCACTATTTGGTGATGTATCCTTCACAATGACCTTAAATTGATAGACAATGACAGCTGGACACCAAAGTTAAGATTGTACACATGGCATCAGTGTACCCCTTTTAACTTTATTGTCTTTTAAGTATGAGACACACTATACATAGTTAGGACATTTTTAGCTAAATTACGTAAATAAGATACAGCTAAAGCCTTCTTTCACACTTTCTCTCTCACTGAAGTGCAGTTAGCACAATGGAAACAATAAATGAAACTGTTATGAAAGAGAGGTTAACTCAATATTGTGTGTATTTCACACCTGTGATTTCTCAATTTCAGTAGCACACTTTAGTTAAAGTTGTATAAAAGTACAGGAATTAAATGGACATGTGAATGCTACCAATGTAATTTGCTGATTGGTGGATATGTGTTCACAATATTATCATTGCACAATATTGGTCTGAACTTCTTGTTGTAAAAACTTGTGATCCAAATAACCCAGATTGTTGTGTTTTCAAGTACAGTATGATAGTATGAAAAGGAGTATAACCTGTGTAAGTTGCTTATGGTATGAAATTAAAAAAAAAACAACCAAAAATATGTAAAGAGGAGGTGGATTTGGCTGGCAAAATAATCTATTAGAAAAGTCTGGAAATAGAGTTAATGCAAGATAATGATGTTAAGTATTCCAAATGAATACAAGAACAGATGAAGCTTATGGTTTAATCTTCATGCTGGAATTTACTTATGGTTAAGCGTATATATGCTTATATACTACAAGAAAATATGTACACATTTTCATTTATCATGTGCTTGTATAGAAAAATCTCGTAATTCTTCCCAATGGTAACGTCTTTTCTACTGATATTGATGGCAACATCAGCCTCTCATAATCATTAATAGTTATAAAACATTTTCAATATTTGAATATTAAATTAAAAGTTATTGCACAGCTAATTTCAGGGCTTGAAATTTAATTAGTTTCAAAATACTTAGATTGTGGCTTATTTAAATTCTTAATGTAATTGACAAAAGGCTTACATTTTGCGGCAGAACAATAATTGAAAGAGATTTTCCATATGTTAAGAATTGCAAATGTCCATTAACATACCTTATCAGAAAATTTGTTTACACACTCATTGCATTTCTTTTCATGACATTCAAAAAAGTGCTACGATTTCTAATTTAATGTATTGTGTGTGTGTGCGTGCGTGCGTGCGTGCGAGAGAGAGAGAGAGAGAGAGAGAGAGAGAGAGAGAGAGAGAGAGAGAGAGAGAGAGAGAGAGAGAGAGAGAGAGAGAGGGGGGGGGGGAAGGGGAATTCTTTGTGAGCATCTTATTCCTTAGTATCTCCATGGTTATTTGAATATGATTTAATACTGAATTCTTATTTCAGAATGTAATATAAAATATTTTAAGATTCTTATTAGAAAATGTGACTCCCTAATGTTGAACTGAAGCATTATTTTATTGAGCCTTGGAGGTGAAAATCCTTGGTTCTGATTCACATAAAGGAAAAGTATCTAGATGTTAATTTCAAAATAGTCAGGTGAAACATTGCCTCTATGCAATTTATTGCATCCAGAACCCTGGAAAAGTAGTTTTAATTTCTACCAATTAAAGCAGTGTATTTATCAATTTTTGCTCTAACTCTTGGGGAATCCTTAAAAGAATAAGAATAACTTCAGCTGGAGGTTTGCTAGGAGTAGTCAAAAGAGTAAAATTAAATCACAAAACGTATAGTTAACATGTAACAAATTCCACTCTTAGGGCTAGTATCTTCCTGCCTTAATAAAAGTAAAACAAGTACGATATTTGTAATCTCACATGACATTTAATTCATACTTTATTCAGTATTAACAAAATTAATTTTACCACATTTAAAATACTGAAAGAGCCTTAACTGTTTTGTTACAATGAAACTGCTTCCTCACACTTTGTAGTCTCAATGGCCAGTGCTTGTGTTTTCTTCTCAATTTTTTTTAAGTGTGTTATGTGCATTGTTTATTTGTTAGGAAGGTGGTTTAGAAATTGCAAATATAGTTATCCATCAGCTTTATCAGCTACATCCTAAAACCTTTGACAGGAAGATTAATATTAATTTAGCATGAGGTTTAATATATTGCTAAAAGTAACATTGTGAAACATAACTTTGTCAATTTTAGTGTAAAAGCAGTTTAATATCATGTAGATGAAACTAGGCCTATATTTTCTGTTAAAACAACTGCACAAGACATTCCAAAAGTTAGTTCTTTGCTTCCCAAAAACAAAATTATGAGGAGCAATGTAAACTATTGTTGCATATATATGCCCAATCTGTGATTTTAAAACAAACATTTCTTTATGAAAGTGCACTAACTTTGAACAAAGGACAGTATGTTTAATTCTGTTAGTATCATTTTGAGTAAAGTTTGGTTTTCTATTTGGATATTCTGAAAATGTAAACCAATTCACATTGTTTGCACTTGGAAGAGAGGGACAAAGGTTCAGATCAATACAGTGGCAATGATAATTGCTGTAACTTCTAACCAGAAAAGTTTAAAAGCTTGTAAGTATATTGTACATAACATATAGAAAGTTTTAGGATGCCAAGTGAACAAAACCAGAGATTTCTGCCAGTGACTACAAATAAGCATGTGACTTTGCAGGTTCATGATAATTTATAAATGCTTTAAAACACTCCAAGTTAACAAAAGCTGTGGAAACAAAAAACTATGTGGGTGCAAGCACAAAGTTAAAAACAGACCATAAACATTGAAAATTTAAAGAAACCACAAAAAATGTTTATTTAGAAGCATTATCATCAGTAAAAAACTGTCACACTCATTTAGGCTAATTTTAAATATTACTAAAAGAAATGCCACTCAGCTGGTTTGTCATTAGAAAGGAATTGGAATAGACTGCTCCTGAAGCTAGAAGTGTTGGGAATCAAATGTTCCCCTCTGCTTCATTTTTAAACAGTGATCATGTTTTAAAGCAAAATTCAAGCTTCTTTGCAAAATAATATAATTTTAATTGATAAACACAGTGTAAAAATTATTTATGTTCTTCTCATCTGCAAGTGAAGCAAAAATATGCAAATGGAGGCAATTTTTTTTAAAATTTGTAACTATTACACTACTTAATATGGCTGCACTTATATGCATGCACCTTTCTGCAGTATTCAAAATTTTATAAATGTGCAAGTTGTAAATTTTTAAAGTGTTTATATACAGAGCTCAAATGTATCTGTTCGCATACAAACTTTCAGACCAGAAATGTACAATGCTCTTTATTGGG
This sequence comes from Hymenopus coronatus, assembly GCA_030762935.1. Lineage (NCBI taxonomy): Eukaryota > Metazoa > Arthropoda > Insecta > Mantodea > Hymenopodidae > Hymenopus > Hymenopus coronatus. The sequence continues at coordinate 969,954 of CM060890.1, read as the reverse complement.
AAAAGGCATTATAGAAAGCATAACAATCACAGCTGCTTCTGTACTTGCTTACATTATATAAAATAAAAAAAAATTATATTTGTTTATTGCTCTTTCTTTATACATTTCAAACTCAAATTTCTATGCAAACTTGGATAGTTTTGTAACATTCATTCAAGATACTTTCCTAAAGCGCGGAGGAGTAATATTTGAATAGAAATTTTGTTCCTGGAAGTATTACTTTTCTTTATAATGATGCCTTCTCCTATAGTCAGTTACATTTGCCCAGTTTCTTTCCAATAATGACATCAAACATAAGATTTATAAGGCATAATACTTCAAAATGTTGCCATTTAATTGCCTAAGCATATACCAAAAATGATGTGAGTGTTTAAAAAAGCAAGAGCGATATAGAACTAGGTTTAACATGAGTCCTAATACTCATCATCTGAGGCAGGACCCATATCTGTATTGCGAGCCAGCATATAGTTGTCCATATCAATTGAGCGGCAATTGTTAATTGCATAGCGGAGTCGTTCTGCCATCACTTCCTGACTGCTATATGGTGGCAACCGTAGTTGGAAGAAACATGTTTGTGCAGTTGGTAGTCCATCTGGTGCACGATCTACCTTCATTACCTGAAGTATAATTAAAAATTCAGTTACACAGCTGAAAATTATTTGCATCTGAAAGTGAGCAGTTTTACTTTTCATTCTAATGTCATGTTTATGATATAAACATTATTTTTTTACTTTTTACCTATAACAAATACAGTGATGCACACAAAAAAATTGTGAATTATTTCTCCAAAATGTTGGAAAAAATGAAGAAGGGAAACAAAACTGTTGCTGAACTGAATGGAATTATACTCAAAATTCTAAGACAAAATAGTGACCAAAATAGAGACAATGTAGATTGCATCACCATTCTCACCTTTAAATTCTATGCAAAATTTTGAGTAAGTATAAATTTGGCAATGATAATATGAGACATTTTTGATACAGTTTCACATAAAATCAACTGGTAAGCAAAATTTAATTTGAAATCTCTGTTTCAAGTTTTTATTGAACACTTTGTCATACTCATACTTTCATTTAGATAATACTTTATATTTCAGTAACAAAGCAGTCTTGACAGAAGCAATGCTTTTTTTCTTTTTTTGGGCATTTTTTGTTTTACTGTAATTCCTTCTAAAATTTGAAGACTTAAAGGAGACAATACCAATCCTGATGGTATTAGAGTATTCGTGACCAAGGAGATCATTTCATTTTCTTTTCTATTCATATCTCCTCCTAGTTAGAGTTATGTATCTCCAATTTATAGTGCCTAGTTTTAAAGGGTTACATTCAATGGTAAATAATTGTTTTTGACACAAGCCATGTGTGGGGCAGGGTTGCAAAGAGGGAATCAAACTGAAAAATTCAATGTCATAGCTAGGATTTTTCAGTCTGGTTCTAGCTTTCCAGTTGCAATAAGTTTGAAACCACAATATACTGGAGTGCAAGAGAGTGAATGGCTTCATTGCCATCTGCTTTACAGTAGATATCTTTTAATTTCACCTCAGGATTAACGTGAGCATAAAAACAGTGGACGCATATTATACTCATCACTATATAGTATAAACATTCTTAATGAATGTGTCTGCAGTAATGTGATGGAAACTGTTTTTTGGGCTAACATAATATTATTCATGTATATTTTTAACTTGCTGTTGCAAATATTTAAGGCTGGTTCACAATAATTGAGAATGACAACATGAACAAGAACCTCAAAGTTAAAATGCATGTATTTGTGAGTTTTCCTGACTGTCAGGAATAAAGTGTTGACCAAGTTTTAACTTTCTCATTCCTTGGCATGACATTAGATATAAGAAATTGGATATAGTAATGGATCTGCATTTAGAAAACATTTATTTTATTTAATTTTGGCATTGGTTCTACCACTTTAGGTTTGCTCAAATGACAGCAGTTGAGAACATACCACTGGTCATTTAGAAACAAATGAAATCCCAATTCTCAAAATCAACCTGCCACTCTGTTATCAATATGGTCATCAATATGAATTCCTGTTCTCGTTAACAAGCAATTGTAAACCGAAATGTTATATATTGTTTTGCTTTCCATTTTGGTTTCTGTTCTGATGTTATTGTGAACTTTTTCTTAATTTTTGAGTAGTATACATTTGCACTAACAGAAAAAGATGGCTGGTTTGATAACTAAAGCTGCAGTCTCTCCAGGATAGTGCCCTCACCAAAGTATGCATTACAGCAACTTAGCTGGATAAGTATTGCTGCACTGCCCTTATAGCCCCATGCATTGTGCCAGGTGATTTTTACTTATTTGGGAAATAAAACAACTCAGTATTTCAGCACTTATGACAAAGCAAAGGATAATTCAGGCTTACTATGCCAAAGCTTTTCAGACTAAGTAAAATGCTCAGGAACATAAATGTGTAAATAGAGGGGAGTAAGGCAAAACTGCAATTTACACTCCTTGAAATGTATTTTTTATTTCATAAACTCAAAAGTAATGGTTTGGAATGACCTTTTTTATTATGAAAGGTAAATAGCAATGTAAATTTACAAACCTGGAACCTCTGTGAGAGATCAGCAAGATTTGCTGGAAGTCTGGACCTTCCAGATACAAAGCGCATGAAAAGAACCCGCTCTGCATTGGTAAAGCTTTCTAGAATGTCCCATAACCATTGCACCAACAAATTGTTTTCTTCCAGTTCACGATATCTGCAAAAAGTTTTTATTTACATTGTAAAATAAATTCCAAGAAAAAAGAAATGCAAGTTAAAAATTCAGGTTGTCATTTAGTGACTTGCTTGAGATATCTTAAATGAGGGTAAGAAAGCAATAACTCTAACACAAAAAACCATTGTGCACAGTTCGAAAAAGGTTTCCAAAATTCACATACATAAAGTAAACATTTTTATTTAATATATATTTTCAAGTAAAGCTGGTTATTCATCAATAAAATTACCATAAAAGGAATATCCACTGCACATATTTTATATTACCACTTACCTTACAACTCGTCGCAGGAGCTGTATTGAAATATGTGGAAGACCACATACAAGTTGTTCTAAATGCTGAGCTGTCACCAGTGAAAGAAGAGGAACAGGAATGATCCATGCCATTCCTTCTCTCACTGCAGCAACCTGCACATAAAATATATGCACTGCACTACATCTTTCACAACATTACTTGTAATGTTCTCTTGAGCCAATTTAAATTAATTGAATCATTTATCAACCATCAATTACTATTAAACAAATGAATGTGCTTAAAAGAAAATGATAGAGAAGAGAAACTTAATGATATGTCTTCATGTCATAGATACTCTTTTTATGGTCTTACATCTAACTTAATTTCATTTCACACGTCTTAATAAAACTTATCTGATCACATTGATTTCTCTGTCCAGTACTCTTGGCTTCCCTTATATAGACATTAAAGTATAAGGTAGCGGCATCTGTCTACTGCATAAGAGAACTGAGGGTCACTGGGAAAGTGGTGCTGGCAAACTTGCACTAAAAGCCTTGCCTTACAGTAAATGTTGACCTTCTGCTCTTAAATAGGCAGCTAACTGTTAAAAATGTTCTTGCTAACTTGCTTAAGCTCAAATGCTGAAAATGTTTACTTTCTGCTCTCCACCTGGCAGAGTATCTGGTAAAAATATTCTTGCTCACTCACTTTGATGTTCAAGGTGATCTCTTTAAGTTGTCACAGATTTCATCTAGTTTATTTTCTGTTTAAACTGATCTCCTTGAATGTTTCTTGTGTAACACTCAGTCTATAGTACTCAGAATTTTTGTCTTGTGTTTCTGAAACTATTTTCACAATGCCACTTTGTATCCATCTTACAATACCATTGCTGTATCTTCTAGTTTATTTGCTCTTATCTAGTTCACTGACAAAAGTTTTGTTTCAGCAGCTTTTCTGTTATCAGCTAACTCTGAATGTCCTTTTTCGCAAGGTAGGGCAACTTCATGAATGATCTTCTTCATTCACTGGGAATTTAGTAATATTTTATCTCTTCTTCCTTCTATTCTCCTGTTTTCTTTCCATCAGATCATAAATTCAAATTACTTCTAAATCTTACAAATCCTTCATTAATAAAACTGACATTCTTGTAGACATTTCTTCTGCATTATACAACCCATAAGAGTCTATCCTAGCTGTGTTTTGATTGCAAGTAGATAATCACCTACTTACCTGTTTAAGCTGTCCACAGTTTGCTAATGACCTCTGCTTTTAGTAACATTTTTAATGTTAGGTATGCCTGAACTATGATCCCAATGCTGATGTTCATTTGTTTTAGCTGAGAAAATATACTTTGAGATTCTATAATAAGGTATAAAGTTACAGATTTTCTCTCAGTTAAGCATTTATTTACATATATATATATGTGTGTATAACTTTTGTTTAAGCTCTTTAATGTAATCTTGAAGAGTTTATACTTTTATTCCTGCAACTCTCCTCCTCCAAACAAATTGTGCCTTAACATTTCTTCTCCAATGTCCTTCAGTTTAAGATCCTTGATTAGTTTATCTATTATGTAGGTCCTTTCTGATTCAGAATAATGGAGAATTCTTACCAGAGATGCTCTTTTGTCATGTAATATTCTTCAATTGGCATCTGGAGCTCTATTCACTGCTTGACCTGCTACTCTCAAAAAGTTTAATCTTCATATCAAGATAAACCTTCATATACACATTTTGTTTTAGGTATAAGAAGAGTACAGAAGGCTAAGGACAGTAAGATTTTTAAAAAAGCAAGTTGCCATGTGATGTCTGATATTCCATTACTAAGAGAAAGAATTAAAAAAATGTTTAAGTATTTTAAAATTAAACCAGCAACAAAGAATATCTTGGAAATGGTAAACAAAGAACTTTATACATATAAAATGAGTTCTTTAACAAGATCTAAATTTTTTTTTCTGAAATATAACTTTATCAATTATACTTTACCACTTAAGTCACTCAGAATAAAGTGATTTTCATAGGCTATTTGCTGAGCATTTACAATTTATTTGTCTTGCAAGTATCTTAAACATAGCATATGTATAAAATGAAAAGAATTTGAGCCAGATTTTATAACACAAAACATCACTTAGCAATTAATTACCAGGACTGGTTTCAGGAACACTTATTCCCATTTTCAACTGCTAATTCTGATTGAATCTTGTTTTGTTGGCATCAACAATGGGGTGCAAATGCGTCGCTAGTGGAGGAAAGTGGTATTGGACCTCTGAATTTCCAAAGGTTGTTGTATGGCGGTAAATCAAAATTCATTCTTTTTCTTTATGATGTAGATCTTCTCCCAGACATCTAATTCTGTGTGTTTATAAGCTGATTTTAATAGTTTTATATTCGGAGTGATTTCATATCCTGACGACCAGAAATGATGGGCAAGCTGATTTCTTTGTTTTTTTTTATTTTAAGTTTCTCATGTGTTCTTTTAATCTGGTTTCTAAACTTCTTTTTGTCCTTCTCATGTACACTAGATTACAGCCTGAGCATTTAATTTCATACACTTCCAGTTCTTTTGTTTGCTGGGATAGGATCCTTTCAATATTTTGCATAGCAGTTTCTGAATGCTGTGGTTGTTTTTTGAAGCTAAGGTGATGTTATAATTCTTGAAGATCTTCTGAAATTTGTTGTGTGCTCAAGAATGATAGGTGAATCTTCTTAACTGAGGTTGGTCACAGTGATTCTGTAGTATTGGTTTGTATATTATGCAGTTCAGTTTTTTGTATTTGTATCTTCTCTTGTTTATTGCACTTTTGCAGGTTTTCTGTGTATTCTAAATATTAGGTTTTGCTTTTTAATTCTGATTATTTTGATGTCCAGAAGTATTAGACAACCATCCCGTTTGATTTCTATGGTGAACTGAATTGATTTGTTTTGCTGCTCAGGAGTTTGAATGTATTGTCTATGAGTTTCTCCGAAACTATGGTGATATCATCTACATACCTATACCACTTTTTGTTTAGAAGTGGGAATGCTTCAGTGATATGTATATCAAAATTGCTCATGAACAATGCTAGAAATGGTGACAGAGGATTCCCATTACTAGCCCTGTTGTCTGTTGGCAGCAGTTATCCTTGAAGGTAAAATAGTTCTATCTGATACAAAGATTGATTAGCCAAAAAAGATCTTCTACTTCCTCTGTTAACAAGTTTATATGTTTTTAGAGATTTATGGAGTTCAACTGTAGCTGTACTGGGATGTGAAGTAACATCAAAGGGTACATTTTGTCTTTATGTGAGATGCTTATATCTTTCAAATGCTTAATCAGGACTAGCGAATGTGATACACTTTTACTATTTAACTTTGAGAAAGAATTGAATTTCTATGTGAGCCATTTGGAGTATTTATATGCGGGTGCATTGATATTATCCACAATGGGTCTCAATTTGTTACCGGGTTTGTATATCTTAAGTAAGGCAAACAATCTGGGTAAGGTTGGTAGATCTAGCTTTAATTTGGATTTTTGTTTTCTTGTTATAGTCTTATAACCTGATAAGTAGGGACAGAAAAATTTTGTTTTGTATTTCGGTGTTATTTTTTATGGTTTGCAGTGCTATTTTTCATGGTTTTTGGTGTTATTTTTCAGTGAGAATTAGTGTAATAAATTTGATTTTAGAAATTCTTTTGCAATGCAACATTTTAAAAGTTTGGTTATAAGCGAAAATTACTTAATATATAAGTTATTTTAAATACAAACACTTTAGGTATTAAGTCATGAAAGCAAGTATGTTATCTGTATATAAATGTACAAACTATCAAAAATTATGATGAAGGTTTACAAGCTTATTAATTACACTTATATCAGTAACTATAAAATGCATTCTTCACAACACATTTACTTAGTGGATCACTGAGTCACACTTCAAATAATAGCATGGTCATGAGTTTCAATTTTCTTCACTTAGATTGTCTTCGGTCAGTCAGAATCTCACTGTACTATGAAAATTGTCATTCACTGTCCATGTTGAACATGAAATCCATGCTGCTTGTAGAGCTGCAGCTGCGAATTCAGGATTATTTCATTTCAAGTTGTAACTTGACTGATTCTTGCAGCTTCCTATACGCTTTCTGAATTGTGATGGCACCGAGAGATTGCACTCTAGAAGCAGCAGTTGATAGAGTCTTCACAAGACTTTCATTTACAGCTTTACCACAATGTTCTTAGGATTAAAAGATTTGTTCAGCATTGTGAACACAAGCTTTGATGGATCATGATGTAAGCTTAATCGCATAAGAGAATGCTCAACTTCTGTTTTAAGCGGCTGGTTGCCAACACTTACTAAAAGTTCACTCATTTCACCTTCAAAAATACTCTGGCTGATCAATTTGAAACCATGCTCCAAGCTATTCAACCTTGAGCATAAATCATGGGCATTAGGAAACTTGGATCCCTCAAGATGCTGTGAGGTCACGAGTTCATTCCTTAACAAACACTATTTCAACTTTAACAGTGTAAAGTTGAATAATTACACTTGAGGTCCAGATTTATGTCTGCACTTAAATTGAATTGTTAAACTTAAAAGAAAAACATAACAAATTTAAAACTCAGTAGAAAAATTGTACATCATTTTTACAAAAAAATTGTTCATTGAGACTAGTTCAAAATACAATGAAGAAATTGCCAGAAATATTACCTACATTGCTAAATAGCCAACCAATGTTGAATACATACCATATTTATCCAAATACAAGACAAGACAACCCCCATTTTCCAGAACTAAGTTTTGGAATTAAGCACATAATCTATACAAAAATAATTTTTAAATGCAATTTAAAGTTTTGTCCTAAATTTTTAACAAACTAAGGGACACTTAAGCTGATTACTTTTTCTTTGTTTATTTCATTTGAATTTGTACGGAAATTCAGGGTGGGTAAGAGAGAGAGAGAGAAAGAGGAGTGGAAATTATATACCAGTACCCATGTAAGTGATCCAAGGTGATGGCAATGGCAACGTCAGTGCAAGTGCTAACAATATAAAGGATAAGATTTTCTATTTAGAAACATATCTAATATAACACACCATTGTGAAAAGTTTTTATCTAAATCATTCATTTGAATTTGCATGGAAATTCATGTTTTGGGCATGAGAGATGGGCGGGGAATGCAAAAATGTATGCATAAAGTGGGAGAATGTGAAAATAGCGGCGGCAGCATATCTGCTCCAATAATGGATACAATTTTCGATTTAGTCAACATACTGAATATAATCCATTGTTGTAAAGGAGATAGACAGAGAAGAACAGAAATGTACTGCTATGTCTGTGCATGGTGGTGACAGCTGTAAATAGGATTTTCTGTTTACACAGCACAACCGAAAATAACATATTGTTGTAATAAGTTTTACTATGGTTTTACCTAATCAAATTTGCATGTAGGTAAGTTCACATTGTGATTGAAACAGAGGGGCAAATGAAAACATATGTGCGGCAGGAGGAGGAAAATGTGCACCTAAACTCTTTATGTGCTTGACTGCTCACTCTCAATCAACATTATACGCAACCACTGAGGTGAAAGAAAGACTTCTGTTTTGTTTTAGTCTTGGAGAGAAATCATTTTCTTACTGAGAATGCTTACAGGCCTGTTTTGGTGCATACTGAAGGCACAAAATTGCTGCATACATTATGGCCTTGGTGATAAGCATTACCATTTCCCCCAGCGTTTGCCACTGCTGTATCCACGAAGTTTAACTTACTTTTTGCAGCATGCTAATTGGGAAACAAATATCATGAATGCAAAGCGACCCCAGTTCTGGACGTTAATATTTCGGAAAAAAAAATTATCTTATATTCGTATAAATATGGTATTTATTCTGCCAGAAAGTATTTGTAGTACTATATCAGTACCAAACTTGATTCCTTCAAGTTGGTAAACCTACTACAGTAGAGTCCTGCCAATCTGAACCTTGCTAATCTGAAAATCCACCTAGTCGAAACAGGGCTAGAAATTTTGAACAGGAAAAAATAAAGATTAACATTCAACTAGTCTTTCCAAGTAAAAACGTAAGTTCATTAGCACAGAAAACATGAAATAAATGCCACAGGAGTACACAGTTAATCTGTCAGCTATCTTGTACACAAAAACTAAAACATTGAAGGCCTAGACCTATTAACAATGTGCGTAACATAATTTTTATGAAATTTTTAAATCAACAGTTAAGAAGGAAGTCAGTGATCTTCTTTTGATGCAATGCACTGAAACAAGTTGAGGAGGCAATGTATCGCCAACATCATGTAAACATTACATCACTAGGATGATGATGATGATGATGATGATGATGGTTAGCGTTTATGGGCGCTCAACTACAAGGTCATCAGCGCCCTTATTAAACAAATCATGGCAAAAGCCAGAGATAAAGCTCAATAAAAATATTATTAATAAGAACAAAAGATTAGTCTAAAAATTAATGTAAAAAGTAATCATAGAAAAAGCCACAGATTGGTGATTGGGGAAGAGAGAAAAAAAAAAAAAAAATTCAAAATTAATACAAAAACAAGGATAAAAACAACTAAATCCGAAATTTGAAGGGTATCTTCGATAAAAATTCAAAAATCTTAGCTACCGCTTGACTATTGTCCGCCAGGACTTCTGCCAGACTGACCGGCAGTTGCAGTGATTCCCGAATATGTGCTAGATTAACACAATCTAGCAACACATGACGGACAGACAAATCTTCTCCACAAAGCGGACACAATGGAGCAGATTCACTCTTAAAAAGAAAACTATGTGTAAAATTGCAGTGGCCAATACGCAAACGAGCCAAAATTACTTCCTCCCATCGAGAATAACGAGAGGAAGTTACCCAGTTTGTTGGAAGGTCCTTCACTTCTCTAAGCTTGTTTCCGCGGAGAGCTGACCACTCTTCGTGCCAGCACGAAAGTATCGCCCTGCGCACAACAAGAAGTCTTCCGATGTTATGCAAGAAATTTTTGTACTGGGCTCGGTGGTTGCCGTCTTTGCTGCAAAATCTGTCACTTCATTCCCCGGCATGCCAATGTGACTAGGAATCCATGCACATTCCAAATTAACCCCGGAAGTAGATAAAACGTGGAGGGCATCCTGGATACGCTGCACGATAGGATGATTGTTGTAGAGATCACCAAGGCTCTGAAGTGCACTCAGGGAATCACTCAATATAAGGCAGTGACTTAAATTTCGACGGCCAACGTGCAGAATGGCTCGATATATTGCGTATAGCTCTGCACAATAAATAGATGTGCCACTATGAAAACCGAATGTGTATTGTTCGGTATCATAAACAAAGGCACACCCAACACCAACGGTGCACTTACTTCCGTCAGTATATATACAAATTCGGTCATTGTAGTTTGACAAAAATTCTAAAAAACATCTACGGATACTAGAAAAAGGCATTGTAGACTTTCGGTATGCCGTCATTCCGAGGTTTACATGGGATGTTGTAAGTAACCAAGGTGGGTGCACCCTTTCCCCCTTGGGAAACATTCTAGGCATTACGCTATCGTGCTTATGAAGAAGCATTCGGAAGCGAACACCTGGGGGCCGTGGACTATTTCTATAACGTTCGTCCAGCTCGGTGTTAAAAAAAGGAGTGAACGTTGGATGAGAAGGCATGCACTTTAGCCCACAGCCATAATTTGTTAACAGAATATCGTGTCTACACTGCAGAGGGGGTTCTGCCGATTCAGCATAAAGGCTGGCTACTGGACTGGTTGGAAAAGCTCCAACAGCTACACGTATACCCTGATTATGGACAGTGTCTAATCTTCTAAGCACAGATGGTCTTGCCGAAGAATACACTACGCATCCGTAATCTAACTTGACTCGGATCAGTGCGCGATAAAGTCGCAGCAAGACTGTCCGATCTGCTCCCCAAGATTTTCCACTTAGTATCCGTAGTATATTCAGAAAACAGTTACAGCGCGCTTTCAGCTGTGCTATATGTGGTGCTTACAAAGTTTCCTATCGAATATCAACCCAAGAAATCTCTTCTCATCCGCGAATGGTAGTCAAACTGTGCCAAACCGCAGCGAAGGTGGTAATCGCCTCCTGCGGCACCAGTACTTCACGCAGAGTAACTTCTCGACAGAGAAGCGAAAGCCGTTTTTAGAGCTCCAATCTGAGAGGTTGTCTAAGCACCGCTGCAGACGGTGTTCCAAAAAAGCTGTGTGCTGAGAAGTACAATAGATGGCAAAGTCGTCTACGAATAAGCAGAACGATACTCCTGGGAGAATACATTTCGAGATAGAATTAATTGCTATAGCAAACAGCGTGACGTTTAGTACCGATCCCTGTGGCACTCCGTTCTCTTGAACAAAAATATTTGATAAAACCGAGCTGAGCCTTACTCGGAAAACACGGTCCCTCATAAACTCCTGAATGAATAACGGAAGTCGTCCACGTATGTTCCAGTTGTATAGGGAACTTATTATTCCTGATCGCCAACACGTATCATAAGCCTTTTCGACGTCAAAGAAAACACCCCAACGGTTTGACAGTTCTTCATGAATCCATTCATTATCTGCGTCGAAATCGAGACAAGGTGGTCAGCTGCTGAACGACGTCGTCGAAAAACGCACTGGGTATTGGTTAGTAGGTTGTGAATTTCCAGCCACCATATCAACCGTCATGTGTTCCATCACCTTGCAAACGCAACTGGTGAAGGAAATTGGACGCTAGCTGGATGGAAGAAAACGGTCCTTTCCTGCTTTCAAAATAGGTACGATGCTGGCCTCTTGCCACTTTTCCAGAAAAGTGGCGTCAACCCAAACACGATTATAGACTTCGAGCAAGAAGGCCTTACCTTCAGGAGAGAGATGTTGCAACATTTGGACGTATATTCCATCAGGACCTGGTGCAGAGTTTCGCGAAGATGATAGTGCATGGTCTAACTCCCTCATGGTGAAGAGTCGATTGTAATCTTCAAGATTTTTAGAACGAAAGTTGAAAACTTGCGATTCCACCTGAGCCTTAACGGGAAGAAAATCAGGCGAATAATTCTCTGAGCTAGACACTTGAGCGAAAGCACTGCCAAAAGTGTTGGCCACGTCAAACTTATCAACAACATCTCCTACAGCTGTTTTAAGACCGGCGATTGGCGTATGAGTCGTTTTTCCGTCCACGCACCTTAACTTTTCCCATACGATAGAGGAAGGCGTATGTCGATTGAATGACGCTACAAACTTGCTCCATGATGTCTTTTTGCTATCCTTAACAACCTGCATAGATTTGGCACGCATCTTTTTATACTCAATCAGGTTATCCAGTGTTGGGCGACGTTGGAAAATCCTGAGAGCACGACTGCGAGCACGAATGGCATTCCGGCATTCATCAGTTCACCAAGGTACCGAAAAAGGACGACTGGTTTGGGTCGTCGACCGTGGAATTGACTGCTCGGCAGCATCAAGAATATTTTTCGTGAGGTGCTCCACTAAGACATTCACAGAGTCGTGCTCGTTGTAATAAAAGACAGCCAACCGGGAGTAAAGGTTCCAGTTGGCTTGATCGATGCGCCATCTAGGTAAACGTGTGGAACATGTATCTTGTGGCAAGAGACTGATAAGACATGGAGAGTGGTCACTAGAATGTAGATCAGAGATGATATTCCACTGTGAGGAAGATGCTAATGGTGATGAACAAACTGCTAAATCCAAATGTGAAAAACTGTTGAAAGCATCAGAAAGAAATGTAGGTTCTCCGGTGTTCAGGAGAATTAGGTTAGAATTATTCAAGAAATCAGCAATTAACTTATCTCTCGTACAAGCCCGAGGTGAGCCCCAAAGTGGATGGTGGGCATTACATCACCTACCAAAAGAAAAGGTGTTGGTAGTTGGGAAACTAGATACCCCAAATCAGTGAGCGAGAGGTCGTCATTCGGAGGAAGGTATATATTACAAATGGTGAGTCTGGTATGTGACAGTTTAATCCTTACAGCTACTGACTGGATGTCGGACTGTAATGATACAGATTGCGCGAATATAACATCTCTGATGAGCATCATAGTGCCTCCGTGCGCAGGTACACCCTCTTCCAATTGATAGATCACACCTTACGTGGGTGTACCGTTTGATTTTGAAGCTGTCTTGTGGATGGAGTTTAGTCTCTTGCAAACATATGACCAAAGGATCGTTCTGGTTAAGCAGCAGTTCAAACTCAGGTCGATGTGTTCTTATTCCACGTAAGTTCCATTGTAGAATAGCCATGTTCTTTATAATGGGATAAGTTGTACATTGTGGTTGTTTCTATTTTGAAGGCTGCGGAGGTCGGTTGAATTTATTCTTTTTAGGTGTCGGGAAGACACCTTCTATGGGAGGATGGTCCTGCCTCTTTGTCACTGTCCTTCTGGCAGTGAGGGCAGTACTAGCCCTGCTTATGATAGGAGGAGTTGAAATAAATCCAGGACCTGTAGGAGATGAAAGATGTGGAAGCTGCAACAAAGCACTGAGGACCGGACTTCTTTGTATTTCATGCGCGAGATGGTACCATTTTGGATGTCAAAAAATTAAGAGAGAACAGAACATAGAAGAAAACTGGTCATGTAAGGACTGCAGGAGAGATGTGACCGCAAATGATAAACGATTGGAGCAGCTGCAGGAGGAACTACGAGACTTACGCGACAAGCTGAAAACAGCAAAGATATTATTCGGAAGCTTAAAGAAGAAAACCGCTTACTGAGGGAGACACGGGAAGATGACCTAAAGAAAGAGGAGAAACCATGTTTGATCATCGCTGACTCTGTCGTTAGACACGCGGGAACTACAAATGCACAGGTAGCTTGCTATCCTGGCATAAAGACTGACGGCCTACTGAGGGAAATTGAGAAGAAGCGAGAGGAGAAAGAAAGCAACTACCGGACCACCGTATTACACGTTGGAAGTAATGACCTAAGAAGGAGTTCTGACTATGTGATGGGAGACATGTATGATTTAGTTAAGAAGAAAAAGGCACTGTTTCCGTCAGCAAACATTGTCATCAGTGGAGTTTTGAGGCGACGCGATATCAACTGGAGGAAGGTAATGCAGGTAAACAACGCGTTTTCGTGGGTGGCTGAACGACTGGATGTGCAGTTTGCGGACTCAAATTCGTGGATTGACGATTGGGACTATGGACGGGATGGTGTTCACCTAAACAGAAGAGGAACTTCAAAGTTGGCAGCATTGTTCGCGAGGGTATCCGAGTGGAGCAGTGGCAGCGGGCAGCACTGACAACGGCTTCGGGGAAGCGACGATTCTCAAGTAGGGGCACATTCCTTAAGGCTGTTACAGGTAAATTGCCGTAGCATCATAAACAAAACAATAGAATTTTGGAATTTAATGGAAATAAGTAACCCAAGTGTGATTATAGGTACGGAGTCATGGCTCAGTGTTGATATTAATGACGCGGAGATATTTAGATCAGATTACAGGGTGTTTAGGAGGGACAGGGAAGGAAGGGGAGGGGAAATTTTTATTTGTACCAAGTTAGAGATAAGCAGTAACATATTGTGGGTGGAAGAAGACGTAGAAATGATGGCCATTGAAATTATCGATCACGAAAACGAATCAAATAACATTACATTAATAGCGTGTTACAGACCACCTGGCGAAACTAACTTTAAAACTCTTCATAAACTAGTGGAAAAAATTTCTTCGGAAACGGGAAAAAATGTTATTTTAGCAGGAGATCTAAATTTGCCAAATGTAAACTGAAATGGGCAGTTATTAGGAGGCGAAGCTCAATATGTTGTTAACCTTCTGGTTTGGGATCATGGGTTATCGCAGGTAGTCAAAACAGATACCCGGAAATCGGCTGTACTGGACGTGTTTCTAGCATGTGGGGTCTTGCCAGGTATAAGTGACCACAACTGTGTTCAATTAGACATAAACTGGAAGGTGCGAAACCGGTTTGAAGGAGAGGAAATTATTAGTTTTAACTTCTGCAGAGCAGACGTAGATGGAATTCAGACTTTTCTCAAACAGCAATTTTGCCTGTTTGTAAAATCTTCAACAAATGTAGATGCAGCATGGGATAGTTTCAAAATACCTATTTCGGAATCAATAAAGAAATACGTTCCATACAAAGTTATCAAACAAAATAATGATCCAGAATATTATACAAGATCCATCAGAATACTTAAAACGAAAGTCTAGGCGCGCGTTTCATAAATGGAAGAAGTCAGATTGGCATTCTAACAAATATAAAGAATTAGCTAAACAATTGAAAGACGAAACGTTGCAAGCCCAGGAGCGGTTCTTAGAACAAATTTTTAGCGGGACCAATAATAGTTGGAAATCTTTTTACAATTATGTAAGTAGACGCAGGGGACATAAACTTGGCATACTAGAACTCAAGGAAAATGGAATTGCCATATTGAACGATAAGGAAAAAGCGAACGCATTAAGTTCACATTTTGTGTCTGTTTTTAATAAAGCGGATTATAATTATAAATTGGAAATTGAGGATAGTGGAAATTCCGTTTTTCAAATAATGGCATCCAAATTGCGCAGAAGGATCAGAATGTTGCAAAATCGAAAGTCGGGGGGGGGGGGCCTGATAATATACCGACCGAAATACTAAAAATTTGAGGGGAATCCATGATTCCGTACCTAATGCTTTTATTTAATATGTCAATAAATAACTGTGCCTTACCGGAAGACTGGAAAACCGCGATTGTAGTTCCAATTCATAAAGGGGGAAATAAAACAGAATTAAATAATTATCGACCAGTCAGCCTAACTTCAGTAGTGTGCAAATTGATAATGTAAATGGCGAGTTATTTATGGACGCTCTTTAACTTCTGTGGTTCTCAGCGTCCCATTCTATATTGGGCGTGAAAGACCGCTTAATTGTGCTCAGAGGCCTCTCTATCAGGCTTGAGGTTCTTTTACGTGCCGTAAATCTACGACACGGGACCAACGGCTTTACTTCCCTTCCGAAGGAAGCCATGCTAAGGATTTTTACACCCGAAAAAATCCATCGTCCTCCGCCGGGTTTGAACCCGCGACCTTGGGTATATGAAGTCAGCATGGTAACCATTACACCACGGAGGGCGACTGAAAATTGATGGAACATTTAATTGTGGAATATATACGGAAGGAATTAGAAAACAAAAAGTGGTTCAATAAAGCGCAACATGGGTTTAGACCTGGATACTCTTGTGAAAGCCAGATAACGTCATTATTTAAAGATTTAGCAGAGGAGGTGGATGCAGGGGGAAGAACAGATGCAGTGGTGATAGATTTTTCCAAAGCTTTTGATGTTGTATCATATAATTTACTTATCCAGAAGCTAACTGCTACAGGAATTGACAAACGTGTAGTTCTATGGGCTAAAACATTTTTGGAAGGAAGATCGCAAAGGGTAAAAGTAGGCAAGGAGCTATCTGAGAGGGGTATGGTAAGCTCGGGCATACCCCAAGGCTCAGTACTGGGGCCGTTACTTTTTCTTATTTTTGTAAATGACATAACTGTTAATATAAAATGCCAGATAAGATTGTTTGCAGACGATTGTATTATTTACAATAAAATTAGAAATGTTGAAGATGAGACTGCTCTTCAGGGTGATTTAAATGAAATTAGTGATTGGGCTGCTGCAAATAAAATGGAAATTAACGCTGGCAAAAGTAAGTCAATTGCATTTAATAGATCTAGGGAAAAAATTCTGCAAAACTGTCACATGGGTGGGGAAAAAATTCCACAGGTGGACAACTGCAAATATTTGGGAGTTTACTTGGCGAGTAACGCTGGATGGGACGAGCAGGTAAATTCTGTATCTAAGAAGGCGTGGAAAACACTGCACTTCTTAATGAGGATTTTAAAAAAGGGGAGTGCAAAGTCCAGGGAAATCGCGTACAAGTCCTTAGTGCGGCCGGTCATGGAATTTGGAGTAACTTGTTGGGACCCGTATAGAGTAAATCAAATTGATTCGTTAGAAAAAATCCAGAAACGGGCTTTAAAATTCATAAAAAGGGGTAAATATTTTGGGGCTACAAACGCTGAGGAGATAAAATGGGAGCCGTTGAAAGTCAGGCGTGAGAAACAGATGTTGTGCGCTTTATTTAAAGCTTATGCTGGCTTAAACGCATGGGAGGATGTTACTGACAAACTGGAAAACCTAACTTACTATACACGAAACGATCATCCGTTCAAAATTAAGGGTAGAAGATACAGAACTGACGTGGTAAAGTTCTCCTTTGTAAATAGAACCATAAAAGACTGGAATGAGTTGCCTGGAGCAGCCTTGTACCCCGTCTCTGAAGCAATTTAGGAAAAATCTTGATTTTAATGTTGGATAATTTTTGTAAATATTCCTTAAATGAAATGCTTGTGATTTTATATTGTTGTAAACACAAATGTTAAATTGGTTGGTGATTCTAATTATGAAATTAATTAATCTGAATTGAGAGAAAAATTAATGTTTTCATAATTGTGTAAATAACTATTATATCTAGCTTACAAAGCCATAAACTGGCAGCTGTGATTTATTGTTTATATATCTTGTATACATATATAACTCTGCCACCAGGTGATACCCACTTGCAGAGAAATAAATACATACATACATACATACATCACCTTCCTCCATCTCCTCCACTTGGGAGGACCCTTTTCCAATTGAAAATTTCGGTTCGAGTACCTCGAACCGATTGGAAATAAAAACTGGCGAAGATGATAATCGCGGACCTGAGTCCTTCCCAGACGATTCCTCAGAAGAGGACCTCCGTGTACTCTTGTTTCCCTTTGTTGATTTGGGAGTAGACTTTACGCTTTGCTTGAGGAAGTCAGTTCTCTCATAGGTGTTCTTGAACTTTCTTTCTGGTTCTTTATATATTATTAGCTTTCCAGACTTATTGGTCGAGGTCGATTGCTTTGGCGGCGATTTAATTTTAGCGCTTTTTACAGTTTCAGACAGTTTTACAGTTGTTACTGACTTAGATGTTGAAGTCGAAGGCCTAGGAAGTGAGCTGTCTGTGAGAATCTTTTCCGTAATCTTGACCCCGTTTATATCGCAGGTTTGAGTTACGATTTCCCGACTTTGTACCGATTTAGCTACAACTGAGCTATAGGTACCATACTTCGGGACAGAGGGTTGGCGGATTCGCAAGAGTTTCCGGGCTTCCAAGAAGGACACCTTCTCTTTAACCCGTATCTCCTGGACTGTCTTTTCCTCTGCAAAACGGGGACAACTACGGGAACTTGATGGATGTTCACCGTTACAGTTAACATTAACACACGTTGGAGCTGACGTGCATTCTCCGTCATGCAGGATATTGTACATCGACCTTTACTGGATAGCTAGCTAACATTTTGGCCTTTAGTATTTTTGCAGCCTGGGATGCTGATTCTGCTTCTACCAGGAGCGTGCCATTATGAGCTCTTATACAAGATTTTACAGGACCAGCAATGTTATCAAGACCCTTTTGAATACACGGAGTTCATCAAGGAGTCACCCCTCTGGGATGACAGGGCTACACAGGGTATATAGCAGGTTCGCCATCCCACTCACCCTGGAATTAGGTATAATACCTAGTCCTGGCCGATTGACTGGGGATGGGCTAGTCCCTAGCCTCCCATTTAGGTGAAGCAGAAACCAAAGTGGTGTATTAAGTTACGTGCCCTCCCTAGTCACTGAAAAGACAGAAGGCCCAGGGTCAGGTAGGCAACCCTCAACCAACCAGGATATTCCTTTGCACCGACACAGGTCTCCACGCACGGTCAACACATGGTTGGGCATTTTGATAGACTGAATCCGTCACCACTCAGAGGTTGCCCACACGAGGGAGTTCAGTTTGGCTCGAGAACCCGGGTGCGCCAAACCTGTACATACCATAGTAGGCCCCTGGGGGCCATCATTGGAAGATTATGTATTGCAGAGGCTTTGCTGCAATCCAACGTAGTTATGTGTTGTTTATCCATTTTAAAAGCCAGGACAGATTCTTCTTCTCACAAGTTATTAATTCCATGTAACTTCTTCCATTGGTCTAAAACAACCACAACTGGCCGAAAGTGATGAATTGCCATCCATAAGTTTGTTCAAATGAAGCACCTTTTCTTGTATTCGAGAGTCAATGATAGGGATTCCTTTCTGTCTTGCTTGAGTAAACCACTCTAGTCTAGTTTTTCATATGAGGACAATGTTGTTTGTTGTTTGCCGTTTTTCATTTGTAGCAGAACAAAACTGCTCAATTTTAATGAGGTTCTTTTTCCAATCGCTAATGGTTGCTTTGCTAACACCAAATTTGATTGATAATTGAGTGGCACTTTTGCCATTATGCAGTCCTTTTAACACTGCAAGTTTTTCTTTTAATGTGAATGAACTGTGTTTGCATTTGCCATCATGAGAGTCAGTAGGGACTAGGAACATAATCTGGAACAAACTCAGCAATCACGAAACAAAGCATGCACTATTACAGTAGGCACACACAGTCTGGGAGATTGCGCTAGACACACTGAACCCAGAGTAAGAGAAGGAGTAGCAGTGGGTCACTTGGTAACTGTCCCTTCCATTCCTACTTTCACCAGGCTGCTTGCACTAGGTAGATGCCAACAGGTTTTTGAACCTCAGAATGTAGTTGTAAAATAAATTACAGCATACTGTACTAATTTCTTACTTTCAAGCATTTTAATACTTGACACATAAATGCTTAAGTCAATATATTGTTGCATTTAATGAAAATCCACCAAATCCAAATGTTCGCTAATCCGAATGGGGTTTGGTCCCAATTAGTTTGTATTAGTGGGACTCTACTGTGTGTCAAAAGTTTGTCTGTTTTTTTTTTTTTTTTACTTGGATAAATCTCATCTCATATTGCTAAACAATAGAATCATGCAAAGTATAGTATTTCTCATAAAACCTCAATTTTTCAGTATTTTGCAATTAAAATAAGAAAATTTTGACATTTTGGGATATATAATAAATTCCCATCCCTACTGTTAAAGTTTCCTGTATTTCTTTTATGCATTTGTTCAGTGGATTTTCTATTTCTTCCGATTCTGGGTTGCTTAGTAAGGTTTCTACTCTATAGTTATGGTCTTCTTAATCTAGAATTACTTATCTGGTTGCCTCTATCTGATTTTGCATATACCACTGGTTTTGAAATTTAAGAACTCATAATTTTGCGATGCAGATTTTTTGTTTGCATTTTGTGAATGTACTTGTTACAAAATTGGTTCACATTGCTTGTTAATTGTTTTTGATGTATTTCTTTTAGATGGCTTGTGGCTATTTCTATATCTGTTACAAAGTTTCTGTTTTTCTGCAATAATGTACACACGTTTTTAAACCTTTGTTGAGTACTGTTAACTGTGATTTGCTGCAGATTTCTTTGGCTAGATTTACCAAGTGGCTTTTGGGGGGTGTGTATTTCAGACTGATTTATTTTTATTCTGTTTGGCACAAAGATTTTCTAGTTTTTCTCTTAAGGTTAAGTGTCTTTCTACTTATTATTTCACTCAAGTTCTGCAAGAAATTTGAACACATATTTTCCCAAAGTATGTGGCCTAGTTTTTGCAGTGACACTAAATGTAGTTCATAAAGTTGTAACTGTGTAATTTTGCATAGTGTTTATTCCTTTTTGTTCATTACTTATCTGCAATTTTTTGATACTTGCTGTTATTGACATATGACGTACTTTCTGACCAAATTTGGGGTGAACAAGTGAGTGGTCTAGTTTTTGCGGTAATGCTAAATGTGTTCATAAAGTTGTAACTGTGTAATTTTGCATAGTGTTTGTTCCTTTATGTTTATTACTTTTTAATCTGCAATTCTTTGATATTTGCTGTTATTGACATATTTGACGTACCCTCTGACCAAATTTGGGGTGACCTTATGTTGTAGGCAAAGATTCAGGAAACGTATGTCTGCCAAAGTATTTTCCATCTTGTTCTGGTGTTAGCTATGCACCATGTTGAGTTTTACAGGAAATTTTTGTTCTACAAGACTTATTAATTAGCTTTAATTTAAAATTTTGCAAAAATGCAAAGATGCTCATGACAATGATGTGGTTAATAATAAATGAAATGAATTTGAGTTTGTTTTTTTTAACCCAAAACATAATTTAGCAACAACCTACTGGGACCTGTTTTGGGATCATTTGTTTCCATTTTCAACCTCTAATTCCAATTGAATCTCACTTTGTTGGCGTCAATGAGGGTGGAGGCGCATCACTTGTGGAGGCATTTGGTGCTGAATCTATGAACTTCCAATGGTTCTGTATGCCTGTAAATCAAAATTCATAATATGGTTTGCTTTCTTCATGATAGAGATCTTCTGCCAGACATCTAATTCTCTGTGTTTATACGCTAGTTTTAACAGTTTTATATTAAGTGTAACTTCATATCCTAATGACTAGAAATGAATGGCAACCCTGATTTTTCCGTTTATTTGTATTTTAGATTTCTCATATGTTCACTCATTCTGGTTTCCAAACTTCCTTTTATTCTTCCTATGTATACTAGATTACAGTCTGAGCATTCAATTTCATAAATTCCCATTGTTTTGTTCACTGGGATAGAATCCTTTAATTTTTTGCATAGCAGTTTCAAATGCTGTAGTTGTGTTTTGGAGCTAAGGTGGTGTAATAATTCTTGAAGATGTTCTGAAATTTGTTGTGTGCCCAAGGGATGATAGGAGAATGTTCTTAACTGAACTAAGTCACTGTGATTCTAACACGGTGTTGGTTGTGTGTGTTATATATGGTTGAGTTTTTTGTATTTGTGTGTATTCTCTTGTCTACTGCACTTTTGTGGAAGCCGTTGTTGGTAGCTATCTGGAATATCTAGTTGTATTCTTGCTGGTATTCACTATTTTCAATGGGCAATGTTCTAATCTATATGTTAGACTATTCAAGATTGCATATTTGTGTGTTGAGGGATTGTAGCTATTATACATTATGTAGTTATTTGTATTTGTGGGTTTTCTATGTTTTCCAAACATTAGGCTTAGCTTTTTTGTTCTGATTATTTTGATGTCCAGAAATGGTACACAGCCATTCGATGAGCTGATTTGTTTTGCATGTTCAGGAGTTTGAGTGCATCGCCAATGAATTTCTCCAGAACTTTGGCGATGATGCCATCTATGTACCTGACCACTTTTTACATACATGTGGTAATGTTTCACCTCCAGGGTGTAATGGTTACCAAGCTGATTTCATATACCCAAGGTCGCGGGTTCAAACCCGGCGGAGGACGATGGATTTTTTCGGGCGTAAAAATCCTTAGCATGGCTTCCTTCGGAAGGGAAGTAAAACCATTGGTGGTCATATATTTACGGCATGTAAAAGAACCTCAAGCCTGATAGAGAGGCCTCTGAGCAAAATTAAGCAGTCTTTCACGCCCAGTACAGAATGGGACGCTGAGAACCACAGCAGTTAAAGAGCGTCCATAAATAAAACATCATTTACATTTTTTTGGGGGAATGTTTCATTGATATGTATCTCAAAATTGCCCATGAACAACTGCTTGGCTAGAAATAGTGAGAGGATTCCCCATTACTAGCCCTGTTGTCTGTTGGTAGCAATTATCCTTGAAGATAAAACAGTTCTGTCTGATATAAAGATTGGTTAGCCAAACAAGATCTTATACTTCCTTTGTCGGTAAGTTTATAGGTTTTCAGAGATTTATGGAGTTCATCTATAGGTATCTGGGAAATAGGGAAGTTACATTAAAGGATACATTTTGTTTTTAGATGCTTATATCTTTAAAATGGTTAATCAGGTCCAGCGAATGAGATACACTTTTACTATTTAACATTGGGAAAGAGTTGAATTTCTGTGTGAGCCATTTGGATAGTTTATATGTGGGTGCATAGATTTATCTACTCTGGATCTCAATTTGTTACTGGGTTTGCATGTCTGAGGTAGGGCTGGGTAACATTGGTGGATCTGACTTTAATTTGAAATTTTGTTTTCCTGTTATAGTCTTACAGTCTGATAAAGTTTCCTGTACTGCCTTTATACATTTGTTCAGTGGATTGGCTATTTCTTCATATTCCAAGTTGCTTAGCAAGGTTTCTCCTCTATGGTTATAGTGTTCTTGATCTAAAATTACTATTTAATTGCCATTATCTGATTTTGCATATACCAATGGCTTTGAAATTAAAGATTTTATAATTTTCCGGAGCAAATTGTTTGTTTGTATTTGTGAATGTCTTTTTCCAAAATTAGTTCATGCTGCTTCTTAATTGCTTTTGGTGGCTTGTGGCTATTTCTATATGTGCTATCAAGTTTTATGTTTTTCTGCAATAATTACCCACATTTTTAGACCTTTGTTGAGTACTGTTAACTGCGCTTTGCTGAACGTTTCTTTGGATAGATTTACTATATGATTTTTGGGAGGTGTTTTGGGGGGTGGGGGACCAGAAATGACTAAAACTTCATAATGTAAAGGCTACTTTGGGGTGAATAAGTTTTTTTTTTTTAAATCTCAACCTGCAAAAATCTTAGAAGCTTAAAACAATTTAATTTGAACACCAAGTTTGGTGTTTACCAACTTTTTTTTTTTTTTTTTCTGAAGTTATGCAGTTCACTGATAGCAAGACATACAGTTGGATATTTTCTAAAAATGCATTTTTGTTTGATCTGGGAGCCTCCATTGAAATTTCTCCATAATACACACTGGCTGTGAGACAGCTTCTAATTTTGATTCCTAAAAGATTAAAAAGGATTTGCAACCTGAATATTAGAATATGAACACGTTGGAATCACAAAGGAGCTACATACTTCAGAAGATATCTTTGTCTTTTCATTGAAAGTATCACAGAATACAAAATAGTAGAAAATACATGTAAAAATAAAATGAAAGCCAAGAATATTTATTGTAGTTTACTTAGATGATCAGGATATAGCAAATAAAATGTTGAAGATAGCTATAGACAGCATCGGTTGGTATGATCACGAGAAGTAGGTTGCAAAATTTGTGTAAAAACAATAGTAAATCAAACAAGGTGGTGTGCAATATAAGCAAAAATCTATTCGAAGACGTCGTAGATACTGGTGGTAATAAAGGTAATGAGGGGGCTTACAATGAAATGGTTAAGAATCCACATAAACAATTGCCGGAGTGTGGAAGCCCAGTGACACACGAGGCAGAAGTAATATCGTCCCTACAGGTCATAATAGGGATGTTAAACAAAGACCTACAAAGTGCCCAGTCAGAAATTATTGGGCTTAAAACTGAGAACGCAGATCTCCAATTAAAATTATCAGCAGAGCAAGATAAAATCAGTTACGCTGAAATAGTACAGCATAAAATCAGAGAAAGGCAACCGGAAGGGAGAGCTCAACACGTGCTGGAGAAGAACGATATTCAACTTCACAATAAGTTTGAAATATTAGGCAATGAATTAAATGATAATGTTGGCCTAAAGAACCTAACAAATGGCGCAAGGAAAAAAGTGATGGTGTTTGGTTATTGAAGTTTTCTGGTGACCGCTGCAAGAAAAGAGGTTATAAGGTGCTTTGTTATCCAGGAATAAAGGTTTGTGAACTGAAATCTAAGGTGGAACACTTGGTGGCGATTGATAAGCCAGATATGGTGGTGTTGAATGCTGGTTCTAACGATATTAACAGAGGTGTATATGCAGAAGATATAATGGGAGATACTATGGACTTGGTAAATTCCATCAGAAAGGAAGTCTCCGGTGCCAAAATAGTTATTAGTGGAGTGCTTCACAGATATGACGTGACCCAAAGAAAAATAGTTCACATAAATAGTGCTTTGAATTGGTTAGGTAAAGTGAGAGATTGCACGATGCTAGATGGCAAGTTTTGGTTGGACAACAGTGATTATGCTAGAGATGGAGTCCATCTAAATCGCAAAGGTTCACATAGATTTGGGGAACTGCTGTGTGAGGTTATTGATGTTGTTCTGGTGGGAAACTAGGGACAGGTAGGGTGGAGGATATCTGCAACATGGGAATTGACTCGGTGGGTGCTCATCCTATAAAACACCATGTTCTAAATTCTTTCTCTATTTTTCACCAAAATGTGCAGAGCATCAGAAACAAGGTTGCTGCTAACTTCGAGGTTTTGCTAAATGATAAATTACAAAGTATTGCTATTTTAGCACTTACCGAACACTGGCTAAAAGATAATCAGGGTTATGTTAGGGAAAGCGCCTACTGCAGAAAAAAAAAAAAAAATGGGGGACCTTGTATCTTTGTAAAGGAAAACATCAAGGTCAAAAGGATATCAATCTTTGATAGTTTAATGTGTGGGGAGCATTTTGAAGGCAGTATAGTCGAACTTTGTGATTTTAAAATTATAATAATTTGTTTGTATAGAAATCCCAGCAGTAACTTAGGCTAAATTAGACAGGATTTTAAACTATTGTTTCAATGTGAAAAGAAATGTAATTATTATAGGTGATCTTAACATAAATTTCTTGGGAGAAAATCAAATGAAAGGCCTCACTACTGATCTTCTTAATTTGTACGGCCTTGAAGCAGTGGTTAATACACCTACCAGAGTAACCCAGGGGACAATGAGTGCTATAGATCAGTGAATACCTCTAATTTTAAGTTTGAATTTGAAAATTTTGAATCTGGCATCTCAGACCACTAGGGTCAAATAATAAAAATTGGGCTCAAAAATGAATCTGTTAATTGTAGACAACTGCCTTACAAAAAGTGTAGAATATATAGTGATAATAACATTCGATACTTTAACTATCTACTCTCCAAAGAAAATTGGTCAGATATTTATTGTCAGAGTGTGGATGAAAGTTTCAATGAATTTAGCAAGACACTTAATTTTAATTTGAATATTGCCATGCCTTTAACAGTTGTAAAAAAGAAACTTTACAAAGCCAAATGGATTACAAAGGGTATCAGGATATCTAGTGAAAGGCTTCGGTATTTAAGCAAAGTAATCAAAGAAAACCAAGTCTCAGAGGACATCATTCACGTTACTAAAAAATATACAACAAAGTAGTTAGGATGGCAAAGAAGGGTTTTAACAGTAACATGGTGAAGAATTCAATAAATAAATCAAAATGCATATGGAACATCATTAAGAATGAGACTACAGGGCAAAAAAGTAAAGCTGAAGGTCTTAGTATAAATGTAAATGGTGAGCTAGTATCTAATCCTGAAATTATTGCTCAAGAATTTAACCAATATTTCTCTTCTGTTGCCAATACTATTAGGAGGAATGCCAATATAGAAAGTAACCCACCGATACTTAATTTACACAATATAATTTGTGAGTCTCTATATTTTTTACCAACAACTGAAGATGAGCTTCTCGCAGTAATAAAAAATATGAAACTCAAAAGATCTCTCGGTTTAGATGAGTTCTCGAATATACTTCTCAAAAATGCTCTATTTAAAATGGTAAAACCATTATGCTACATAATAAACTTGTCTCTTAATGAAGGTTATTTCCCTCAGAGTTTTAAAGACTTCTAAAATTAAGCCTTTGTTTAAAAAGGGTTCTAAAGTGGAACTGGAAAACTACCGGCCTATATCTCTCCTATCTGTATTCTCTAAGATAATTGAAAAGGTGGCGTATAACAGGGTATTATTGTTTCTTAATAAATATAATATTATATCTAAAGACCAGTATGGGTTTCAACAAAAGAAATCAACAAATTTAGCTTTGCTGAACTTAATTGAAGAAGTGCATAAAAATCTAGATCGTGGAATTCAATGTTTGGGATTATTTCTAGATCAATCTATACTTTTACACAAATTGTATAATTATGGCATAAGAGGAATTCCTTTCAACTGGTTCGAATCATATTTAAGTAACAAAAAGCACTTAACTGAGGTCAAATATGTTGAAAATAGTTTAAATGAAATTAAAGTGGTCAGCTCTAACATAGTTGACACAAAGTTTGGGGTACCCCAGGGTTCGATTTTGGGTCCCCTATTATTTTTACTATACATTAACAACTTAGACGAAAATAGTCACCTTAGTAATACTAAATTTACGCTCTTTGTAGATGACACTAGCCTGCTTATTTCTGGAAAAAATGAATTCGATCTTAAATCAAACTCTGATATGGCAACTGAGTATGTTGTTAATTGGTTTAAAGACAATAGGCTTGTTATTAATAAAAATAGAAGTTTAGTAGTAGGATTCCATCATAAAATGAATAAAAATGTAAATTTTCCTGAAGCTTACTTAGATAATGAATCAGTAACTATCAGAGAAAAAATTAAATTTGTTGGGGTGTGGGTTGATAGTAATCTCAATTGGGGAATTCATGTTGCATCGTTATCAAAAAAACTAAGCCAAATTTGTTTTGCTTTATACACTCTAAAATCGTCGGTCAATCTTGATGTACTTAAAATAGCCTATTTTGCTTATTTTCATTCTCACTTAACCTATGGTATAATTTTTTGGGGAAAATCAAGCCATTGTAACAGTCTTTCTAATCCAAAAAAAAGGCAATTAGGCTAATGCCTTTCTAGTACTACTAGCTGTAGACCTTATTTTAAATTGCTAAATATCTTAACAGTTCCATCAATTTATCTTTATGAAATACTTGTATTAACCCACAAGCAGGTAAACAGTTTTATTACTAATGCGGACATCCATGACCATAAGACAAGAAGTAAATTAAACCTTCATAAAATAGGGCATAAGAGATCCCTATATGAGAAAAGTTTTTATCATGTGGTATTCAATTGTATAATAAACTCCCTACCACCTTTAAGCAGATATCCTCTATGGCAATATTCAAAAGGAAATTAAAGAGATTCTAAATTCTAAAATGCTTTTATTCAGTGAACGAATATCTGGAAATGGCTTAGTTTACTAGTTTTATTTCAAGTTTGTACTAGAATTCTAATATTGTAAATATCTGTAAGTAGTAACTGTATAAGTATATTTTGTAATTCCTATTGACGAAACCGATATTTCTGTAATGAAATCATATGGTGAATAAAATTGATTTGATTAGTAATCACATGGAAACAATGTGAATCGGTAGAATGAGGACAGCAGAAGAAAATGCTTGTGGTTGAGAATTCAAAGTTAAAATCTCAAAAGTGGTGTGCAGGGTAACACACTATAACATATGGCATTTCCCAGACTCATGAACTGGACTTCCAAATGCAAATAAAAAGGAGCTTAAAAGAAGGAAAATTTAAGACAGTGATAATAAATGCAGTACCAATATACATATTTTCATTTTTGAGCACTGTCTTACTGCAACGAAACAATACAATATTGTATGAGAAAAACAAGATACCAAACATGTTTTAGTTTGTTGAAGTCATGGAGTGCAAAATGAAGAATTCTGATGTAAGCTTCCTGCTTCTAGTACTTTAGGACAAAACCAGTAGGATATAATGAACACAAGTTGCAGAATGGCAATGCACTCATGATATGAGATGGGGAGGGGGGGGGATTTTGATAAGTAATACAAAGGAGTGATTTGGTAAGTCCAATTCTGAGACTAGTGGCTCTATTGCAGTTTTTTTTTTTTTTTCTTTTATTAATTGATTCTAAAATTTATAGGACAATATCCAACACTTTAGGATTGATTTCAACCAAATGTGTCAAACATTTTTCTTGTCTTATACACAATGTATTAACTCCAAACCTGCAGTAGATGGTAGGATTCTTATGGATTTATGAACCCACGGAGAAGCCAAAATAGGCGCTCCACAGTAATGCATGCACATAAATAGCAATTAGAATAGCCTATAAAACCATATACATACCTGCAAATCCATTTCATGCAATCGGAAATGCACAGCTTGCTCAACATATTGAAAGCGGTTGTGGAAAGTTAGAGGTATACTTCTACCACCTGCTACAATTGGAACCAGTTGGTTTGTACAACTGGTACCTTCAAAACACTCCAGAGGGATCACCTGAAGCAAGAACACATGATGTTTGATGAGTAAAAGTGATTATTATATGCTGCAGCTTATAAACTTTGCAAAATGATTTAACTTGTAATAAACTGATAGCAACATAATGCTTCTTGAGGCATTTTGTAAATTCTCTCTAAGACACATAACATCTTATAGTGTAGCATCCTCATTTTCACATTCCCTCCCTCAATAAAAAAAATAAACTCATATTTAATTTCAAGTCCTCTAGCTGGTTCTATACCACTCAAGACTGGTTATTTTACATACACAAGTGGCAGATTTTAATTGCTGAGAAGACTTAGCAACCACATTTGCACGTAATTTATTCCATTCCCCTTGACTGATGGAATTTAAACATTTAGAAAATTAAACTAGTACAACATTTTCATTTGGTATATAAAAATCGGCAATATGAGAGTAAAAATATGTTTATATTTAGAAAAGCTCTTTATCAGTTTTATCTAGTAGGGAGAAAGAAAATAATGCAAAAAACAGTTTCATTAAATCTCTATAAGTGGTTCTCAATGGCTGTATAGGATCATGGCTATGGTTCTAAATATATCTAGAACTATTATTTTTCAGTCATAGTGTTTTAAAATATCTCAGTAGAAAGAAATCACAGGATCACACTTCCAAGAAGTTACTTGCTTTTCAAAATGTTAACTTTTCTTGTTTCTTGCATTGCAGCTATGAAAAACTATTTCCTTATATGAAAATACTGTAACATCAAAACCTAGCCAAATTAAGATTAAGGACCAAACTAAAACTAAGTACTAGGGTGCAAAATAACATGTGCAAATAATATTTCTAATCCTGACCAGCCAACAGTGAGAGATTGTGTAAAAGGTAAAGGGAATTAAATCTCAAATGGACCTCATTTTCATTTAGTAATGGTCTAGACTTACATTTTATTAATAAATTTTCATTCCTTGATTAATTTACAAAAATCCTTATTTTAGAATAATATTTTGCCCAAAAAGTGCATAAATTATGCAAGTAAATATAAGCAGTAGATGTAATGTATATGTATTGTTGTAAGCATTATAATAATGATTTATGGAATTTAGAATGAGAGGTAGCAGGAGAGTACATATCATCAAGTAATATCATAAGACTTTGGCCTAACTCTCAAGCAGAGCGAAATCTTTATCTCAGAAGGTTAGACCAGATATGATATTTATTTGGACTATTTCATAAATAAAATATGAATTTAAATACTATATCATCAAGATTTGACCAGAAAATGCTAAATTCAACAAACAAGCATAACCTGATGTATTTTACTCACATGACCATCTCTATGTCATTGAAATTTGCTTCTTTGCATGGCCAGGATTAAAACAAAAGAAACACGTATAACCTCCTGTTTGAGAAACGTATGAGTATTTCAAAACTGAAACAAAAATAAGGAATATCTCGGAAACGTTACATACACAGTAAAAATGTATAGGATATAAATTGTGTGTTTTGACATCTACATTTTTTTTGTATAATAAGTTGTAATGTGTATCTCTGTGGTTTGCCAGTTATGCAAAAGTTATTCAGAATGAAGAGGAGTTCACAGGCTCTTCCCAGGAAATTTAAGAATGCATTTTATTTGACATGTAACTACACAGTACTTTAATCAAATTTGTTAGAGTCATTATTGAGAAAATCGCATTGGTTTTAAATTTTTGCATGTAAAGGGTATTTGGGATGGGGGGATTTTTCTGAAAATCTTTGTGTGAAAAATACTAAACCTGAACACTAAAATTGATATTTAATAGATCTTTGTGTTCTGAATTATGCTGTTCACAGACACACACGCACACACTGACCTTTTTCTAAAAAAAAATTTTAATTCAGGGGTGCTCAAAACATATATTTCCTGAAATGCAAGAGAGCTCTTTTTTTAGAATTTAAATTCGGTATTCTGTACTTAATTTTGGAATTCAGCACATCATTATAGATTACATTATAGCAAATGAACAAATTTGGTCACACGTTTTAGACACCCAAAGTTACAAAGTGATTTACACCAACATTAATGGTAGGAACAAAAATAAAACTACACAAATATATTCAGTTAAAAAGAGAATAAAGACAAGCATTAGCAAAGATGTTTAGAAGACGAGACACAACTAAAAAAAGGGTAATACAAATAAACAAAGACTTCAATTGGCTGTGCTCTACTAAGCAGTGCACTTTTGTCGATGGGAACTTCTGGCTGGCAGATCATGAGTTTGGCAGAGAAGGAATCCACTTCAATCACACAGGATCCCACAAATATGGAAAACTACTGTGTGATGTAATTAAATCAGTGTGTGAGGGAAACTAATAAACTGTGTGGTGGGTGAGATTACAGTAACCAAAGCTAGTGACGAAAATGTACCAGAGCTCAAGAAGACTTGCGAGGATTTGCTGTTCCATCAGGAACCAGTCTTAGAAAAGCAAATCTTTCTAAGAATCAACATGCTGCAGACCCAAAACAAGGACAACAAGCAAACAGGATAAAGGAAAAGGTATGTAGTTACTTAGCTGTGTCTAAAAATCCAATATTCCTATCCATCAGAACGTTTAATTGCTAAGCAACAAAACTAATGAGCTAGACATCCTACTCTCAACCCAATTAAAAGAAGCAAACATTCTTTGCCTCACTGAACACTGGCTTAGGGAGGATAGTCTAAAATTAACAAAGCTATCTGGCTTTGCACTAGCAGCATTTTCATACAGAGCTACTTTTAATGGGGGGGGGGGGGAACCTGTACTTTTGTGAAAAATGGTTTAGAATTCAAGGCCCTCAATAACCTACAAAATATCATAAAAGAAAAAGAATTTGAGTGTTCAGGTATCCAACTGTTAAATCCCAATTTCACAATCATTAGCATATATAGAACTCCTAGCAATGATACTAAAGCCTTCCTAAACAAACTTGACACAGTCTAGAGCAAAATATTGGTAATAGCACAAAAGCATTCATCTGTGGTAACTTTAATATAGATTTAAACAGCAAATCAAGCTCTGCATCAGCGCTAATAAACCTCTTAGCAACATACAATTTAAAACAAACAATATTCCTGCCTACACGAATCACACAACACTCCTCCTCTAATAGATCAAATTTTTGCAAACTTTGACATACATAAGTGTAAGAGTGAGGTTCTTGATGTAGGATTTAGTGATCATAATGCTCAAACAATAATGCTACCTATTTTATTTAGTCTGATTCAAGCCCCAGAGGTCACAAAGAAAAGGACAATAAATGATCATAACATTCACTATTTTATGCATTTACTTAGCAAAGAATCTTGGAGCGAAATCTACGATGGAAATGCATCAAACAAATTTCAGACCTTCATACAGACATTTCAGTTCCATCTACACACTGCATTTCCATTGAAAACCATTAAGAAACAACCTGGTTATAATAGCAAACACTGGATTACTTCTGGAATAACAAAATCATGTGCCACTAAATGCTACATACATAGTTTATTAAAATCTCTGTCTTCCAGCCTCGCACTAAAAAACTATTAAAATAACTATAAAAATATTCTAGCTAGGGTCATAGCAGAAGTCAAACGGCAGACAAATGACAAATTAATTAAAAGGGCAGGCAATAGATCAAAGGCTATATGGAAAGTAATTAGAAAAGAAACTACAGGTACTGAACCCCAGGTCAGTAACATTACCCTAAAGGAGAACTCAAATTATATCTCACATCCTATCGATGTAGCTAATTCTTTCAACACCTACTTTGTCAACATAGCAGAAAACCTAATAAAAACTAGTAAACAAATGACAAACACATGCTCGACTGCTAACAAAACCAAAAGTTTAATTAATGACTCTATGTACCTTGCCCCAACAAATGAGTCAGAAATTTTGCAAATAATAAAGGACTTAAAACCAAAACACTCAGCAGGAATAGATGATGTACCAGACTTTCTTGATAAAAAATGTCCTCACCTAATTGTTCAACCATTAACATACTTGAATAATGAATCGTTTAGCAATGGCATTTTCCCACTTGTCTCAAAACAGCCATTGTTAAGCCACAATTCAAAAAAGGGGAAAAAAGTAATATGACAAACTACCGACCCATTGCAATACTATCAGTCTTCTCAAAAATTTTAGAAAAACTTTTCTACAAGCGGCTCTTGAGCTTCCTAGAAAGGAACAGCCTTCCATCTAGAGACAAGCATGGCTTTAGAAACACCTGTTCCACTGAATCAGCAATATTCCACTTTGTATGCGAGTCCCTCAGGGCTATTGATGAAAAAGATCATGTCTCAGCTATATTCTTAGATTTATCAAAAGCTTTCAATACGATTGACCATAAAACATTATTAGTATAGAAAGACATGGAATTAGAGGGCTACCTCACCAGTGGATGAATTCATATCTGAGGAACAGGTAGCATTTGTAGAAATTAAACACAAAGATGTTAGAATTCAAGAGCTACAGATCTAGTCCTCTAGTGATTAATTATGGAGTACCTCAGGGTTCCATACTAGGCCCTATCCTATTCCTTCTCTTTATCAATGACTTCAGCTTAGATGATCCTCATGCTAAGTCACTTCTACAAATGTCCTTGTGAGAGCAAATAAAAAGGAAAACTTCTTAAAATCAATTCATCAAATCTCAGATAAAATAGTTAATTATTCCATTAACAACAGCCTTTTAATAAATGTGGATAAGACTGTTGCCATGGACATCCATACAAAACAAAGATTATCTGGCTCCACAAATCCAACTCCTCAATCAAACAATTGAGAAGGTAGAAACCACCAAATTTCTTGGCCTTTGGGTCCAAAACAATTTAAAATGGGAAACCCACATAAGCCATATAAACAAAAAAATTAAGTACAGCCTGCTATATGATACGGGTACGAGCAGGGTGCACAAGGGGGCAGACTGTTAGAATGGCTTACTTTGCACATGTCCACTCTTTCCTTAGGTATGGCATAATATTCTGAGGGGAGTTACCTGCAAGTAAGGCATGCTTTATTATGCAGAAGAAAATAGTTCGAGCTATGGTAGGGGCAAGCCCAAGCATATCATGCAAACCTCTGTTTAAAAAATTAGGCATTCTTTCCCGCCCTTGCATTTATTTATATGAAATAATAATGTTTATTCATAAAAACAAAAACAAAACAGATTCACCCTTCATTAAAAATGAATCTGTGCATCAGTACAATACAAGGCAAACTACAAATATACATGTTCATCAACATCACACCTCCCTATTTCAAATAACCATATTGCACTCCGGTATAAAGATATACAACTGCCTTCCAAAATTCTTAAAGGAAATTCAGCAAGAAAATAGATTTAAACTTTCCCTAAAGGCACATCTACTTAACCACTGCTTTTATACCATTCAAGAATTCTTAGCTAATAATTGTAATTAACAACCTTTATATATGTACATATTCTTCATTTAAGTTCATATATTCCTACTTCTTATAAAACGTTATATTGTATTAGGCTTCTCACATTTTTAATCTTGTAAATATTATATCTATTCCATTTTGACATGACATATATTGATTATACTAATTCTTTTCATTATTTTGTTTTTTATTGCTAATGTTTACCTTCATGTAAAGCCTATACCTGTATCTTAGTTTTTTGTCATTTTTATATTTTAAGCTGCACAATAAAATTTTGTAAATTATTAAAAATGCCATCTAATCATAGAGCTTAAGATTAATCTTAAATATTCATAAATGTAGTATTGTAAGTAACCAAGACTACAAGAATTTTGTAAATAATTGTAAATACAACTTTTATATAATATTGACTTATCGTATATCATGGTACCCATGTACATTTGTATGATGTACAGGACGAATAAAATATATATCTATCTAAACATGGCTTTTAGAAGAACCAGCATAAGAAGACTCTATAAAGCAAGATTACATAAAAATTGAAAGGGAAATTAGGACATATAAATGTAGATTGGGATATGATGAAGATAGCATTGATAAAAACTGCAGAAGAGATTTCTGAATATCAACAGAGAAGAAAGTCTAATAAATTAAATCTCTGAAATGAAGATCTATGAAAAATTATTAAGGATAAAAGACAAAACTATTTGCATTGGATTACCAGTAAAACACAAGACCAGATAACTATAAAAAGAAAAGAGCAGTAACCAGAAAATGACCAGATAAGTGCAGAAAGAATCTTGGGAAAGATATGTAAAAATGTTAAGAATACGCTGCAAAGGGTTCTAAAGATTTAGTTTTAAAGTGTTTAAGAGTTAACTGAAACAGACAATAAAGCAAATATTGACCTGATATCAAAAACAATGAATACTGTAAAATACTGTAATATACACTATATTCTATATACTATAAATTCACTATTAGTTAATACAGCAGAAAATTTTGAGTTGTTACAATAAATTTGTCACCGTAATTAAATTACATTAGCAGCTCTGCAGAAAACTAAAAACAGGAAAACTCCAGGTACAGATGGAATTAACATGGATCTTATAAAATATGGAAATTATAAATTTAAAAGTTATGTTACAATGTTAAATGATATATGGAGCATAGGAAACATACCTACATTGTGAAAGATAGTAGAAATGATAAATATTCACGAGAAAGCTGATCAAAATAAATGCTGCAATTATAGAGGAATCTCTCTGCTTAATGCTGGATTTAAAATGTAAGAAAGCATAATAAAACCCAAGTTACAACTAATAAAGGAAAACTTACTCCAGGAGGAACAGTGTTAATTCCCTTAAGTGAGATCATGTATAGATACCATTTTTACAGTGAAACAGCTAATGGAAAATTATGAATTTATTTTGTCCTTTTACCTCATTTTTGACAAGGACAGAACCTATGACAGGTAAATAGAACCACATTGTGGAACATGTTGGAAAAATGTACTCCCAAACATAATAAATGCCATTAAATCACATCATCACCAATCGTGATTAATATTAAAATGTACATCAAAAACAACCAAGTGCAATTTAGTAACAAATGTATGCCTGTGATATCAAATAAAAGAGGAAGAGTCCACATCCTTGTTGCAGACCCACATCTGTTACTAAATTGTATCATATGTTTTCTGATGTTGCATCCAAATATTTTATATATTAATAGAATATTAGAGGAATGAAGCCAAAAGCAGGGAAGAAATAACTAATTTTGACAATTTTATTTGCTGATGGCCAAGTCTTATTGGCTAGGATAGTATAATATGCATAATTATAAGGTACAATATAATTTAAAAAACTTAATAGCATTTTAAAAACATGCAATATGTAAATTCTTGTCTAACACAAAGGTGTAAGTGATAAGAGTAAAAATATGGAAGCAAAAATAGTAGTTAAGGGCCAAACAATAAAGCAAGTGAATAGTTTTAAAATCTTAGGTATAATGTAAATATTGATAAAACAAATCTTGATTTAGAGGAAAATATACAGAAGTATAATCAAATAAATAGAATAATAAAAAAATATTTTGGAAAAAAATATGTCAAAAGATATTAAAATAAGATTCCATAACATGTTATAAATGTCTGTATTTCTGAATAGAAGTGAAACATGGATTTTGAGAGTTCAAGATAAAAAGAGAACTGAAGTTGTACAAATAAGTTTTCTCAGGTACCTTAACAGGAAAAATCAAAAACAGTGAAATACAAAATATTAAAAACAAATTATAATGGCGGAAATTAATAATTATCAAAAAAGATGGAGCCATCATATGGAAAGAATATTTCTTGACAGACTACCAGGCAGGCTTTATCTTATTTTTTTACTTTCTCCATATGCACTATGTACATAGTGTATAGAGAAAGTATTGCACTCCACCCAAAAATTCGATACCGAGATTTCACCGGAAATATATGTTTTAGGGTCCCCAATATAAAAAAAAAAAAAGCATTTTCACAAAAAGGTCCATGTGTGTGTGTGTGTGTGTGTGTGTGTGTGTGTGTGTGTGTGTGTGTCCGTGAACACGATAACTCAAAAACGAAAAGTCGGTAAAATACTAAACTTGGTATTTAAGTTTAGTATCTTCCAGGGATGCGACACGAAGATTTTGAGAAAAATCCCCCCACCCCCAACTACCCTTTACATGGAACTTTTTTCGAAAATTTTGATTTTCTCAAAAATGGCTGTAACGATTTTGATTAAAATTTCGTATATTAAAGATATTTACCTGACAAATAAAATGTATATCTTGAATTTTCTGGGAATAGCCTCTGAAGAGTAGTTTATTCTGGATGAATTTTACTAAATTTTGAATAACTGCTAAACCGTAAGAGATGGACAAAAACTTACTACACAAAAAATGTAGAGCACATTAAAACACACAATTTATGTTATATACATTTTTTTCATGGAGTTCGTCGTTTTTGAGACATTACTTATTTTTGGTTTCTGCTATGAAAAACGTATACTTTTCTCATACAGGAACTTGTCAACTCCTATCCATATAAACAAAGGAACTTCATTGACATAGCAACCAGCTTTTGACTATCACTTTAACCTACGGTTGTCCTTTATTTCGCTTCTACTCACAAGGAAGTGACTATTTCTGCTAATTTTTTCTGATTAGCATAAGGTAAATAGAAGTATAAGCTTTGTAAGAATTATTTGATGCAGGGATATGGAGAAAGTCATGTGAATGGTACACATCAGATTTTTTTGGTAATGTTTAACGCCTGCTCTGGCACTGCAAGCGATGGAGCCCCGGTGGAATGTGATGGCGGGGGAAACCGGAGAAAACCCGCCGTTGCGCCGCTTTGTCCACCACAAATCTCACATGGGATCGAACCAGGGAGGCGAATGGTCTGACCACTCAGCCACGGTGCAGCCCGGCTTTATCTTAGCATGACCTGGGTCACTCTAAAACATGATGGAGTGACATTAGCCACAGGACAGCAATGACTCAATCTATGAAGGGAAACCGGAGAACCCAGAGAAAACCCGCCCTTGTGCCGCTTTGTCCACCACAAATCTCACATGCGGTCGCTTGGGATCAAACCCGGGAGGCGAATGGTCTGACCACTCAGCCACGGTGCAGCCCGGCTTTATCTTAGCATGACCTGGGTCACTCTAAAACATGATGGAGTGACATTAGCCACAGGACAGCAATGACTCAATCTATGAAGGGAAGAAGAAGAAACATATCATCTTTATAAAAATCATTTGTGTTCCATTCACATGAGTTTCTCTACATCAAATTATTGTTAAAAAGCTTAAGTTTCTATTTATTTCATGCTAATTGAAAAAAAATTAGCAGAAATACTTTTGCTTCCTTATAAGTAGAAGCAAAATAAGAGAGTACCATACTTTAAAGTGACAGTCAAAAGATGGTTGCTAAGTGACTGAAGTTCCTTTATTTGTATGGACACGAGTTGACAAATTCCTGTATGAGAAAAGCATAAGTTTTTCAAAGCTGAAGCTAAAAACAAGGAATATCTTAAAAAAGATCAACTCCACAAAAAAAATAAAAAAAAAAAAAAAAAATATATACATATCTCATAAATTGTGTGTTTTAATGTGCTCTAAATTTTCTGTATGGTAAGTTTTTGTCCATCTCTTACAGTTTAGCAGTTATGCAAAATTCCGTACAATTCATAATAAAGTAGTCTTCAGAGGCTATTCCCAAAAAATTCAAGATATACATTTTATTTGTCGTGTAAATATCTTTAATATATGATATTTCAATCAAAATCGTTAGAGCCATTTTTGAGAAATCAAAATTTTCGAAAAAAGTTCCATGTAAAGAGTAGTTGGGGGTGGGGGGATTTTCTTGAACATCTTAATACCACATCCTTGGAAGATACCAAACCTAAATACCAAGATTGGTTTTTAGTGGTCTTTGCATTTTTGAGAGAGAGACGCACCCATCCACCCCCACCCCCACACACATATGGGCATGTTTCTAAAAATCTGATGTGTACCATTCACATGATTTTCTCTACATCTCTGCAACAAACTATTCTGAAAGAGCTTATACTTTTATTTACTTCATGCTAATCAGAAAAAATTGGCCGAAATAGTCTTATTACTTGCTTCCTTGTAAGGAGAAGCGAAATAAGAAAGTATCATAGGTTAAAGTGATAGTCAAAAGCTGGTTGCTATGTGACTGAAGTCCCTTTGTTTGTATGGACACGAGTTGACAAATTCCTGTATGAGAAAAGTACAAGTTATTCAAAGCA
Source organism: Hymenopus coronatus (assembly GCA_030762935.1). Taxonomy (NCBI): domain Eukaryota; kingdom Metazoa; phylum Arthropoda; class Insecta; order Mantodea; family Hymenopodidae; genus Hymenopus; species Hymenopus coronatus. The sequence goes on along the minus strand of CM060890.1, from coordinate 930,981 downwards.
GAAACCAAAGACAAGGAAATGTCTCAAAAATGATGAACTCCACGAAAAAAAATATATATAACATAAATAGTGTGCTTTAACGTACTCTACATTTTTCGTGCAGCAAGTTTTTGTCCATCTCTTGCGGTTTAGCAGCTATTCAAAATTCCGTAAAATTCATCCGAAGATACTCATCAAGATACTCATTTTATTTTTCAGGTAAATATCTTTAATATACAAAATTTTAATCAAAATTGTTAGAGCCATTTTTGAGAAAATCAAAATTTTCGAAAACAGTTCCATGTAAAGGGTAGTTGGAGGTGGGGGGATTTTTCTCAAAATCTTCTTGTTGCATCCCTGGAATACTAAACTTAAATACCAAGTTTGGTATTTTATCGACTTTGCATTTTAGAGTTATCGTTTTCCTTTTTCCGAAAATGCTTTTTTTAGATAAAGGGGACATTAAAACATATATTTCCGGTGAAATCTCGGTATCACATTTTTGGGTTGGAGATCAATACCTTCTCTATTCACTATGTAGATAGTGTGTATAGAGAAATTAAAAAGGCTTTTTTTGGATTCAGGGGGTCTCAAAACAAATGTATTTCCAGTGAAATTTCGGTATCAAATTTTTGGGTGCATTACAATACATGGTGAGTGTAGAGAAAGTAAAAAGGAGATATAACTTCATTTTTAAACAAAATTTAATGTGTTGCAGTGCAGCCGTAATAACTAGGGTGGATAAGAGTTTCTGTTTACAACATACCTAATATTAAATAGTTGTAAAAAGTTTTACTGAATTGATTGTGACTTGTTGTACATGTCAGTTGTAAGTGTGCAATTAGCAAGTAAACATACCCAGAACAACAGATTTGCCCACCAAAAATGACATTTGATTTCTTCATGTGGAGGGGTGTAACGCAGCTGAAATTCACCGATGAATGAGTAATGTTACAGTGAAACATTCATGAGTGTGGCAATGGTGCAGCAACTGTGAAGAAGTACGTATAGGCATTCATGATGTAAGGTGGTCAGGGAAGGAAGCAAATGATAACCGATGATCTTGTTCAAAAGTGGATCAAGAAATTCCAGAAAATTGTAATTCACAATTTCCGTGTTACACGAGTGGTTTCCCAAAATTTCAAGGTCAACCCTCACATTACATTTGGCAGGCAATGCTATTGTTCTAGGCATGTTTACTTGCAACACATCTGCGCACAACTTGATCTGAATTTCACTGTGGTTTTAATTCCACAACTAATTAGACTTTGAAAAAGAAATAGTCCTCGTATAATGGGTGGGTAAGAGACTGAAAGGGGAGAACAGAAATGGGAGGAGGGAAGTATGCAGCTAAACTTCCCTCTTTCTGCCTGACCATTGGTTCCCAGTACATTAGGTACAAATCCTGTATTTTTATTACTTTCTCTACACATACTATGTACATAGTGTATAGAGAAGGTATTGTATTGCACCAAAAAATTTGATTCCCAGATTTCACTGGACCCTATGAATACAAAAAAACATTTTTAGAAAAATGTCCAAGTGTGTGTCTGTGGATAGTATGGATCAAAAACAAAAAGTCTGTTAAATACAAAACTTGATACTGAAGTTCAGTATCTTCCAAGGATGGGACACAAAAGTTTTCAAGAAAATGCCCCCACTCCCAACTACAATTTACATGGAAAAAATTACAAAATTTTTTATTTTCTCAAAAATGGCTCTAATGATTTTGATTAAAATATCTCGACTCTTTATTCTGGATGATTTTTTTTTTTTTTTTATTTAATTTTCCATAACTAGTAAATCATAAGATATAGACAAACACTTACTACACAAAAATGTCTGCGGTGCCATAAGTAGTTAAACCGGGCGTTAAACACTACACAAAAATGTAGATCACCTTAAAACACACACTTTATGTTATATACATCTTTTACGTTGAGTGTATATTACTTGTTATTGGTTTTAGTTTTAAAATACTTAAAACTTTTCTCATACGGGAAGTTGTCAACTCCTGGCCACACAAACAAATGGATTTCAATCCCATACCAACCACATTTTAAAACATCTGACTGTTAGTTTAGCCTAATGTATTCCCTATTTCCCTTCTACTTATAAAGAACTAAGTAATTAGATAATTTCTGTTAGTGTTTATCTCAATTAGCATAAATTACATACAAGAATAAGCTTATTAAGAATAATTGTAATAGAGATGTAGAAAAAGTTATGTGAATGGAACACATCAGATTTTTTTAATCTCAGAGAGAAATGTTTTTCTAAGAGAATGCTTATATTCTCTCTAGTTTTGTTAACAGCTAACTTTACTGTGCAAAATGAAATGCACAAAATCTTCTACATTTCACACGCTTAGCAGTAATCTGTACCATTTTCCCCATTCTTCCCCACGCCATACCCATGAGGTTTGAAATATCTTTTTCCTGCATGCTATCATGTATCGTGAATGCAATATTAATATACTAAGCATTAGCTTATTTTATTGTATATCTCACGCAAAGTCTGCATTGGCCACATACTTTGGTCATTCTACACATAGTCTGAGTCTTCTCTTTTCTCCTGAAGAAAACATAGATGTTATTTTACTCACAAGTTTCACCTTTTATTTTATGAGATAAGAAATGCATATTACAAATTAACTCATTTACATGCAATTATGAAGCAGTTTATATGAATGCAGTACAGTAGAATCCTTTTAGTGTACTCTTCCAGTGGTCAGAAGTTGCAGATGCAGTAAATGGGAAATGTACAAATGAAAAGGATGTATTTCTGAGTTATGAATTTTGGAAAGCTATTATAAATACACAAGATCATTATTTTTCACTCAAATCTTATCACTGGCTAGTTTTAATATGATGGGAGTCCAGATGAATGTATCTGCTCATATGCAATATTGTGAAACTGTGACAAGAGAAGTAAAGAATGAATGAAGTGAATTTTATGTGTACAAATCATACATAATTTAACTGCTCTCAGAATTTGGGACAAAGGATACACCTTTACATGCTTTACAAACCATTACATACTTACAGATTTTGTGTGCCCTCCTTCCATGACAAGAGAAACAATAAGAAATGAAGTGAGTGAGCAAGCATCTAGAGTGCACTAAATGTAGCTACTCTGATACTCTAAATACTGCAAATAGTAATTTAATGCAAGGTTTTTAACATCAGTTATAATTACAAAATTCAACCACTGCCTGATACAAAACAAGAAAAATAAAAATTAAGTCACATTTTGCGAAGGTGAGAAAGAGTGCTCAAAGATGACAGCCATCAGGTAGAACCAACACTAAGCCTTCTTGTCATGAGTGTACATTTTGCATTCAACTCTATGTATTTTACTCTCTTTCATGCAAAGCATGCATTAACTGTTCAATATTTTTGTTCAAGTAAGTTGGTTTGTTTCATTTGGAGTAAGTCATTGAGATAAGGCTAGTATTATTACTATCACTACTCTTATTAGATATGGTTAAATGTAGCAATAAGACCTGGAAGGTCAGTATCAAAACAGAAAATTTAATCTTACTACAGCCAAAACTGTGAATGTATGTTTAGTTTATGAATATTTTGAGACAAAAAACAAGATAATAAAAATCAACAATTATGGACTTCTTCCTTTTACATCTGTAACCACAGACAAACAATGCCGTGAAGATGATAAAAACTATCGACAAAAGTGTAACAGACTAAAACTGTCTGGATGATCTTCATGTCATCTGAAGAGCTACATTAGTCTCCCTCTTTTGGTGATGCTCTGTTCCTGAAACTTTTGTAATAGAGGTAACTATTTAGAAATAGATATACACTAGTGAAGAATATGCAAATAGTTATGTTTACTTTTAACACATGTGTTCACAGTAGCAGTACTAAGGTAGCTACACTGTGTCACAGTTTGAGCTTAAAGCACAGCTTTTTTCGCAGTAAGCTATAGTCATCACTTAAGTTAGGTTTACGAGGGTGGTCTGAAAAGTTTCCGACCTAATAAAGATACAAGATATTTTTCTTTTATTTTTCAACACAGTCTTCTTGTAACTCTACACACTTCTGCCAGTGATGCTCCCATCTCTGTAACCCGTCCAAATGGTATTCAGCATTTTTCTCTATAAAATAGTTGTTCACTAAGGTGATTGCCTCTTCATTTGACGAAAATCTCTGTCCTCTGAGCGCAATTTTCAGATGAGGGAACAAAAAGAAGTCGCTTGGGGCTAGATCTGGTGAATAAGGCAGCTGGTCAAGCAATTCAAACCGTAATTCTGGATTTTCTTTTTCTGCAAATGTGGCCATTTTCCCGCAAGTTCTGCCTTTCAGCTTGTCAAGTATGATGCATAGTATGCTCCTGTAATGGTTTTTCCTTTTTGAAGATAATCAATTAAAATAACTCCATGACTATCCCAAAAAACTGTCGCCATCACTTTCCCAGCTGAAAAAACAGGTTCTACTTTTTTGGAGCCGGTTCCCTTTTTGCAGTCCACTGTTTGCACTGTATTTTTGTTTCAGGCGTATAATGGTGTATCCAAGTTTCATCTACAGTAATTAATCGGCACCAAAACTTGGATTTATTGCACCTAAACTGCACCTGCGTTGAAAATGTTCGTTTGAATACGTTTTTGGTCAAACATGAGCAAACGTGGCACCCAACGCACGGACAGCTTTCTCGTGTCTAAATGTTAATTTAATATGTGACAAACACATTCTTTTGACATGTTCTCTCTGCTATCTCTCTCACTTTAATTCAGTGGTCGTCTACCACCATTTGGTGACCTTTGGCAATGTTTTCGTTGGTAGTTGAAGTTTTAATGTTCATTGTCTCCCAAGCTCTTGCGGCCACGTTGAAATTCAGCTGCCCAAAATTTCACTGTGGTAAATGATGATGCAGAGTTTCCATATACAGAATCCAACTCATCTTTAATTTGCATAGGCGTATTGCTTTCAAAAACAAATATTTAATGACAGCTCGATATTCGATTTTGTCCATTTTCATAAAAACACTCACATTACCTCAAACAAATGACTGTTACATAACAACTGAGCATCCAAAAATTACGGAAACTTTGGTGAGGAACTGTCAACAGATGAACAACGAAATTCACTAGCTTTTATATGAGTGCTGCCATCTTCAAGTTGAGGTTGGAAACTTTTCAGACCACCTTCGTACACTTTGTGACTTACATAGTAAGGCAACCACATTCGGCTTTAATGAGCTGAACAAATCAATGGACTAAAATTACTAACGCTTCTGCATACCCACAGAGTGAATTCTCATCATTAGTTTAGCATTCTTCTAGAAATTATGAAGCAGCATAATCATGTATTAGAGTGTAAGCAATCTGACAAATTACCATGGAGTAAGGAAAACCAAATGTGTGGGTGGAATTGCTAAGTGTGGGTCAGAATGGGATGACAGTTTTGACAGCTCTGTGTGCTGTATATTAAGATGACAGCAAAATCTGCAACTGAAATTAGAGTACTTTCCATTTGCTAGCACTGTTTCTGGCAAGAGGCTTTATTATTGAAATATAGACGCAACGACAATGAGTACAAGTAAGTATATGATGAAGTATAAATTTATAACGTGACCAAAGCGAGTGGTCCTGCATTGGAGAGCACCACCCTCCCCTCGCTCACTGTCTATTAAAGACAGTAGAAGCAACAGCCATGTTCAGTGATATTTATAATATGTGTTTTCTAACCTCCTTTCCTCCAGCTTGCTAGTAAACAACTCTATTTATTTGCGTTCCTCATTAACAATGTGCATACTAGGCGATTCACTGAAGAATACACAGACTCTACAGCATTTTATGACATTTGTATTGTGTCATTGCCGTAGTTCACCAACTTTCCACTCCCAGTGCAGGACTTCACTCGCCTTGGCTGGGTTGTAACATTAAGTTTTTTTTACAAATCTGTTTGTGTTTACTTGCATCCTCAATTTCTGGTAGCAACATTGCGGTTTACTTAATCAAAAGTTCTCATAGAATTCTCATCATCATACAACCCATACGTTTGCAACTTAATCATTCCAGACAGCTTTTTGTTGTGCATATGGATTAAAATAATTTGCCTTTCTTAATCCCTATCCTCTTCGTAATATGGTGACCTTTAGCTTAAAGCACAGTTCAGTACAATTTAGGCCCTGCAGCATTTATGCTGAGCTTATTCTTTGAACTATATATTGTAAAATTGGGACTGTAGCCCAGGCGTTTCTTTAGTGGAAGGGTCAAGAAACCCAGGGTTCTTATGCCTACTTTGTGTTATTATTTACAGTACATCAATCAAATCTGCCAAAAAGTATTGGGACAAACTAAAAGTATGTTATTCAAGGATTTCTTAACAAGTAAGAAAATAGTCATAAATTTTGTATTAATATTTTATTTTAAATTTCCAACAAGTAACAAATATGAGTTTGAAAAAATCTATGTAAAGCAGCTTACACTCCATTTATTGAAAGTTCGAAAAATTCTACCTCAGAATCGGAATTTTCCAGAGCTTCATTTGTAAACTGAATTTCAGCTTCAGTTCACAGAAGTCAAGGAAAATGCAGCACTTTAACATTTAAGAACACAAAGCGTAATAAATAGATCACCTTCAAGGAAGATGGCGGGACTACCCACAAGCAACCAATATTACTAACTCTCCTAAATTTCCTAATAGTTGAATAAAGCAAGGACAGATGGTAGCACAAATTCGACAACTAAATGATAACTGATGTATGTTCTTTGCCGCATAGCCCAAGACCGAGTAAGATTGTGGAATTGCATTAAAAGCGTTAGAAATACTGGCCCGAGCTATACTCGGGCTTAGGCTTCAATGTGTTAAACCTTTGCTTAATCCTGATTCAAAACTTAAGCTTAAATGGTGAAACCAGGCGTAAGTCATGAGAAATGGCAATACCATTGCTTGAGCCACTATCTCACACATCAACTACATGTTAGATAACAGCAGCTGATAATAACTGGCTACTGGACTAGTAAACAATATTGGTCCAATACAAGCAGCAAACTCTCAAATATAAATTTTAATAGGATAGAGGAGACAACATTAAGCAATTGTTTACCAATGTTCAGCACATTATGCAGAATATACAGGCCTACCTCATGGAATGTTGCTTCTGTGACTCCTGATAGGTGTATATCTCGGATGCCCCTCAAACTTTGTGCATAAAGAGAATCAGTTTCCTCCAGATCATCTATTGACACAGGTTCTCCTACTAGTAATTTCCAAATTAGAGGCGCTAGTGGCACAGCTAATGGCTTCTTTGTTCTAACAGCAACTCCAAAAAGGATACCTGTAAGAAAGAAAGAAAAAAAAAAAAAAAAAAAAAAAAAAATGGTAACCTTTCTTCCAGACATGCACATCTATTCTGTAACTTCTGGCTGAAGTTTAACAACTTGTTAAAGATGTTAACCAGTTGCTACACACTGCTTGGTATTCTGCAACATTGCAACTACAACAAAATTTTATTGAAAAGGAAGAAGTTTATGGTTAACAATAACCAGAGCCAAAACCTTGCTTCTTGTTAGTGGTATTAATATTACAATTACTGGCTGAAAAATTACTAAAGCATGCTAGTATTCAATTTAGGTAAATATATAACATGCTTTGATGACGTACTCATGTTAAAAAAACATTTTTGTGTCTATCATTATGAATATATTCTAATTCATAATGTAACTACCCCTGTGGCCATAATCGCTAAAATGTAAATGTTAATGGAGCTTTGTTTATGGACACTATTTAACTGCTGTGGTTCTCAGTGTCCCATTCTATACTCGGCATGAAAAAGCACTTAAGTTTGCTCAGAGGCCTGTCTATCAGGCTTAAGGTTCTTTTACGTGCCATGCTAAGGAATTTTTCCACTGTTACATTGGCAAGTTATTTTGACATTGCAGCTGTGATTACACTTGTGTAAAAGGGCATGTGTTGTGTCGGAAGTTCTTTGACATCAAAGCTCACATGTTACGCGAAAGTGAGCTCTGTGCTGTACTGGAAATTTTCAGTCATATGATCCACAAGTATAAAAAGGGAAATGAAACCCTTCCTAGAGTTCAGTTTTCACTGGGAATGCACTTCACGCAGCAGTTGAATGAGTTTGACAGAAATTTCATAGCAAGCTGTATTGTTGCCACAGCAAACATCAAAAAGAAAATATGTTACAAAAGATTTATTTGTAAGCATATTCGGATTGTAATCAGCTAGTGGAAGAATTAGAGAGCTGTTGTTGGAGAGAAAAAATACAATTTTTGTTACAGTGACAATGTTTACAGCACTTGCTTTTGTTTGAGTAACATTTTATGCTTGTTTTCAATTTAAGCAAATATATAATATGGACATGTTGCTCTCAAATTCTTTTGGATTAGTTGATAAAATTCTTTCCAGGATTCATAATAGGATTATTCTCACAACATTCAATATATATTTTATACTTTCTCGAGTTAATTCAACAGTTAATTCAAACACACAGAGCAGGAACAGAATAGTCACAATCTACTGTATTTGATACTGCTACACCAAGAATGATGGAAAACCAATTTGTTCCAAAGCTTATGACTTTTAAGCATAATTGAGTTGGGTGCTTAATAGATATTCTCCAGCACATTTGGAGAATATCTACTACTGCCAAAACTGTTCAAAATTCATTGTTACCCATAACAATAATGGTCACAATCTCCTTAACAGAAAGTTACAGAATAGCCACGATAAGTATTCACTCTATGGAAAAATGAGAATCACTATCAGATAATTTGTAGAATCAAGTATGCAGCATCATACTAATTTAGGTTCAAATCACAATATTTGTGTTCTATCAATTAAAAGTTGGCACATCCTTAAGATGTTTGTCAATAATAAACATAAATATTAAAACTGGTACCTAGGATTTTGAAATATATGAAAGCTGCTATTTGGCCAAAGTATTATACTGCAAACAAAGGAAACACATGGTTTATGTATATTTTATCATTTATGAATATGTTTAATCAGTAATGAAGCAATAATGCTGTATATTTTTTCAACTACTTTTGTTGGGGTAGGTTTATGAGCATAATTAACAATCATATTGATGCTGTGTGCTAATGTTTTAGTTTTACAAAGGTATGCTGTGGTAGCATGTCTGCCTCACATTTAAGAGGTGCCAAGTTTGAATCTCAGTTAGGCAGGGTATCCAGATAAGGTTTTCGACAAGGGTTTTCTCTTTTCCTAACAAAGAAGAGTATTGAATAATAAACTCTATGAACCACGGGATCATTTGAGCATCATTTTACCCATTTCACTCATCAACTTATAGGGCCTACCAGGAGTTAAACCCTCTCTTCCACCAAAAATTAAAAAAAGAAATAAGAAAAGAAAACAAATTTAGTACTACACAAAGTAGAAAAAAGGAAGTAAAGAATAAAGGTATAGTTTAATTCAGAATGTAATTTCTACAGAATTTGAATTTAATAAAAATATGATTCAAATAGTAACTAAACAATATCATTTACCCACTCTAACCCCAATTGTGTTCACAAGATCACATCTCTGCTTTAACATTTAAAGGTCATTCCACACTTTCTAATTAATTTATTCTAACTCCTATATTTTACTTACATCACTTCCTGTTAGACTTATGGTTGAAATGTCAGAAATTCTTTTGGGGGTTGAAGTAAACAAAACAAATTCTCTATCATAAATTTTATTTTGGCAAATAAAATTAAATGAGAATGCTTACAAATATAAAATACCCAAAATAACAACTATAGAATAAGTTATAACCTGGTTAAATGTTTTCAAGGAATGGTTATTTTAGGTTTTTACTCAGCTAATTATATATTATATGTAAAAATGAAATTAATAACAGAAATGAAATGCAAATATAACTACTAATAATTACACCGGCCTGCAAAAATTTTGCAGTACAGAATATTTTACATCATATTGGTCAATTTGAACCTCTGATTTTGAAAATAATAAGTTTTTGCATTTCACATACACATTTTGAACAGTTCTGATTCAACACAAAATTGAAAGTTCAGCATGCTAGTATTAGCCCTTTTAGCACCAGCCCAAATTGCAAAATACTGTCTGAAAAGTGCCAAGCAATTTTAGAGAAGAATCAGGGTTTTAAATTATTAGTAATAAAAGAGTACCAAATGACATAGAGGCCTCAATTTTTTTTTTTCATCTTTAGTAAACCCTTTTGTCTACTGTATGATATGCATTATATGCATGAAAATTACAATTATTTTTAAAAAATTAAAAACAAAATTAAAAATTGCAAAATAATCAATAATTAGGCATACAAAAGCTTTCTACACAGAAAGTTCAGGCTAATTAAATGAATGTATATATATTTCTTTACTAAAACAGCATCCTGTTTTGGTGTGGTGTTTATTCTGTAAAATACAAAAAAAGAATTCAAGTAACCTGAAACTGAAAAAAAAATCATCAAAAAACTACATACATAAGGATGATACCACTATTAATGGAAATGGCATAAAGCAACAGGATGCAAATGTACATGGATTACTGTACAATTTAGCACCTGTATTGTTGCATAGCTCAATGGTTGATTCACATTGCATTCGTCGTCTGGTTACACCTCTGCACATCCATTTTGATAAGTACCCAGATTATTTGCATGTGTACGAGGTCCGTTGATATCAGATGCATTTTCATCGCTGAAGCTAGAATATATTTCTTCCGCTCATACATTGATGCCAGAAACTCTTTCATCAAGGTCTGAAAATTCAAAATCATTTGCTTTCTTCTAATATTTTGCAAACTGCAGCTCTCATTTTCTCTTCGGTTCACAATCTTTGGCTAGATGATGCCATGTTTCAACCAGCGTACACAAACACCAGCTAGAGAAATCAAATTTGGAGCTTTGGAGTGAAGATAAGGTCCTGAAATGCTCCAGAAAACCTTTCTCTATGGCTATGATATAGAAAATATACAGATTTTCCCACTGGAAAGTGTTAAAAGGTATGAAAATGACATGATTAGATCGTGATCTGCAATTTTCGCAGAATTTTTGGATCATGATTAGATTGTGATTGCACTAAAAGGGTTAACATCACTGCATACTCAACTTACATCATGGTTGATTCAAACATGCAAACATGACAAATCATATAACGTCATATTGTACCAGTATCTATCTCTGTTAACAGGTAATGTTGTAATGTTAAACCAATCTCATAAACATTTATTGCACAATACATAATTAGGAACCTATCTTGGAATTTGCAGTGCAGTTTTACACTTCTTCTCAACTGGTCTCTTTAGAAGCTGTATTATGTTGGACATTTAAATGTGAAAAATTGGCAATCTCAAGTGTTATATCTAGGAAGGGCTGTGTGAACAATCCTAACAATTTCTGTTATGTCTGTGGTTGCTGTGTGTTAAAGGAACAGAAAAGAAACATTACCACACTTATCAAGAGTTTATATTTTCCCTATTTTAAAATAAAATTAGAAGATCAAAACAAAAATTTTGCTCCTCATATTGAGTGTAAAAGTTGTGTAGAAAATCTAAGACAATGGTACAAGGGAGTTTGTTCATATATGTTCTTTGTGTTCCTATCATATGGCGCGAACAACAAATTCATTTTAATGACTCTTATTTTTGTATGTGTAACACATTTGGATTCAATAGGAAAAACACGGCTGGCATTATTTATCCAAACTTGCCATTGCAATTAGGCCTGTGCCTCATGGACCTGATGTTCCTGATCCATCACCACCACCTATGGTATTACTAGAAAGTAGTACTTTGTGTGTAGAAAATGAAATATTTTGGTTACCAGACTTAGAAGATAACAATCCAAATCCATTGAGTCAAGTCAAAATTAATTCATCATTGTTATTACAGATAAATTGCTGTTGCCGTCACCACCCAGAGCAGACATACGGGTACATTTCCGTTCTCCATCTTTCTCATGCTCATAATGTGCAAATTCAAATGATACGTTATATTTGGTATGCTCTATAAGTAGAAAATTGTATTCATCATCATCATTACAGCTATGCTCTGCCACTGCCACTTGTGTCATGTTCCCCCACTGCATGCATGCCAGACATTTCCATATTCCTCATTCCATCTCTCCTGCCCAAAAGTGTATTTCTGTACGAATTAAAATAATTAACGAAGGTAAAACTTTTTACAATGGTGTATTATCTCTGATCACACATACTGCGCAGCATTTCCATTCTACTCTCTCCTGTCACTTCTATTCACCATGCAAATTTCTGCACAAATTCAAGAAAACAACAGCTTAAGTGTGTCCTAGTTTGTTCAAAATATACAGCAACATTTTATATTTGATTTAAAAATTATTATGATTATAAATTTAAAATTTATATAGCTGAAATGGTTAGTTCCAGAATTTAATTCTGAAAAATGGAGGTCATCTTGCATTTGAGGTCTTGCATTCAGATAAATATGGTAAAAAATAATGCCCAGCACTTGTGCTGCATTAGCAAGAATAAACATACTGTATAAACAAGTAAATGAATATATTTTGCACATGGGGACAGAAAAATGTGACACATTAATGACAAAATGTATACCCAAAACATGTTTAATTGAAATTAAATAACTCAGAAGTTTGAGACAAGTGAAGTTTTAATCAATGTGATGTTGAAAATGAGTCGGAATAGTAACACTCACCTCACTTATATGTAATTATGTCCAAAACATATGTTTCAAGGGCAATTGACTTCAACTGAAGAAGAGGGCAATTGCCCTTGAAACATATGTTTTGGACATAATTACATATAAGTGAGGTGAGTGTTACTATTCCGACTCATTTTCAACATCACAATGTTTAATTGAGTTAAATATTAATGGATAGGCTCAGTGCCTAAAAATTTAGCATATATCTGCAAACATAGGTTCAACTAGAGCATGAAAATATATTGAAAAATGAGATCTATGCCTTTAGTTTATTTATGCCCAAAAATAAAATAAATGTGTATAAGGGCAGATTGAAAAGTCACATATAATAATTTTTTTCTGCTTTGGTATTGCAGCTGGGATGTTACAATTTCACATATACCCCCGCTGCTGAATACTTGCATTAATAGTTAGGAGTTAAGTTGGTACATCCACACAAAACAGATGAAAAGCTTTACCCGTTTGACTTTCTGAACCTATCACAAAGAAGCATTCCGGTCAGTCGGTTGGTCAGACAATGGAAACACATCTAGATGCTGCATCGTTGGAATATCTGGTTATTTCCAACCATGTGCTCAGTTTGTGAACTCCTAACACTTGCGTTGAGCTGTTCTGTACAAGATACATATTATTCGTTGTTATTTATATTTGTTGATAGTGTTTTGGTATTTGTTTGTACATGAGAGAACATAACAAGGCTTTCATAATTATAGAGGTGAATAGACTTTTGCGGGAAGATGTGACAATAGTGGATGTGGCTACATGGAAGAAGAAAGTGAATCATGTTCACAAAATAATATGAAAAGCACAGGAATTAGACGGAATCATCAGTGAATGTGAATCACTAATGATATGTCTTAGTGACGATGACGATGATGATGATCCTTTCCAGAATGATAACAATAGGGACTTGGATGGAATTGAGCCATTAAAATTCTAAACTGGTGAAAATCATTTTGTTATACATTTCTGTCATTGTAACAGCTATTTTGCATTAATCTGTTCATTATTGTCGTAAATACCTAACATATGCTACATGTGTTACAGTATCACTGTTATTTTCAGATAACATCAATAATAACGAATTGGTTTCATTATTCATCAGTATTCATTTACTATGTACACTGTTTATATTTGTCATTACACACGATAGAGACATTTGTAATCAGCTGTTGTTGTTTAATAATTACTCTGGCAACACGCAAAGGCAGCATAGCCAACCTTACGCGAAACCACCCGAACTGTCATGTGCAAGGATTCAGTGACAGGGGTATAGATATAGTTTGAAGTTTTCACTACAGAGGGCATTTTTTGTTTCATGTGTAGCTCTAGCGAGAGAAGCGTGAACTATGCAACAAAGATGCTACGCATAATGTACCCTGCAGAATGTCAGAGGCATTGAGGCGGCAATTTTGAATGATTGGCGTGTGCAATTGTGAGCCTTATCACAACAATTTAACATTTGATTGATGTTTGGAGGAATTTAGTAACAGTGACGGTCAAATTAATATAGTTCAACATTTCCTATGTGCCAGTATATGACAAGTTGAAATTTTGTAAAGTTAGTGCTCGCTGCGTACCTAAGAACCTGAAAGACAACCACAAGGGCCAGCAAATGATGACAAGCTTGGATCACTAAACGCAGAACACCATAGAAAGACATGACTTTCTGAAAGGAATCATCACTGGTGGGCATACCGCTATCTGCCTGAAACAAAGTAGGCAAGAATGGAGTGGAAACATGCTAGTTGCCCAATAAAAAAAAAATTCAAAGTGACTCAATCCCTAAGAAAGTGTTTGTGACAGTGTTCTGGGATATGCATGTTTTATTGATGGAGTTTGCTGAACACAGGCCACTGTGAATGCTGCAGCCTACATTAAAACTTTGGTGAAGTTGCATTGTGCCCTTCGTGACAAATGCCACAATATTAACGACAATACTAGTCCCCAAGTTACTGCTGCTCGTCAGAAAATCATCAAATTTGGTTGGGAGATTCTCCAGCATTCACCATACAGTCCAGATCTTGTACAGTCAGACTTTCGTCTGTTTGGTCCCATGAAGAAATTCCTGGTCAGCCAACATTTTGCGACAGATGCAGAAGTGAACTCAGCAGTCTGCAGATGGCTATACTACAGGAAAATTATCTCCTCAAACAGGGCATATTGAAACTGATATCACAATGGGTCAAATGTGTTGAGAAAGTTGGTGACTATGTAAAAAAGTAGGTAAAACGTGTAAGTTCATTTGTGATTTTTTTGTTTTCTTTAACGATTAAACTTTTTTGTAAAAAAGTGATTGTGCATTGAGCTTTGGGAGCAGGGAAATTATAAAACATAAAAAACAAAGTGTTTATACTATATCTAAAAACCATCTATTATCCTTCAAATTTTCAATTATACGATTTCAATTTAATAATTTACCAGAACAGCAGACTTACCAAGGAACTTAAACCATGATAAGTGCTGGGCAGAACACAATGTAGGATTAAGAAGATATCTATCCCTGTTGTAACCTGTATCATTGGTGGCATTTGGTGTTGGTACTAATAAAGGTACAGTACCATTGATAAGCTCTTGGCACATTTCTGTGATTGTATCATCAAAAACTCCACCAGCATCATCTGCTCCTTCACCAACTAGCTTCACCTGTGAAATGCAATTAAACAATAGCAAATTATGACTTTGAAGCATCTTGATAAAATTTATTGTTTCAGAGCAAAATTGAGCTTTAGGATTCTACAGAAAGTTTCAGCCTAATACCTTCCAGGCTCTTGAAGGTAGTCGCAGATCAGCAGGTTTCATTTTGACAACTTGTCGAGCAACTTGAATGAAGATGGGCTTGCAGCGCCGTCCTCTGGTTGCCAATCTGCGAACAGTTACCTGAGGACCATAGTTGCGACCCTGCACCATAGTACGGCCAATGCTCCTCACAAGTGGCAAAGTGTACACTCTTGGTGCCAAAAGAGGCCTTAGTTGTGCAGAAGTGAATACCCTCAGTGATGGTGTAAGCCATTCATATTGCTGTGCACATAAATAAAAAAGGATTTATTAACAAAAATGCTATTATATGTTTTATTAATTTGTTTAGTTGGTTTTTTAACACTACGTCACTTACATTGTTATTATGAGGGACTAGTTTCGAAAGCCTATGCTTTCATTTTCAACCTCACGGGTCTAACTGCCATTGCTGGCTGCATTTGCTTGTACTCTCTTCTCTGGTGGTGAAATGATGAACTTCTTAACTAAGCTGTCTACTGGCGGGATTTCAAAGTTTATTAGCCGATCTTTGTTTTTCCATATGAGGATGTTTTCCCAGGTTGTGAGTTCATTGTGGCCTGACATGGTTTTAAGCAATTTTGGATTTGGATCTAGATTGTGGTTTTCTTTCCAAAAGTAAAATGCCACAATCTAGATCCAAATCCAAAATTGCTTAAAACCATGTCAGGCCACAATGAACTCACAACCTGGGAAAACATCCTCATATGGAAAAACAAAGATCGGCTAATAAACTTTGAAATCCAGCCAGTAGACAGCTTAGTTAAGAAGTTCATCATTTCGCCACCAGAGAAGAGAGTACAAGCAAATGCAGCCAGCAATGGCAGTTGGAATCGTGAGGTTGAAAATGAAAGCATAGGCTTTCGAAACTAGTCCCTCATAATAACAATGTAAGTGACGTAGTGTTAAAAAACCAACTCAACAAATTAATAAAACATATAATTTGACCGTCACTGTTACTAAATTCCTCCAAACATCAATAAAAAAAATGCTATTGTTTAGCTGAAACTTAATATAAAAGCTTCAATTCTAATTAGTATATGAAATGGAAAATCTTAAGTAATAATCTATATTCTAAAACAAATATTATGTACATTTGTCACAGGACCTTCCCTATTCTTTGCTATTTCAGAGCAAGTCTACAATCCACTTATTTAAGACATTATTCTTCTATTCAATATAAAAATAAATCCTATACAGATATTGCTTTATTTAGTTGATACTATAGTATTACTCAGTTTCTCAGACAATGAAAACTGAGAAAGCAGTCAATAGCTGTTAAGAAAGGTTGATATACCGTATTTATCTGAATACAAAGGAGCCATATTTGCTATTATAGCCAGATTTGTACATTGCTATCCACTATTTACCAGACTAATAATATTCATCCAATGTGATTAATTGATGAAAAGGATAGGATTTTATGAATAGAAATGTAAGAGAACCACCTTTTCTCAGAACTTAATTTTGAAATTTATCATATCATATCATTTATATATATAAAAAAAAAAAATCTGAAGTGTTCCATTCACATGACTTTCTCTACATCTCTGCAACACATTATTGTTAAAAAGCTTATGCTTCTAATTATTTCATGCTAATCGAGAAAAAATTAACAGAAATAGTCTTATTACTTGCTTCCTTGTAAGCAGAAGCAAAATAAGGGAGTACCATATGTTTTCAAAGCTGAAAATAAATACAAGGAATATTTCAAAAATGATCAACTCCACGAAAAAAATGTATATGACATAAATTGTGTGTTTTAATGTGCTCAAAATTTTTTGTGTGGTAAGTTTTTGTCCATCTCTTATGGTTTAGCAGTTATGCAAAATTTCGTAAAATTCTTTCAGAATAAAGTAGTCTTCAGAGGCTATCCGAAAATTCAAGATATACATTTTATTTATGAGGTAACTATCTTTAATATACAATATTTTAATCAAAATCGTTAGAGCTATTTTTGAGAAAATAAAAATGTTCAAAAAAAGTTCCATGTAAAGGGTAGTTGGGGGGATTTTATTGAAAATCTTTGTGTTGCATTCTTGGAAGATACCAAACTTAAATATCAAGTTTGATATTTAATAGTCTTTTCGTTTTTGAGCTATGCTGTCCGCGCACACACATGCGCACACATGCATACACACACACCCGCGCGTACACACAGACCTTCTTCTTGGTATTGAATTTTTGGGTGAAATACAATAACTTCTCTATACACTATGTACTATGTACATAGTATATGTAATAAGATAATATCATAACTTAAGTTTTAAACACACTACACACACATACATACACACATTTATTCATTTTTTGCCTAATTTGAATTTTCACAGAAATTCACACAATTGGCAGGGGAAAGAGGGAGAGGAGAGAATGGAAATGTGTGTGGTAGGAAAAAGTGACAGTAACAATGGCACCTCAACTGCAACAGCAATGCATAAGACTTTCTTTATGCTTGACCACTGGCTTCCAATAGAACATTAGGCACAACCACATCCTCTATATTAAAGTCATGAAGAGAAATATTTTTTCCAATGAACAGGCTTATAACCTTTCTACATCCACCAGCAGCTAACTGTATGGCACAAAATTACATATAAAATTACATATAAAATTTGCGGCATACTCACAACCTCAGTGGTAGCCTTTACCCTTTCCTCCAGATTTTGACACTGCTGTACCTGTGAAATTTGAAACTTATTTTTTCTGCATGCTGTTCAGAAAATATTTTGCAAATGCAAGATAACCCCCAGTTCTCAATATTAATATTTTGGAAAAAAAAAAAAAAAAAGTTGTCTTGCATTCACATAAATATGGTAATATTTGAACATAAAACTGTTAATACAATAGACTGCCAGTAATTTGAGCTAATTGGAGTTGAGACTACCTCAAACTACATAAAATGTGCATTATACAGAAATGTCATTAAATCAATGGGTAAATCATGAATAAATGTTTAATGAGTACAATAATGGTTAAAGAATAATTAAACAAAAATATAGTATATACCCGCATTATATGGTGGGCTCACTACAGAATAGTATGTGCAGGTACATAATCATTATAACAGTCGATACTGCTGTAAAATGCATGTTTTTACTTAAATATTTTAATAAACACTGTCACTGAGTTGGCATTTATTGTATGAATACAGTATTTTTTTCTGCAAAAATGACATGCATTGTACAAACGCAGCTCCAATTAATGAAGGGTCGACAAAGAAAGAGCACGCGCACTCCTCCTAAGCTAAAGTTACCTGTCGATTTGTAGTAGAAAAGTGTTAGCAGTCTGAGGAAAAGGTTATTTCTGTGCATTATGAACAATAACCCTAAATGGGACATTATTTATATGGAAAACTGAAAGGAAGTTCAAAATGTAACACATTCTGAAGTGCATAAAACCTACATGTTGACAAGATATAAAAGTTTTAGGTAAAATTTTAATTTTCTTAAGATCAGCTTGTTGAAGTACATGGAAACTTAAAATAACAGGGCTCGAATTACCAGGCTCTACTTTATTTCTTTAAATATCTAATGCTATAAAAAGATTATTTCATATAAGATAAGGTGCCACACAAGTATATACACAAGCACATTTGACCACGGACATCTGTCTATGAGTGCACACACACAGATATAAATTATAATATGCATGACATATGACTTTTAAATAAGTTTAAATTCAATAGCTATCAATAACCTCATGCCATTGCTTTATTATCTACACCATCATATATTACTTTAAAAGGTCAGTTATCGTTATCCTGATGACATTCATGTTGGTTCTGAGATATTAAGCTATACTTTTTACTTTCTCTATACGCACTATGTACATAGTGTATAGAGAAAGTATTGCACTCCACCCAAAAATTCAATACCGAGATTTCACCGGAAATTTATGTTTTAGGGTCCCCAATATAAAAAAAAAAGCATTTTCACAAAAAGGTCTGTGTATGTGTATGTGTGTGTGTGTGTGTTTGTGTCAGTGTGTCTGTGAACACTCAAAAACGAAAAGTCGGTAAAATACCAAACTTGGTATTTAAGTTTAGTATCTTCCAGAGATGCAACACGAAGATTTTGAGAAAAATCCCCCAACCCCCAACTACCCTTTACATGGAACTTTTTTCGAAAATTTCGATTTTCTCAAAAATGGCTTTAACGATTTGGATTAAAATTTCATATATTAAAGATATTTACCTGACAAATAAAATGTATATCTTGAATTTTCTGGGAATAGCCTCTGAAGAGTAGTTTATTCTGGATGAATTTTACTGAATTTTGAATAACTGCTAAACCCTAAGAGATGGACAAAAACTTAATACACAAAAACTGAAGAGCACATTAAAGCACACAATTTATGTTATATAAATTTTTTTCATGGAGTTCGTCGTTTTTGAGACATTCCTTATTTTTGGTTCCTGCTATGAAAAATGTATACTTTTCTCATACAGGAACTTGTCAACTCCTATCCATATAAACAAAGGAACTTCATTGACATAGCAACCAGCTTTTGACTATCACTTTAACCTATGGTAGTCCCTTATTTCGCTTCTACTTACAAGGAAGCAAGTAATAAGACTATTTCTACTATTTTTTTCTGATCAGCATAAAGTAAATAGAAGTATAAGCTTTTTAAGAATAATTTGTTGCAGGGATATAGAGAAAGTCATGTGAATGGTACACATCAGATTTTTTTTTAAGAAGTTGTATATTTTTTCATGTATTACTTTCTCTATTATTTTTTATCTGAAACTAGTGATACTGGTCTGTAGTTCTTACTGTCTTCCTTAGAAACTTGTTTTAATAACTACTCTGTCTGTTAGGTATTAAAACAAAATGATATTCAATATAGTGGAAGTGGCTAAATCTGATGTTAAGCTCAGCGCATCAATACTTTTTTAAAAACACTAATTAATATTAACAAACGTATGCAACAGGCAATTATATTTATCTACCATGAAGCAATTTGCAAGAAAGCAAGGAAACCCAATATCCTCACTTGTAGACAATATGCTCAAGAGTGACTTAATGACATCATTCTTATTCATTCAAAACTTGGTTTATATTAATGTCAGTGATATTTTTGTAGTGATCAACAAAACAGAGAGAATGTAAAAAGAAGCTAGTAACAGTGAAGAATAACACAAATACTAATATAAAAATAATAGTTGCAACAAATCTTCACTTATCTTTTGGAATCCTTGCTTGTACTAGTTTCATTGATTTCATTGCATTATCAACATATCCTTTTGGTCTCTTTTTTGATGTTGTTTAAAAAAAGAATGATTCGCATTGATCATTCGCAATGATTTCATTGCATTATCAACATATCCTTTTGGTCTCTTTTTTGATGTTGTTTCTTTTTTGACAACATCAAAAAAGAGACCAAAAGGATATGTTGATAATGCAATGAAATCATTGCGAAACTAGTCCAAGCAAGGATTCCAAAAGATAAGTGAAGATTTGTTGCAACTATTATTTTTATATTAGTAAAACAGAGAGAAATTGTATGCTTTATTTCTCAACATCTCTAGAAAGGCTAATACATTTTCATATAGGTGTTCTAATTTAATTAAACCATCTCTGTAGCGCGATTTATCAAGGCCCTCAAAATAGCTGTTTAGCGCATCAATGACCTCCTCGTTGCTGTGAAATTTTCGTTCTGCAAGAAAATTTTTAAGATTTGGGAAGGTCAATGGGTGCTAAATTTGACAAATAGGGTGGATGTTCAAGCAATTCAATCTTTAATTCACACATTTTCCCCATTGCAATAACTGAACGATTGTCGTGAAGAAACAAGATTTTTTTTTGCCAAATGAGGACTTTTTCTTTTCACCTCAACACCCAAACGTTGCAGTAAGCTTGCATAGTAGTCACCAGTGATACTTTTACCCTTTTTCAAGTAATCAATAAAAATAATTCCCTGTGCATCCCAGAAAACACTTGCCATAACCTTGTTAGCTGACAAAATTTACTTTGTCTCTTTTTGGAGTTGGTTCACCTGGCACAATCCACTGTTTTGGCTGTGATTTACTTTCTGGAATGTAGTGATGTATTCAAGTTTCATAAATGGTAATAAGCCATCTCTGGGATTTTTACGGTAGAGCTTCACATTCTTAATGAAACACTTTATAAATTAATTGTTTTTTTCACACAAGCCATGTGTAGGACAGGAGTTTGATAGGTAGAGTCAGACTGAAAAATTCAATGCCATAGCCAGGATTTGAACCACGGATCTCTCAATCTGTAGCTGGTTGCTCTGTCACTGAGCTACCACGGCAACATGCTGACATAGCATTGAAAGTCTTACAGCATTGTAAGTCACCATTGGGGTTGTCATCTCAAAATAATTTGAGATCACCTTGTGGTTTACCAGGAAAACTTACGAGTCAGTTGAGAACTTCAATAGTGTGCCAGCATGTTGCCATGGTGACTCAGTGGCAGAGCAACTGGCTAGAGATCGGGAGATCCGTGGTTCAAATCCTGGCTATGGCATTGAATTTTTCAGTCTGACTTTATCTATCGAAACAGTTTTTGTTTGCAACTTTTGATCAGGTGTCAACAAAATGTGGTATCCATGTTGCACAGACATTGTGAAAGCCCAAAACATTACTTAAAATATTACCTGCATGTTCTTTTGATATGCTTACAGCCTCTGCTATCTCAAACATCTTTAATCTGCAGTCTCCCAGTACAAAATGATAAATTTTTTCAATGATCTCTGGCATTGTCAGCATCCAGTAGCGAGGCTAATCACCAGTGATCGTAGGTCCCATTTTAAACTCTGCAACCCACCTTTAAATCATTGAATATGAAGGGGCAGAGTCTTTCAATGTACTGCCCATTTCCTCCTTGATTTCTTTAGGCGTTAAGCCTTTCAAATGGAAGTATTTAATCACTGCTCGTTTTTCCAAAACCTCCATTTTCGTGAAAACTCTTAAGCTGTCTTGTTTAAAATGCTGCCATTCAAAAACTAAACAAACTATTGTCCTTGAACTATGGATGCAAGCTAGTCTAGAGATAAACTATATGATGCTATCATCTAGCTGGTCTAGTGGCACCATATCCGTGTGAGGTCCAGGGACTTATCAGCCGATCCTCGTACAAAAGGTAAGCAGCACAGAAAGTAAAAAGCAAACTGAACTGTCTTGAATGAATGGAAGACACAAGAGTTACCTAACCAGACTGTTTACAGATATCCTGATGCTACAAGAATGAAAGTTTGTTCAAGATTGAAGTGGCTCCAAGATGTGGAAGATAACTTAAGGAAATGTGTTATACAAAATGGAGAGACCAAGAACAGTTGAGATAGCACTGGCTCGTTTGAGAAAACCCAAGCGTTTTTTTTTTTTTTTTTTTAAATCAAGGAGGATATTTCATGATACCTACCTGCGGACACAGAGGCAACAGTCTCCAGCATGCATACAGTGTATCAGAAAAGCGATAGAGCAGCTTCAATCTTGCTTGAATGGCCGGAATGGACATTCCTTGGAGATGGCCATACTGAGGTGGGATGTGGGCTGGTAGTCCAAAACGAAGAGGAATGGTTACCCCTGGACTACGTCTTGGCAGTGGAGGTGCAGTCCATGTTGCACTATGGGTTCTACCTGTAGAAATCTGAAGAAAAGAGTTACATTATCATTTAAACAGCTTTATTATCTTTCCAGAAACTCACATAAACAATATTTTCCCAAAATAGACTATTCATGACATACCTTTTTGCCAATGACTGTGCTGCCACCTGACTAAATCAATTATCCTTATAAAATTCCCAATATTATTTTTTTTAAACCCTTTAATTTGGTAGATCCTATCAGACAATGAATGAAATTGATGACATGAGCATGGGATCCTTGAGCTTAAAGTTACCAGCATTCATCTTAGCTGGATAAGGGAAAGCCTTGGAGAAAAAAAACCTTATCCGAGTATCTGAGATTCTGCCTCATGAACTACTCCCACATTATAGAGGCAGGTAATTAAGCACTTTATTTTATGAACCTGTGCACCAGGTTTCTGTGCTTTCTTTTAAAATGTTTTATTCAACAAATAGGTACCTATATATTTTATAAAACAAACAAGATCTTTTTTCCTCTGACAATTTAACTTCTATTCAAGTTGTTGCCACCACAAAACTTACTAAGGTCATTAAGACATGGACTCATTAATCAAATCCTGCCAGGACCTTCCTCTTTAATTGAGGCTTACTCCAAGATTTCTTCAATTTTCATAATTGGCTACAACTGAAGGCTGGAATGTTTCCTTCTCAATAATTCTTTCCTAATTATTATGTTTCATCTGCAAGAGCATCCACCTGTGATGCCATATACTCTATGAACATGTGTCAAACATCATTAAAAAAGAGGGGCTACCAAAATGGATAACTCAAATCCTCTTACATACCAGCTTGAAAACTTAACTCTTATCGCTTCTCCATTTATTTGGCAAAAAGTTATACTTGCCTAAACTATACAATTTGTTAAGACTTTCTGACAAACAATTGAAATGCATTATCTATAGTTCTAATGGAATAATGTAGAAAGCAACAAAGAGGGAAGGAGAGACGAGACAGGGAGGTAAGAGAGGAAAGTTTAATGCCATTCATGCTCATGAGACTTTATGAAATAAGCTACTCAGTTTTGATGAAACTATGGACATTATCTAAAAGTAATTATAGAAATTACTTATTGTGAAGAATCAATATTCACTTATGAACTTTGATATAATACCAGTGAACCATATCTCATCACTAAACATATAAAACCAAGGAAATGGTCCCTACAGGAAGCAAATGAATAGGCAGTCAATTGTGGTTGATTGGTATCTAATGTTGAGCAGTTGGCTGTAAAGCAATTTGCTCTCTTGCATTCCTATTATGTTGACGAAAGCGGCGTAGATGGTTTCCATGCATATCTTCTTTAAGTGTACAGAAAGGACACAGAGGAGATCTCTCAATACCAAACCTCAATAAATGTTTAGGAGTCTAAAAGTTGCTACAGAGGATTTACTTGGTAATGAAGAGGTGAATTGTAGCTGAAGATAAAATATTACCTGGAGATTTAAATCTATCTTATGCAAATTATGCTTCTTTTAATCATTTTTTTATGAATTCAATTCACTGTGCTTGCAAAAAATGTTATTTATAGGTTACCAAAATTTATAAGCAAAATGTACTAGATGAGTTTGTTATATTAAAAGTTGAACAAGATAAATACATCTTGTATAAAAAAAAATTCTGATGTGTTAAAAAGCGTATGCTTCTATTTACTTCATACTAATCGAGAAAAAATTAGCAGAAATAGTCTTACTACTTGCTTCCTTGTAAGTAAAAGTGAAATAAGGGAGTATCATATGCTAAAGTGATAATCAAAAGTTGGTTGCTACGCGATTGAAGCTCCTTTGTTTGTGAGGACAGGAGTTGACAGATTCCTGTATGAGAAAAGTATAACTTTTTTAAAGCTGAAACCAATAACAAGGAATATCTCAAAAACAATCAACACCACGATAAAAATGTATATGACATAAATTGTGTGTTTTATCGTGATCTACATTTTTTGTGTAGTAAGTTTTTGTGTATCTCTTATGGTTTACCAGTTATGCAAAATTCAATAAAAATCATCCAGAATAAAGAGGTCTTTACAGGCTATTCTCAAAAAATTCAAGATATACATTTTATTTGGCATGTAAATATCCTAAATATAAGAGATTTTAATCAAAATCATCATAGCCATTTTTGAGAAAATCAAAATTTTCGAAAATTTTTCCATATAAAGGATAGTTGGGGTGGGGGGGATTTTCTTGAAAATCTTTGTCTCTCTTCCTAGGAAGATACCATATTTACTTTTCGCTTTCGGTTTTGTTTTGCGCGCACACGCATGCACGTGCACCCCCCCCCCCCACACACACACAAATGGACCTTTTTCCAAAAATGCTTTTTTTTGGATTCAGGGAGACCCAAAACATGTATTTTCAGTGAAATCATGGTATTGAATTTTTGGGTGGAATACAATACCTTCTCTATACACTATGTAAATAGTACATGTAGGGAAAATATTTGTACAGTTTTTGGTTACTATTATTTGTTCATTTAAACAGTTATAAAGAGAAACAGAACAGCTCTAATTGCTTTACAAGCATAAAAAAGTGGCACATTTTTATACTATAATGCTTATTAACCTATTCAAGGATATCCAATAATGGAGGTGAGGTGTTAAAATAATTTTGGAGGGCGGGGATGGTGAACACAAACTTCCAACCATACCAGTAAGGTCAACTCACATATCATGCCTTAGACAGCATGGCCATTTGGACACATAACTGACGTATTAGCTAATCTTATAATGATGTGATTTTTTTTACAAAAAAGTAAAATGCATGTACCTGAAAGCTCCAACCATTCCATCTCACTGATTGCTTTAGTTGGACCCTCCCCATCCACAGTTTCTCTTGAATGCAGAATTTACACTTTGACTGGATTTGATCCCATGATTCTTGGTTTTGGTAGGTTAACCACTTTATCATGCCTTTGGACCACATGGTCATAAATCCAAACTTTGAGGTTTGTATCATTTAGCAAAATGGGTTATTTAACAATCATGCACAGGACATTATTTTTGTCCTTATCACTGAAGCGGTTAAGAAACCAGAAATCAGTTTTATCAGTATTCAATTATCATAGCATATGTTTTCTCAGAGAAAAGAGGAGAAATGGCAATTGAGAGTAGGAGCTGTGAGAGAGTTTAGAGAGGGGAAAAAGAGGGAGAGGAGGCAGAGGTAAATTTCCCATTTAATATAATCCAATCACAGTTATGAGATATGGTAGTAAATAAATTATTAAAACAGGACTACATTCTCGACAAATTCATTAGCTCAGCAGAGAAGATGCAAGAACAGAAGCTAACAAAATTTCTGGAATCAATCACAGCTGATGATGGAGATGACATGCATGAAACATGTTCTAGAGTAAAAGTTTAGTGAAGCTAAATATGTGTGTAATATATCTATAAAATTCATTGAAACAAGTGTTATTACAACACTTAAAAAGTTGCAGCATATCCAATTTATTAATTATTCTTATAGCTAAGAAGAGTGTCACCTAGACATATTGGCTCATAGCAAACTCAATAAATCTAATCACTTTTGCTACTCAAAAGGTTAACATGGGGCTTTATCTTTGTAATGCAAACCTCTCAGTTAACACACATTATTACAGGATGTTGCTAACTTTTGCAGTACACCAATGAGCCTGTCACTTCAGCCAATAGAAATCACAAATGATAGAAAGATGTGGAGTATGCATGGAGTAAAATGCGTCTTATCGCAGCCTTTGAAGCTGACAAGTTAACCTTTTGAGTATTACGGTAATACATAGGAAACAAACACTATTTACCTGTTTTACTCCTTTGCCACAGAGAGCTGTGATGAGCTGTGGCTCTCTCACAATAGCTGTATGACCCAAACCCAACTGGCCATCGCCATTATTACCCCAACCCAAAACATCACCTGTGGATGTGAGGGCTAAAGCATGCTCTCCTCCTACAGCAATTTCTTCTACAAAGTAGAAAATTAGAGCTGGAATCTGAAAATTCATCATAGGCAACAACTTATTTTAATACTTTTTAATAATAAAATGCCAAGAAAAAAAGAATTGTTACCAACTATATCACCTTTACATTAACCTCAAATTAACTACAAACTAACACTTCTGGAAATGCAAAGAAAGCACAATTTACTATAGATATCATGAAAGCTTTGGCCTTATATACCCATTGTATCCAAAGACTGACTGGATCCATATTTATATTGATGTGTCACTATATGTCAAAGAAAGTGGAGCAGGAGCAGGGATTTATTTAGCTATTTAACTATCGTATATCAACTAAAATTAACACAATCCCTCTTGATGATCTTTTGACAAAAAATATAGCAATATTATATAGAAGTAATAGATTTTAAAAAAAAACAGCAATTTTAAATGATTCATCACAGCATTCAAACAATTGTATCACAGAAGCAAATAAGTTTTAAAATAAGAGAAACCCAACATCATACAAATGCTTACTGTTCTAATAAATAATGTAATTTCCAAGAATTGCCATGATGAATGAATAAACAGGAAGAAGGATGCACCGCCAGTTATAGAAAAGACAACTAAATCCTATACTCACTTCAAGAAATATTTTATATTAAATTGGTCATTGCTTATAATTCACTTTTGATATATAATGGTATATATTTATTTCTGAATAATATATCTTCTATTTCAATTGCAATTTGTTGTAAATAGTAACACCTTATATTTTATTTTGTTTGTTTATTTCCTAATTGTGTTAGCTTTACATTTCATGTAATTTCAACAGTATTTTGTAATTTTCAGTTGTTTATAATTGACAAAGCCAATATTTCTGTAATGAAATCTTACTAGGGATTAAATTTGTGATGTTGAAAATGAGTCGGAATAGTAACACTCACCTCACTTATATGTAATTGTTGATTTGATTACAATGGATAACTGCACATTGTGACCCTCTAAGAAATGAATATGCAGATTTTCTTGCAAAGAAAAGCACTCAAAACCATACAAAAACTATACAACATGCTAACATATCATTTCACAAAATGAATTATAAATAATATTGCTAAAAACATAATGGTAGAAACATTTAGAACTAAAAACAGTAATACATTCTGTATCCCATTTTCACCAAAACTGGTATCCCTGAAATAAAAGGACAAGAAGATGTAACAAATTTTTAGTTGATGACTGCTTGGCTGCTCTTCTACACAAAATAAGCATATAAGCTTCACCAAATGTTCTCTGTTATTAAGAAGACTCAAAAGGGATGTAGACCATCTGCACAAGTGCATAGCCCTAGCCTCAATAGAACTGGTTTCCACATCAACTGGGAAGTTAGAAGATGAATGGGGTCATCCAAGTGTCAGGGCTCTGGATTAAATACCACTGCCACTAACACCACCAATATTATGTTATTATATAAATTTAAAAGAACTAGTACAATATAATCCTAGCGAGTTCCCCCCCCCCCCCACTCGTTTGAATACCCCACTTTAACATCAATGGTTATATTGGGGTCTTTGACTTGTGAAACTGTAGGTTCAGACCATTAGATTAATCAACTTTATATCACTAAACACACGCGCATTTACTCTCACATTCATAATTCCAGATTGTATGGGGGATAGGGAATAATTCTGGTTAAAGAAAAATTCCCCACCTGGGACCTCCGGGTGAGAAGTCAGCTCGCTGACCACGACCATGGAGGCAGTCCCTTTCAAGTTTTGTTTCACAATATGACATTCATTATGCTATAAAAACATGCAGTAAATGAAACTTGATGCAGGCTTTAGTTTACCAGACACTAAAAATAGATAACAAATAATGCAAATAAAAAGGCATATAACATAGAACAAAATTCATGACTATGATATACAATAGTAATAGTAGTAATAGAAATAATATTAATATTAATAATAGTAGTAATAATAGTAGTAGTAGTAGTAGTAGTAGTAGTAGTAGTAGTAGTAGTAGTAGTAGTAATAGTAGTAGTAGTAGTAATAATAATAATAATAATAATAATAATAATAATAATAATAATAACAACAACAACAAGAAGAAGAAGAAGAAGAAGAAGAAGAAGAAGAAGAAGAAGAAGAATAGCAGCAGCAAATAAATATTAGTTACAAAAATGAACTATGAAATGTACAGATGAGAAAAGTAATAGAATTAATAATGTAGATGCAATAATATATTATTTATTGGAATTGTCACACTTCTTAGTGTTCATCACTCTAGCACCCAAATACAGCTACAGTATCAAAAATCTGATCAAACATCCTAAAAGAGCAAAGACACCTCCAGGAAAGAAACCAAGTATATAATATAAAATTAGTTGCTTGGACTGTAAGATGTATACATTGGACAGACAAAAAAGAATATAGGCACACGTCTTAAAGAACATTTTAGCAACATAAAAGATAAAGAAATAGATAAATCAGCTGTCACTGCACATTTTTGGAGAAAAACATATTATTAAAAATGAAACTTGTCTTCTAAAATCCATAAACAAGACTGCAGAACTGAACGCATGGGAAAATAGCTATATGAAAAAATTTGGAGGAAGCCTCATGAATTTTGATTTGCCAGCAGAAGACAACATTCTTTTGAAACTCATAGTATCAACACCATACGCCACCAGTACAAAGACCAAGATGTTTCCAAGAATCCCACTATTTGGCCATAGCTAAGGATGCCTTTAAGGAAGGTGAAATAATTGTCCTAAAGGGAAAAAAGGTTTGTGAAGAATAAGAGTGGTTGTGTCAAATCAATGTTAGTTAATTATAAAAAAATTGATGTTTTGTTCAGTAGAGCACACAAATTATGTTTTTTCTTTTTTTAAATATATAAAGTGCCTTTGAGGGCCACCTCATTTATGATAAACAATACTTCCTTTGACTGTCTAACTTACTAAAATAAAACTGCACTAAGATGGCATTCATATAAGAGATTGATATGTAACAGATCTGTAATTCTTTTCTTACTTACTTTAAAGAGTATATACAGTACTTAAAACAAATTATTTTACTTTTTATCCAATACATTGGGCACTTTCTAACAACATTCCCTCTTGCATCACCTTCCGACTGTAACTGTTAATCAGCATTACAGCATTTAATGCTTCAAATAGCATTTGTTACATTTTAAGAGTTTAACTGTTTGTTAATAAATCAGTCTGACCATACAAGTAAAATCTATGACTAGCACCTTTAATATCCATCAGTCTGCTATGAAAGCATGCAGTTAAATAGTTATAAAGACAAATAATGATGTATACTCTGTATATCATTAAGTGTATATGTAATCAAGGTATAAGTATTATCTATTTATTCTTAGGTTGATCTACGCCAAAACAGATCTACATGGCTAGTGTACCACGGTAGCAGCAGTCCATGCAAGAATGTATTCTCATTGTGATGTTGGAAATGAGTCGGAATAGTAACACTCACCTCACTTATATGTAGTTATGTTCAAAACATATGTTTCAAGGGCAATTGCCCTCTTCTTCAGTTGAAGTCCGACTGATGGCTGGTATTTGTGCTCTGTGGTCTATTACGGTGGAGCCATCTGGTGTTCTCAGTAGAAGTTCAAAATCATGTGGCGGTATTTCAAAATTCATCAGTTGGTCTTTTTGTTGTGTAATGAGAATATTCTCCCAAACTGTAAGTTCTGCCGGGTTGTTTACTGGTTTTAGCAATTTTATGTCATTTTGTATTTCATGATGTGATGTCCAAAAATGGTATGCTACTGCCGATTTATCTGTTTGTTTCTGTTTGATATGTCTGAAATGTTCCTTTAGCCTTGTGCAAACTTGTGCAAAATGTAGGGGACATCATTTGGAAAAACATTCAACAAAATCTTTTAGAAAAACTCAATAGAATAATGCACGAAAAAACAATGAAACTTAAAAAGAAATTGGAGAAACTAATTAGCAAAACGACGCGGAAAAACCAAACCCAACTCAATATACAGTCAAACAAACCAACTAATGTGAACGTAGTAAATCTTTCGGAAGAAACCTTCAATAACGAAGAAATTACATTTTTAAACAAGGGCTTCAAAACTTGCACTCAATTCTCGACCAACGTACAAGATTATATAGTGGACATAGAAATAGCTACAAAAGAACTAAACCGGATCGATCAATTAACAATAAAGAAAGAAGTTGCACCTATACTGCAGGAAATCAAAGACACAAAAATACAGAAGAACAAACATAAACAAATAATCAGGTCCTTAAACAAAAAACCGGTAGTTTTCTTAAAAGCAGATAAGGGAAACACAACAGTCATAATGGAGAAAAAAGGTTACATTTCAAAAGTAGAAACCCTTTTAGAGAATAAAGAATATACAGAAATAAGTAAAAACCCATTAAACACACTGATAACATCCTTAAAACGTACAATAGAAAGAACAGAAGTTATACCAAAACTAGAAAAATTCAAAATGAAAGAAGCAAACCCAACTCTACCACGTCTTTATGCTTTGCCAAAAATCCACAAACCGGACAAACCCATGAGACCAATAGTCAATTGCATAAACTCTCCAACCTACAAATTATCTAAGTGGTTAGTTAACAAATTCAATAGCTTACCCGAACACAACCACCTTTCCATTAAAAACTCCATAGAACTAATAAAACATCTAGAAGAGTACAAAGTTTCAAACAATGAGTTGTTGGTTTCGTTTGATGTGAAATCATTATTCACCAGCATCCCAGTCGACAAGTTACTTGAAACCTTCAAAGCATGGCTCAGGGGCATAGGCTTAAACCAGAAAGAGATAGAAGACTTCCATACTTTAACAGAACTTTGCATCAACCAGAATTATTTCCAATTCAATGGTAGATTTTACAGACAATCATCAGGCTTAGCGATGGGTAACCCACTTTCGCCCTTTTTAGCAAATCTGTACATGGGATGACTTGAAGTACATATAACCTCCAGTTTTCCGAATATATTCAAAAAATGGTTTAGATATGTTGAAGATGTTTTTGCGGTGGTCCCCAAAAAATTAGCAGAAGACTCTCTAAAATTACTAAACCTACAGGACAGGTACATACAATTCACAATGGAAACAGAAAAAGACCAAATGCTACCATACCTGGACCTAAAACTAACACGGAAAGAACAAAAGATCACTTATGGCATCTACAGGAAGACCACACATACAGACAATTACATAAAACAGAATAGTTTCAACCCAGAACCTCATAAACAGGCAGTCTTCAACAGTTCAGTACACAGACTCCTCAGCATCCCACTTGACCCAGAAGAGTACAACACAGAATACCTCCAACTAAGACATATAGCCTCAGCCAATGGTTTTAACCCAGACATCATTGACCAAAAAATTAAAAAACATAAGGAGAAATTAACCTTAAAACAAATCACCACTTTGTCCATACAAAAACCGAAAGTTATATATAAAAAATTCACCTATCACCCAACAGCAGATAGGAAATTCAAAAAAATTTTCAAGAAATACAATATAAGTTTAGCTTCAAGTAACCAATTCAACATAAAAAATGCATTGAAAACAGACATTAAAGACCCCATACCTACAAACCAGAGATCAGGCATCTACAGAATTGATTGCAAGGACTGCAAATCATGTTACATTGGCCAAACAAAAAGAAGACTGGAAACAAGGCTAAAGGAACATTTCAGACATATCAAACAGAAACAAACAGATAAATCGGCAGTAGCATACCATTTTTGGACATCACATCATGAAATACAAAATGACATAAAATTGCTAAAACCTGTAAACAACCCGGCAGAACTTACAGTTTGGGAGAATATTCTCATTACACAACAAAAAGACCAACTGATGAATTTTGAAATACCGCCACATGATTTTGAACTTCTACTGAGAACGCCAGATGGCTCCACCGTAATAGACCACAGAGCACAAATACCAGCCATCAGTCGGACTTCAACTGAAGAAGAGGGCAATTGCCCTTGAAACATATGTTTTGAACATAACTACATATAAGTGAGGTGAGTGTTACTATTCCGACTCATTTCCAACATCACATTGATTAAAACTTCACTTGTCTCAAACTTCTGAGTTATTTAATATGTATTCTCATGCTAACAATTCAAATTACATAATGAATTTGTTCTTAAATTATATAATATTCTATATAGTTGAATTGATGCCATTTTGTACCATGTTATTTGTATGAATCACTGATTTCCGCAATATTGTTTACACAGTAATGGTTGCTGTTTAGAATCATGGAGGACAGTTGCCATGAATTTCTTTTTGCATCTTCTTCAAGTTATATATAAGGCTGGTAAGCCATTGACAAGTTTTGAAAAAAGCTATAGTGCGGAATATTTATTGTAAGTTTTGTGAGAAATATCCAACACTTCCAGTAAAGGAAGTGAAATTAACATCTGGGTTCACTGTTGTTTCGGCTAGAAGTATAAACAGCGCTTGTGAAGAATGCAATTTGTGTAATAGTGCACAATTTCTTTTTTAAAAATTAGCCACCAACAGTTGATAAAATGCTACATGTTATGATAAAGAAGCATTGATTTGGTAGGTTTACAGTGTTGTTGATAATAACCCTAGTTATCAACCTTGGCGTAGAAAAACAGCAGCACAAACAGTTCAGATGACAATTCTGATTTGGAGGGAATTGAGCCATTTCGAGAGGCTGAATAAATGTAAGTTATTGCATACTTAATATAAAAATAATAGTTGCAACCAATCTTCACTTATCTTTTGGAATCCTTGCCTGGACTAGTTTCGCAACGATTCATTGCATTATCAACATATCCTTTTGGTCTCTTTTTTGATGTTGTTTATTTACACTGTTATGGTTACTGCTACTAGGTGGATTGTTGTGTACTAATGCATTGCTATCTACAGGAATCAAAACAAATTTGGTAAGAGTGTCAATTGGAGGTATATCAAAATTACCAAATATATTAATATTATATATATATATAAGGTATATCAATATTACCAAATACTCTTACCAAATTTGTTTTGATTCCAGTAGTTAGCAATGCATTAGTATACAATCCACCTAGTAGCAGTAACCATAACGGTGTAAATAAACAACATCAAAAAAGAGACCAAAAGGATATGTTGATAATGCAATGAAATCGTTGTGAAACTAGTCCAGGCAAGGATTCCAAAAGATAAGTGAAGATTGGTTGCAACTATTATTTTTATATTAATATTTGTGTTATTCTTCACTGTTACTAGCGTCTTTTTACATTTATTGCATACTTGTTATTTTTTCCACTATGTTTTTTACTTTCTCTACATGTACTATGTACATAGTGTATAAAGAAGGTATTGTAATGCACCCAAAAATTCGATACCAAGATTTCACCAGAAATACATGTTTTGCGTCCCCCTGAATAAAAAAAAAAAAAAAGCATTTCTGGAAAAAGGTGTGCGTGCATGTGTGTGTGTGCATGCATGTGTGTGGACAGCATAGCTCAAAAACGAAAAGATTGTTAATATCAAACTTGGTATTTAAGTTTGGTGTCTTGCAAGGATGTGATACGAAGATTTTCAACAAAATCCCCCCACCCCTAACTACCCTTTACATTGAACCTTTTTGGAAAATTTTGATTTTCTCAAAAATGGTTCTGACAATTTTGATTAAAATATTGTATATTAATGATATTTACCTGACAAATAATATGTATTTCTTGAATTTTCTGGCAATAGTCTCTGAAGACTACTTTATTCTGGATGTATTTTACAAAATGTTGCATAACTGCTAAACCGTAAGAGATGGACAAAAACTTACCATACAAAAATGTAGAGCACATTAAAACACACAATTTAGTTATATAATTTTTTTTTTTTTTTTTTTTGTGGAGTTGATCGTTTTTTAAATATTCCTTGTTTTTGGTTTCAGCTTTAAAAAAACATACTTTTCTCATCCAGGAATTTGTCCACTTGTGTCCATACAAACAAAGGAACTTCAGTCACATAGCAACCAGCTTTTGACTATCACTTTAACCTATGGTATTCCCTTATTTCTCTCCTACTTACAAGGAAGCAAGTAATAAGACTATTTCTGCTAATGTTTTCTTCATTAGCAAGAAGTAAATAGAAGCATTAGCTTTTTAACAATAATTTGTTGCAGAGATGTAGAGAAAGTCATGTAAATCAGATTTTTAGAGTTAATCATTACATGTGCACCATTTATGTTGATATGACTATCAATATTATCATCATTTAAGTTGCCAGAATAAGAGCTTTGTTCATTTTACCTCACAATATGCCAAGTGTTCGTGCAACGTGGTTGTGAAGTATGACAAAATTTCTCCTGCAAATGGCAGAAGGCTACATTACAACATACACTGGCCATCTGGGTTTTGTTTTGGCAAGGATCAACTTGAGGCTAAATAGATAGTAGATACTGTACCTTCATTTTATGCCATGGTCACTGTTGCCTTATATGGTATTAGCTGAGACAGCAGTGACCTCGGTATTATGCCTCTGCACAGAAGTAGCACAGGATGTGTCAAGGGTACGCTTAACATGTATGAGCTGTCTTAGTTATTACTTTTGTCTTTTGTGCAATGTTTTGACAATATGTGTGATTTCCTTAGGAATGTTATTCTCTTATAAGTCAGAAAAATGCCTGCCAACAAATTCACATTTGAACAGCATATTTTATGTATGATACATTCATGCAAACTGAATTGTGTAAATAGATGTGTTGACAATTTCAACATCAATTTCTTGTTTCAGATAGAGATACTGTGAGATTATCTTGGTCCAGTGCTTTCAGTGTAGACTGCATCTTGAGGCTAAAATCTACCAACGTTTCACTCATCTTATGATAAAGTTTCCTTAGGGCTGACTTCATCAGAAGATGGGTGAAATGGCAGATTTTTAGCACTGGAACCTCTGAACGAAGGAAATTCTAACATTGGCCATGGAAAACAGATAGTGTGAAATGTTTGCTCAATAAATTTAGACCTATGGGATCGCAGAACTTAATGCATGTGAATGGTAATTTCATTCAACAATGTCAAGTATATTTCATACAAATGAATATAACTTTCAACAGCCCTAAAGTTAGTATTCATTACATATGTTACAACACTTGCAAGTTAGTACACACATGTACTTTAGGCATTTACAAACCTGCTGAGGTTTTGTATTTCCCCTTGCTCTTGATTCTGGTTGACCAATAAGGCGATCCATACCACATGTAAATACTCTGCCATCTTGGGTGAGGAACACTGTAAATTGAGTACCGCAGCAGGCTCTTTTCACTCCTTCACCACAAAGAGATTCCACCTTCTACAAGAAAAAAATAATGCTGCTTATGGTATGAACATTTAAATTAATATTGCCATAAAACAAAATGCTGAAGTATAAAAAAGGGAAACAGTGAAAGTGAACACTTAACACATTAATAGAGTTTTACTACACACCAAAATGTCAAAAATGCTATGTAAAAACTAGGAATATAAATGAAGCAAGTGTAAATGGTCTATGCTGCCTATTGTTTAATGAAACATGGGAAACAGTATTAAATGAGGCTGACATTCATGCTAAATGGGAAACTTTTTTTGCTATCTTCAAATACTATTTCGATATTGCCTGCCCTATAACTACCAAGGAAGTGAGATATCCTACTAATAAACCCTAGATAATTCAAGATGTTATGCGAGCCAAAGAATTTCTAAATCGATATTATGATGCATACAAAACCGCAAAAGATGAAAAAAGTAAAGTAGCATTACTTAGAATAAGAAGGAATACAAAAATGTATTAATGAAAATAAAATCAAACCATATTAAAAGTATGCTAAGCAGCAGTAATAATATAGTCAAAAACTCTTAGAACATTATTAACAATGAATGTGGAAAAAACGAAGGTGAATATAACAACATTCATCTGAATAAAGGCCAGCTAAAAATTGAGGATCCAATAGAAATAAGCAATGCATTTAATCACCATTTTTCAGAAAGTGTTAACCAGTTAATATTAAATAAAGGTAGGAATAAAACATATCAATGCAAAGCAAAGCTACTTAGCAATTCTATATACCTCAGGGAAATAACAGAATAAGAATTACTTAAATCCATAAAAAACTGAAGAATAAAAATTCTTCTGTGTTAGATGGTAAATCTAATACTATATTGAAGCAGTGCAGCCCGTACATGATAGAGCCTTTATTAAATCTGGTCAATTCTATTATTAGGTCTGGTATATTCCCCGACTGTTTGAAGAAATCAACTGTCATACCTATACATAATAAAGGAGACAAAGGTGAAATAAATAATTACAGGCCAATATCGCTCATCTCGACACTTTCCAAGTTAGTGGAAAGAATAATAGCTGATCAAATGATTTCATTTCTAGATAAATATGAAATTCTGGTTGATTTTCAATATGGATTCAGAAAAAATAAATCCACAAAAACTGCCATATCAGAAATAATAGATCACATAATCGACAAGCTGGATAACAATGAAAACAACAGCTGTATATTTCTGGATCTTTCCAAAGCAATCGATTGCATTGAACACGGACTCCTACTAGATAAACTAAATCATTATGGGATACGTGGAACACCGAATAAAATAATTAGGACATATCTGAGCAAACGATCCCAACAAGTAAAAATTACACATGCTAAGAATCAACATATCGCAGAATACTACTCAGATAGTAAACTACTGACATATGGAGTACCACAAGGTTCTGTTCTTGGCCCCCTACTTTTCGTAATCTATGTCAATGATCCCCCAAATATCTCAGAAGGGAAAATATTTATGTACGCTGATGATACTTCAATAGTTAATACAGGTATTAGCCCACAGGTTCTGGAAAACACGACAATGAGTAATACAACACTAGTTGTACAATATTTTAGGCTTAATAACTTACACATAAACTTAAATAAGACAAATTACATGCAGCTTCAAACCCCACAGAACAGGTTAACATCAAATACAAAGATAGTTATTGAAAACAGGGAAGTATATGTAATCGACAGTGCAAATTTTCTAGGAGTAATCTTGGATAAAAATCTGACATGGGATAAACACATTGACTATATATGTAACAAATTGAGTTCAGGATTATTCATAATGAAGAAAATGGCAAATATGGTGGATGTTAACACACAAATAATGTTATATTATGGATTAATCTACCCGCACCTTTCATATGGGATAACTGTGTGGGGACGTTGTGCTAAAAAATACACTAACCGAGTATTCCTTCTCCAGAAAAGAGCAATAAGACTAATTTTGAGGATGAAACAAACAGATTCATGTACGCAAACCTTCAGAGACCTAAACATTTTAACAGTATATTCACTATACATTTAAGAAGTAATAGTACAATTGTTCAACAGACAAGATATAGGTAAAACAAACAAACAAATGCATAAACATTATACTAGAGGAAATACAAATTTTCATATACAATCACATAGATTAAAAAAGTATAAAACCAAACCTACTGCTGCAGTTCATGAACTGTATAATAAACTCCCTGCTTATCTGAAAAATGTTAATGACTTTAAGATATTCAAGAAAGATTTAAAGAAATTTTGTATTGAAGGATGTTATTATTCAATTGATGATTATCTTAACTAATACTGACAAAATAAATAGTATTTATATAATACAGTAAGTAATTATGAATTGTAAAATGTTACTTTAAAAGCTGTTTTTGTATATATTAGATTGTATATGTTATTGTACATATTTAACCTGATGATGCTTTGAATATGTTTGTATTCTTTAAAGCAGATAATAAATGAATGAATGAATTAAGCCTCTTTGGCACATGTCAAAGGATTCTGTCAAAAGAACTTAACATGAGTGTGGTAAAAGTTTATGTCATTACTGCAGAGTTGTAAGTGCAACCACTGTAAGTCATTGAAATTTAGAGGACGAGTTATACTTTTTTTTTTTTTCTAAGAGTCAGTACCACAAACAAAGATTTAACTCTTAGATAGTCAAATTTATACAATAATCAATATGTATCATTATTATAAATTAAAAATTTAATCCTGATTTACATGAGAAAATTTAAGAAAAACAATTTGAACTGTAGCCAGTTTAAACTATGTAATTCCAGTTTCTTGTTGTATAATCTAAAATGGATGCTGATAAATCAAATTGTTAAGGAATTTAATAATAGAAATCATATAGATTATATTAGAGTATGTTGTTCTATTGAATAAACAAAGGGAAGCTCTTATTTTGATGAACGAGATGGTAAGGAATAATTTAGGTTGTCCTAATTAACCTTCTGATGGATGCATTCAAACCGAGTCCAGACAGATGGTTTTTAAATGAGCTTAAAAATGGCAGCTCTATACCAGTAGATTTACTGGCATGTAAAAGAACTCCTGCAGAATGTATTTGTAGCACTTCAAGGTCCTGACATGATCCTGGCATTTGACATCATTAATAAACAATTTTTATTACCTAATTGTTCATGCAACCTAAAATAAACTAATTTAAAACAAATTAGTCCACTTTAGAAAACTGGCCCTAAAATAAAAACAATGAAAGTTAACTACAGATGATATGTTGCATGTCATCACTTTTCACTTGGGATAAATAAAACCCATTTACTGAGGCAAATTGATTAACATATGCTGATATACTGTTTAGATAATCACAACGATGCTTGCTATCATGAGCAAAAGCTATTAGTTTATTGTTTGACTGATTTTGTGATAGGCAAAATTTCATCTAAAGAAACATAAATTCTAATTTAATTGTACCTGTGGAGTAGATTTAGTAGCTGTATTTCCAAGTCCAAGTTTTCCATAATCACCATCTCCAAATGTCCACACAAGATTGCCATCCGATGAGACACAAACCGTGTGATTCAGCCCACAGGCCACTTGTCCAACAGTGTAACCTTCCAGAGCCATCACTCTTTCTGGCAACTTCTTATTAGCAGTTGAACCAAGGCCTAGGCGCCCATAGTCTCCATTTCCAAATGTGAACAGTTTTCCATCAGCAGTCACAACTGCACTGTGCTTGAATCCACATGCCACCTGAAACACAAGGCAAAAGTAGCAAAAATGCATCAAAACAAACCCAACAGACCAAGAGAAATAGCTAATATCTACCCAATGTTCTATGCAAAGTATAACAATTAAATTGTTATCTAGGCTTTTTGGTTTCAATACTCAGTGCTTTTCCTTATCAATAACGTGCCTCTTAATACATTCATAGCTGTCTCTTTCCACTATATTTTGTCATACATTCTAGTATTCTTACATAGAAGCTCAATACTTTGTCATTTTGTAATGTTAAATGATTTTATATTTCTATGTTAAGTTGGTCTTTTATGACTAGGAATGAGATAATTCCTTTTAACAATAGCAGTTAATACCATTAAAACTACTTAACTTCCAAGAAATATACTTTCTGAAAAAAAAATTTAATCTAAATACTATAAGACCTTGTCAAAAATTAAAATGATTGCCAGTTTCAAATTGCAGTTATTATTTTGGTGCCAGTAGATTGACACTGGAGAGAACATAAGCTTTAATCCAACTCCATTCAAGGAGTTTTTTTAACAAATTTCACCAAAATAGGAAAAGCCACAAAGAAGGAAAATGCATTTGATGTCAACATCAGTGTATTTTGAGTTTCATTTTGGAGGAGGAGGAGGAGGAGGAGGAGGAGGAGGAAGAAAAAGAGGAAGTGGAGGAGGAAGAGGATCAGGAGGAGGAAGAGAAAGAGGAAGAGGAGGAAGAGAAAGAGGAGCAGGAGAAGGAGGAGGAAGAGGAGGAGCAGGAGGAGAAAGAGGAGGAGTAGGAGGAGGAGGAGGAGGAGGAGGAGGAGGAGGAGGAGGTTGTGGTATGCATTTGGCAGTTATTAGGTTCAATTTAAAACTATCGGTCAAGGCTTTAAGAAAAATACTTTAGTGATGCAATGTTTACAGTGAACAAATGGTTATAAAAATCTAAAAAATTTAAGAAGATACCTCCAAATAACCATGTCTCCAGATTACTTTCACATGTATAAGTTCCATTCACATTACTTTCTCTACATCTCTGCAACAAATTATTGTTAAAAAGCTAATGCTTCTATTTACTTCATACTAATTGAGAAAACATTAGCAGAAATAATCTTATTACTTGCTTCCTTGTAAGTAGAAGTGAAATAATGGAGTACCATACGTTAAAGTGATAGTCAAGAGATGGTTGCTATGTGACTGAAGTTCCTTTGTTTGAGAAAACATTAGCAGAAATAATCTTATTACTTGCTTCCTTGTAAGTAGAAGTGAAATAATGGAGTACCATACGTTAAAGTGATAGTCAAGAGATGGTTGCTATGTGACTGAAGTTCCTTTGTTTGTATGGACAGGAGTTGACATATTCCTGTATGCGAAAAGTATGCTTTTTAAAGTTGAAATCGAAAACAAGGCATAACTGCAAAATGATCCAGTCCACAAAAAAAATGTATATTACATTAATTGTGTGTTTTAACGTGCTCTACATTTTCGTATGAGAAGTTTTTGTCCACCTTTTATGGTTTAGCTGTTATGTAAAATTCTGTAAAATTCATCCAGAATAAAGCAGTCTTCAGAGGCTATTCCCGGAAAATTCAAGATATACGCTTTATTGGTCATGTAAATATCTGTAATATATAACATTTTAATCAAAATTGTTAGAGCCATTTTGAGAAAATCAAAATTTTCAAAAAAAGTTCCATGTAAAGTGTAGTTGGGGGTGGGGGGATTTTCTTGAAAATCTTTGTGTCACATCCTTGGAAGATACCACCTAAATACCAAGTTTGTTTTTAACGGTCTTTTCATTTTTGAGCTATGTTGCCACAGACACAGACAGACAGACAGACACACAGAAACATTTTTCTAAGAATACTTTTTTTGGATTCAGGGGTTCTCAAAACATGTATTTCCGGTGAAATCCAGATATAAACATTTTGGATGCAATTAAGTACACATTCCCTATGATCTAAACCGATAAGGGAAAAAAAAAAAAAAAAAAAAAAAAAAAAGTAACTACTGCTGATGCAATATTGCCAATTCTAATAGAACTAAGTGGGCAGCAAATTATGGACTTTTTAAATTTAATTACCATAAAATCTATCGATTATATTGAAACATGTTTATTCAATTTTCTATGAATAGTAATAAATTAAGAATCTTTACTCAACATAAATCTAGCATGGTAGTGTGTGTGTGTGTGTGTGTGTGTGTTTTTTTTTTTTTTTTTTTTTTTTTTTGTTTTGTTTTTTTTTAGTTCTTTTTGTTTTGTATAAAAATATAGAAAACTACAAACTTTTCAACTTTTTGATATTATACTTTCTTGTTATTCACAATAAAATGAATTCACTCTTACAGTCTGTAGAATTATTTCACTTTTATCCTGTATTTTACTAAAGATTATTTCTGCTATGAAGGCACTGGAATAGTAGGTCATATTTAAAATGCAGAGATATTTCTTATGTTAGGAAGGAGGATAATTCATTATTTGCCTGAAACATGTCTTGAAGCACTAAAAATGACTGTAATATGTTAATCTAGGATATTCAGCAATACAAGGTAAACAGGTGTTGAGAGACAATTTTAACCAAAGCTTTTTGCTACCTATGCAGATTAAGATTAGATTGCAGCTATACTACAAAGTAAAATATTGTTTAATTCATATTTATTTTTCCTAAGATATTCTCTACCTGAACAACTTCTTCACTTTGTAAGGCTTCTATTTGGCGAGGACGTCGTTGACGATCACTATTTCCATGACCAAGTTTACCATAGTCTCCATCTCCCCAAGAGAACACCTCTCCACTCTCAGCCAAGGCAAGACTATGTCCATCAGAGCCACATGAAGTTGCCAATGATATTATTACAAAACCTAGAACATGTGATATCTCTAATCATTAAAGAACATATTTTCTTGATAGTTACCATCATACAGGAAATATGAATAGCTGTATAAAAAATAAAGAGTTCTATTTATATTGAGCCATACAAATGGTGGATTTCTCCTACATCTTGATGGATTAGGCTATGCAAACTCTTCTGTCAACAAAAGTTATCTTAATAGTAATGCACTATGAGTCGTTTTACACAAGGCTTCATCAAGATTGTTACTTACTTATACAGCAGAGCCAGTAATATAGGGTCTGCCTTATATCATCACGGCCACGCCATGGCTGAGTGGTTACACCAATCACCTCTCACCTAGACAGCCGGGGTTTGATCCCAAACGACCGCATATGAGATTTGTGGTGGACAAAGCAGAGCTGGGGTGGGTTTTCTCCGGGTACTCCGGTTTCCCCCACCATCGCATTCCACTGGTACTCAATCATCAGTGTCACCACCTGTGGTGCCATAAGTAGTTAAAGCGGGCATTAAACACTACCAAAAAAAAAAAAAAAAAAGTCCTATATCATCAGAGTTGTATGCAGCTTCTGATCATGCAATACTGGTTCTGCTGTGTAAGTAACAATCTTGATGTGTAAAACAACTCATAGTGCATTACTATTATCTGAGAGCACCACAGTGTATCACTTCCAATTCATTATTATTAAAAACTACTTATTCTTGGACATCCTCCACTTCTTTTCAAGCAATACAATTTAAAACTAATTTGTGATCACTACCACTTTCTATTTTGTAATTATAAATATTGATTATTTCTGCATTCATTTCTTTTTGTATTAAGTACATTTACAAATACTTCAGGTGTCCTCAGGAATACTGTTTTTCTTCTGCTTCATTAGTGATAATTCAGAGCAGTTTAGACAGGTAGTACTTTATAAAACTCTCACTTTCTTTCTTTCTTTCTTAAAATTATGTTGCATTTTAGAAATTATCACATGCTTCCTGAGGAAAATTTCAGCTTACAAGCAAGACTAAAAAAGTCAAACTCTATTGTGCTCTCCATTTTATGAGCAGAATTCTCATGTTGTGAATAAAGAGCCTAATTTCTATAAGCAGGATTGCCCTTCTCCAGTGCAATATCACAACCACGAGGATGTAGGCATGCAGATAAAAAGTAGCCAAGATTATATTATTTTTTAATGATGTTAAGGCTTTTACTCCAATACTGGGGATATTCATGAATGAATCACATCTTCAGATGTGATTAGAATTCGTGTTAATATCCTTATTGGTAAAGCTGTTCAATTATAGTCTCCTGTAAGCAAACAATTATGGAAGAATAAAAATGTAA
This sequence comes from Hymenopus coronatus, assembly GCA_030762935.1. Classification (NCBI taxonomy): domain Eukaryota; kingdom Metazoa; phylum Arthropoda; class Insecta; order Mantodea; family Hymenopodidae; genus Hymenopus; species Hymenopus coronatus. Next base: position 886,806 of record CM060890.1, on the reverse strand, counting down.
CAAGGATTGAAGTGCCATCTTGTGAATATGTAAACCACATACATCCTATGACAGTACGGACATTGGTCAGGGATAAGCCTGTTCAATGTGACCTCCTTCTTCCATGTGGAGCTCAGAAACTTGTGTTTTATTGGATCAATATCCGTGGAATCCTCAGAAGAAGATTTCTGGCACTATGTTGAGACTTAAGGCAATACTTTATTTGCATGAAAAGTTTGTGCACAACTGGCTGTGTACCCATCTTAATACCTTTTTTCGAGGAATGAAAATAGAAATTGGCAATTTGTTGGCATAAGTGTTTTTAATGCCAGAAGATTGTGTAAAAATATGCTATATTATTTCTGCATGTCTTGGTAATACATTAAATTCATTTAAGAGAAGGTTTGAGTCAGAATAGAAACACTTTCATCACTTGCATTATTTTGTTGTCTGAACAGCTTCGAGAATTACATTTTGCTTTCATCTCTGCTGTTGGCATCTGTTGTGTGTTGGTTGTTTGTGCTGACATCTAGTGGTGGAGAGCTGTACTTCCATAACTGATTCAATTGCGCCAATTCAAAATTCATCAAGCAGTGTTTATGTTTCATAATAAAATCTTTTTCCCAAGAATCCATCTATTATGTGTATTTTGCAGGCTTTAAGAGAGAAATGTTTGGTGTGAGGTATAGAAGTGGTGTGAAACTGCCAATTTCTCCATCTGCTTGTATTTGATGCATCTCAAGTGTTTCTTAACTCTGGTCTCCAAGTTTCTTTTGGTTTTCCTATATAGATTTTGTCACATTCTGACCAATTGATTTGGTAAACTCCTGTTTTTGTTCTGTGGTATTGCATTTTTCAAATTATGCAAAGTAATTTTTTGAGACTGCATTTATTTCGTGGACTAAGCAGATGTGTTTTTTTGAAGATGTTATAAATTTGTAGTGAATGTTTGGGTGGGAAGTACATTTTTTTGAAGTACATTGTGGTTTTTTGCTGGCCTTTGTATCTTTAAAAAAGTGTGTACAAAGTTTTGCTGAATTAAAATGAAGTAGAAAGAAAAATAAACTTTCGTAAGAATAGTTTTATATCCATTGGTATGAATGAATGAATGAATGATTGAATGAATATTTATTTAATTCAAAATCTTCTCGAGCTTCTAGCCAGGTAAAAACTTGGCTTGACACCAACGTTTCGAAGAAGTGCATCTTCCTCGTCTTCAGGGTGAACTGATCAGTCTCAGCCGAGAAGATTTTGAATTAACACGTCGCCAGGAAAGCTTCAGTTCTTATTTTGAATATTTATTTGTACAACTTCTTTTACATATGTCTTACTCTAACCTAAGCTATGTAAAAATTGTAATTACATTCTTGCTGCTCGATTTGCATGGCACCCAGGCCTTAGCCTCCTAAGTAGCTCTTGTCAATCCTTCCCTCTTTATCTTAGTTATCCCTCTCTTCCACTCTGTCTTTTTCCTTTACACTCCTTACTTTTCTTGCCCATTTTTCTCTTGTTTTCTGTAAGAACCCATCTATGCTTCTTTTTTTTCCCCCATTTTTTCTCTCAACCTTGTTTCTCCAAACTGCTAGTTCCCTGCATTCTATCAAATAATGTTCTATACTTTCTTTCTCAATACACATTTCACATATTCCTTTTTTACTACCTCTTAGAAATATTGTTCCTGTTCTCATCCCCAGTTTCAAAGAAGAGTTCTTGTCGTATAATATTGGTTACTCAAAGGTCCTTTACATTACGTTTCTGATGAAATTTCAATTTGAAATGTGCGGTAAACTACAAAACACTTTTGCAATATAAATGTATAAAATTACTGACATACACAATAAAATTGCCATATTTCATAAAATCAATAGCTCTTACCCTGAAGCGAAGAAATAATACTAAGAGCGTGAAGGTCATCTGAGTTTCCTTGACCAAGTCTCCCATAGCTCCCTTCTCCACAAGCTAAAACAGTCCCATTGGCTTGAATAACAAAGGTACAGTTTTGCCCACAAACTATTTGTTGAGCTCCTGAGAAAGATTCAGTTTCCACCGGTATCAACGAACTGCGGCCTGCAGAATAAAATCAATAAAAAAATGAGCAATAACTTTAAATAAAAGTTGAAAACCTATGGTGACAAAACTAGCCTAATTATACATGCAAAAATGTCTTTAATGAATAATGAATTCATTCTAATACACACGATAAAATTATATTAAACCAACCAACCTTTAAATATTTTGACATAGCTTGATGGTCATAACCCACTATAATGCTTAGGGGCATCTGAAAATTTCAGATCCTTATGGGACTAAGCAAATGAAAGAAGTTTCTGATTGTGATGGCAAAGGCACCATCATTATTCTCTTGGCCTGACTTACATTTTTGTGGTGTTATATTCAAAGTAAGTGTGGTACTTCATCCTTTCTTTGGATTATTAAGAGGAATTTTAGATGTATTTAACACATATTAAGTAGTGAAGAAAAGGCATTAAATATATAATATATATTTTAAGTGATCACAATCTAAGACACTATTCCTAGTAAATCATGATTACCAAGATAATTTCTGTACTATTTTCTCATATTCCATTGCTGTTTGCCAATTTTTAACAATACATGGGCAAAACATAGGAGTTAGTTACCACAAATTTCCTGTAAATCAAAACTTGTGATGGCCCTGGTTAAAAGCAGTTTCTGGTTAGACTTCCAACCAATTCATCTGTAATTTGTAGCAAATTGATGAAAGTAATTATAAACCAGACTATAACATTAAAATAAAGGTAACAGTATTAACTAATTTCCCAATTAACCCGCTAAAAAAGTACTTAAGTATTTAAATTATTTATCTATCATCATCGCTGTCATTATCATTATCACCACTATTGTCACCATTGCTTATCTTCCACATCACAATCACCACCACCAGCATCATTGCCATTATTATTATTATTATTTTCTTTATTTCTTTTCTCTCAGGTAACTTTAATCTATACTTTGTAGTTCAGGCTTATTTGTTATCCACTTATATTTTCTTTTGTATTTTTTTGTTTCAATTTTAAGTTTTTGGCAAGTATGCTTGTCTATAGTATATACAGAAAATTGTGTTAAAATAAACAATTAATCAAAACTTTTAAAAAAATAACACCAAGAAATGAAATTGTATAAGTAAAGTTATACTACAAGAAAAAAAGTGCAGTCCAAGTGTAGATCATAACAAAACTACCTTGCAATACACCAATATACAGTTGATCTATATTGGATGGCCTTTGTGACATCCAGCTTCTAATACTTTAGATAAAACATTGTTTTTATAGGAGTTTTCTTCTGCTATCATAAATCCAACCCATTTTACAGTTATGTAATCATTCACTACTTACTATCCAAAGAATAAACAAAAATTCTCATTACTATTCTTTTGCTCTTAGACATTTGCACTAAAATATAATCATCTAATACATGTATTTAAATAATTATGAATACGCAAAAGTATTATGTATCTATGTGAGTATATGTACATTTATTTCGTAATACCTTCACTGTGTACAATGCACATGCAAAAAATGCTATAAAAGAAGATTCTGTTCTTGGCAGAAGCACAATTTAACAAAATATCTTATATTTAATTTCCAAATGATTAGTACTATTATTATTATTATTATTATTATTATTATTATTATTATTATTATTATTATTATTATTATTATTATGTTTTATCTACAGCTAAACATACATTTTCTTTTTATCAATAAAATTTGTATTTTAACCTAGCTTGTATAAGAGACTTTTTAGTGAGAAAAATAATTGCAGAAATCAAGTGCCCACTATATAGCAATAAAGTATGTATCACAGCATGGAATTTTTCTCTGGCAAGCCTATGTGCAAGCAGGACGAAATGTCAAAAGTCTGTATCAGAAAGATCCTGGAGATGTATGTAAAGACAGCATTATCTTTAGATATTTTCTTGCATGAAAGCAGTCCAGCTAATTCACAGATGAATAATGAAAAAATATTCAAACATTTCATTTCCTTAATTCTGAGTAACATTGCTGCAGCTACAACAGAAATGATGGAGAAGCCAAAACACCTATGCTTTTGAGCCTCACAAACAAAACCTTAAACAACAATAGCTGACAATGACTTGCCATTTAGGAACTCATACAGAAATGAAACTCCTTCCCAAAGTTCCATAGCAAAAGTGTATCAAATTTGCTAGACCTGATTATACAAATTTGTGAATCTGCGGTTGACACTGAAATTTGGTTCTCTTTGCATGGCCAAGAGTAAAACAAAATATATATGAAACGGATCAGAACTTCCATTTTGATTAAATTTATAGTGTTTTAAAACTTGAAAGATATACACATTTCATCTTACCTCAAGACAAACTAGCATCCTTTGATGTCACCTGCTTATGTCCCAGTGTACCCTTAGACAAATTTAAAAAATCTCTAAAAACTTGGCTGCAAAGTATAAATATACTAACTGAGGAGGTAGAAGATTTTCTCTGGCTAACCAATCTTTGCATCAGACAGAATTGTTTTACCTTCAAGATAAATGCTAGGTACCAACACACAACAGGGCTAGCGATGTAACCATTTCTGGCCAACTTGATCATGAGCAATTTCAAGATACATATCACTGAAGCATTCTCACACCTATAAAAAAATGGTACAGGTACATAGATGACATAACTTCTATAGTTCCCAAGAAACTTATCGATGATGCACTCATACTCAACATGCAAACAAATTAATTCAGTTCACCATAGAAATCAAACAGGATTGCTGTCTGGACATCAAAATAATCAGAACAGAAAAGCAAACCCTACATTGGAAATGTACAGAAAATCCACAAACACAGACAGCTATACATAAAGTATGATAGCTACAATCCCAGAGCATACAAATATGCGGTCCAGCATAGTCTAAAGTTGCCCTCCGTGGTGTAACGGTTACCATGCTAACCTCATATACCCAAGGTCGCAGGGTCAAACCCGGTGGAGGACGATGGATTTTTTCGGGTGTAAAAATCCTTAGCATGGCTTCCTTTGGAAGGGAAGTAAAGCCGTTGCTCACGTGTCGTAGATTTACGGCACGTAAAAGAACCTCAAGCCTGGTAGAGAGGCCTCTGAACAAAATTAAGCAGTCTTTTACACCCACTTTAAAATGGGATGCTGAGAGAGTCTATAGTTAAAGAGCGTCCATAAATAACATGCCATTTACATTTTGCATAGTCTAACATGCAGATTAGTACAAATTCCTATGGAAAATACTGAATACCAACAAGAATATCAACAAATACCCCAAAAACTTACCAACAACAGCTTGCACAAAAGAGCAATAGACAAGAGAATCCTAAAATACATATAACTGAATCCTATAACTCACACAATCACCCTTGGGCTCACAACATATTTCAGAAGATTTTTCAAGAATCATAACCTCACCTTAGCTCCAAAAAACAACTACAGCATTCAGAAACTACTATGTAAAAAAATGAAAGGATCCTATTTATGAAAATGAATGCTCAGACTGTAATCTGGTATATAAAAGAGGGACAAAAACAAGTTTGGAAACCAGATTAAAGGAACCTATGCAAACCCAAAACTATAAACAGAAAATTCAGCAGTTTCCCATCATTTCTGGTCATCAGGACATGAAATTACACCTAAACTAAAACTGTTAAAACCAGCTAATAAACACATAGAATTAGATGTCTGAGAGAACATCTACCTCATGATGAAAAAGTACCATATTATGAATTAAAATTTAGTTGAGTCGATTTTGTAACACTACATCACTTACTTTTTTATTTCGGAAAACATGTTTCAGAAGCCATGTGCTTCCATTGTCAATTCCTTTTGTCGACTGCCGGCATTGCTTGCTGTGGTGGTTGTCTCTGTCCCTGGTGGTGGTTTGATGAACTTCTGGATGAGTAGATCGCCTGGCGGGATTTCAAAATTGAAAACCCGGTTCTTGTTTTTTTCCAAATATATATGTTTTCCCAAACTTTTAATTCTATCTTCCTTGTGATGTTTTTGAGGATTTTTGGGCTTCTCTTTATAGTGTGTTTCTCTTTCCAAAAATGCCAAGCTACTGCAGATTTTTCTTCTTGTTTGAGTTTAATATTTTTGTGGTGTTCTTTTGCCCTGGTTTTTATATTTCTTTTTGTTTGGCCGATGTAGATCTTTTCACAGTCATTACAGCTGAACTGATATATTCCTGGTTTGTTTTCTTGTGGGATATCATCTTTTAATTTAGAATTTAAAATGTTTTTTATAGAGTAATTGTTTTTAGGGGCTAGAATGATGTTATGTCGTTTGAAGATCCTCTGGAATTTGTAGAAAGTTGTAGGGTGGTATGTAAACTTCTTGTAGATCTTGTTTTCTTTCTGGTTTTGAGTGAGTGTGCTGACTTCTTTAATTCTCTTTCTATTTTTGGCTTTATTAACTTTTTTGTACACCAGTTCTGCCCGAAATCCATTCTCTGTAGCTATGTCCAATATTTTAGTAAGTTCACATTGGTATTCTGTTTTTCCCATTGGTACATTTACCAATCTGTGTGTAAGGCTGTTGAGTAAAGCATGCTGATGGGGAATGGGATTGTAACTCTTTTGTTTTATATAGCTGTTGGTGTGGGTAGGTTTTCTGTAGATGCCAAATGTAAGGTGATTATTAGTTTTGATGATTTTTAGGTCGAGGAATGGTAGTTGTCCATCACATTCCTTCTCCATTGTGAATTTTATAGACTTTTCTTGCATATTTAGGAGTTTTAGTGCATCTTCTAGGTGTCTTTCTGGGACTATTGCAAAGATGTCGTCTACATAGCGGTACCATATTTTGAACATCCAGGGGAATGCCTTTTTAATCCAAGTTTCCATAGTGCTCATGAAGAGATCTGCTAATATTGGTGACAGCGGGCTGCCCATAGCTAAACCAGATGTTTGTTTGTAATATTTCCCATTAAATGTGAAAAAATTTTGATTTATGCACAGATTCGTTAATATGATGTATTCTCGCACTTCTTCTGTTGTTTTTCCTATTGCAAGTAACCAGTTTTTGATGTGGGATTGTATGCTTTCTGTAGGTATGCTTGGAAACAGAGCAGTAACATCAAAGGAAACTAACATATCGGTTTTTTCCAATTTTATGTCTTTAATTTTATCGATCAGATCTAGAGTGTTTTTTATACTTGCTGTAACAAATTTAGGGAAGGAAGAGAATCTGTTTGTTAACCATTTTGCTAGATTGTATGTAGGTGCACTTATATTGTTTATAATTGGTCTCATTGCATTTCCCGGCTTGTGTATTTTTGGAAGGCCATAAATTCTGGGCAGAACTGGATTATCAACTTTAATTTTGCATTTTTCTTTTTTGTCTATTAGTTTACATTCTTGAATACTGGCATTTAATTTAACTATACATTGGTTTAGAGGGTTCTTTTGTACTGTAGAGTATTCTTCTTTTTCTAAAAGTGTTTCCATTCTTTCTACATATGCAGTTTTGTCCATAATTACTATTGTGTTTCCTTTGTCTGCTTTGCTATAAATTACCGGTTTGCTTTTTAATGCTCTTATTACATTTTTTGGCGGGTTAGTTTTCTTTTTGCTTTCTATTGTTTCGATAATTTGGCAACATTCACTTTTTATTATGTTTTTATCAATATCATTTATGTGCTGGGTGGCTATTTGTACGTCCGCAATGTAATCGTCAATTTTATCTGAAAAATTGATGCAAGTTTTCAACCCTATAGGTCTTCAGAGGCTATTCCCAGAAAATTCATGATATACATTTCGTTTGTCATAAGAATATCTTAAGCATAAGCTATTTTAATCAAAATCGTTAAAGAGTAATTTTTGAGTAAACCAAAATTTTCAAAAAAAATGTTCCATGTATAAAGTTTGGTACTTAATGGCCTTTTTGTTTTTGAGCTTAGCTTCACACACGTGCACGCATGGACACACACATGAACCTTTTTCTAAAATGCTTTTTTTGGATTCAGGGGGACCCAAAACATGTTTCCGGTGAAACCTCAATATCAAATTTTTAGGTGCAAAACAATACCTTCTCTATACACTAGGTACATAGTACGTGTAGAGAAAGTAAAAATGAAATCACAATACACATAATTATTTTCCACTTTCAGATCAATATGATAATGGATATGCATTCCTGTCATTACTAGGCTATTGTAGACAGGGTAGATTTGCTCACCATTCTCATTTACATTTTGGTTGCCATCCTCAGCATATTCTGAACCAACTATAATACCTCAGTGGAATACCTCCAAATACGGAAACTGTGTCATATGTAAGGAACACACTTGGCTAAGAATTGCATAGTTTCAGCACTCGGAAAGATAAATTACCTCTGAGCAGATGGCTGCATCACCAAATGATGCTGTGATATGCAAGCTTCAAAAGAATAGCAAGATAAAAGCACTAACAGTTCATTAAAATGAAGTTACTTCACAAATCACAGGAATGAAACACTCTCTCAGTTACTTCTCCAGCGTTACCTGCTTCCCCCAACTGGCCATGTCTCCCACTTCCCCAGAGAAATGCATGACATTTGCCTCCTATCTGCCAATCATGCGGTTGCTGTGTAGACCAACTCATTATCTGCTCATCTGCTTTCAGGCTCCAAACAGAGCTGTCCAAAGCTGTCAGGTTTTCTTCTTCTTCTTCTAAACATATACAGTAAATATATTATTAGTATTCAAATTGAAAACAATGAATAACTTACTTATTGTTACAAATAAATAACATCTACTACAAAAGATATCTTAGATTTTAATACTGGATTTAAATTATTTCCTATCTCTTACCATAAACATCAGTAATCTCAGAAATGCTTGGAGCTTTAAGAGTATTTTTGATAATTTATTTTACTGTTTATTAATTTATTTTAATTATTAACTTCCTGTCTTAAAACTCTAGACTTAAGAAAGAAGTAATAATGATAAAGAACAATCACTTATGTGTGAATATGCACATTAAATGCTTATTATTATCCTGATTCTAATCCTTGAACTTCAAAAAAATGCTTGAGATATACAGTATTTTAAACTTCAACATCCAGTTCATTAATATGGCTTTAGTTCAACTACTAACCATAATAGCTATGTTTTCTTTAACAAAGAAAATCAGGTTTACCTGACAAAAATTTGATTTATTGAAAGGATGGGTCTTTATTTCTTTTTTACTTAATTTTACTCTTCATCATACCCCTCACAAACCAATCATTATGCCCCTCAAAAGCACTGAAAGAAAACTATTAATTCCACCATTAGTTAGTATGCCTATAAATTTACTCTTCATTTAAATTAAAAGTCACTCCAGGGGTGAATTTCTATTAATTATGTTTCCTCTAAATAAATGAATAAAATCTGAATATATATCCCAGCACCCAGTTAACTATATCAAAGCATATATTAAAACTTTAAATTTATTCCCCAAAATAAATATTATACAGTTTTCTCTATTATTTAATTTTTAAATTATTACTATTTTAATAAGAGTTTATTAGACATTCTTGGATACCACCAAGTATCAAGAATATTGATTTTACAAAATTCCATCTCTTTTTTATATGATTAACTTTTTAATTTACTCCATTTATATAGCTTTCTAACTCTGATATTAAATATTACTCATTTTGTTTATCAATATAACTTTCAGATTAGTTTGTAAAATTTAACATCATTTTTAACTTTTCTCAAGTTATCCAATACTAAAAGAAACTGCTGGCTAACCATAGTATGTTATTGACAGCCTATGGGCAATGAGTTGATTCCTCGCCACCATGTGCGTAGTGGCAGAATTTAAAGCTAGAAATTCTACTCAACCAAGAAAACATTGCAAGATGTTCCAAATATACTGACATGAGATGATGGAACTTGAATTATTGACACAATTTGAAGAGTTGAAGATTTGTCTATAAAAGTAAACGTTCTAATCTTCTTCAAAGTAGATGAACCAACCAGACTGTCATACAAATATAGGATGGTGGAATTAGAAAAAGGCCGAATGAATTCTCAAAAGTTACTCATTGTGTAAGACAAAAGACATAATAAATATTCCTATTTTTTTAAATATTTTATTCTATAATTTTCTTAATACCATATCATAAAATTTAACTCTAATTCAATTTCCATACATTTCATTACTGCCAATATAAATTCATCCCTGAGTTAACACATTAGACATTTTTTAATTTTAACACATGAATGAATCAACATACATGCTTAAAACTTGACAAAAGTAAATATTTTAAAATTATAAAAAAATAATTTTACATTTAAAAGTGCTTCTGTTTTTAACATTTACATTAGAAACTATTCCAACACAGATAACAAATAATTAATAATAATAATAATAATAATAATAATAATAATAATAATAATAATAATAATAATAATAATGAATTGGAAGTGATACACTGTGAAGCTCTGTTAACAATAATGCACTATGAGTTGCTTTTACACACGGCTTCATCAGGATTGTTACTTGCACAGCAGAACTGGTATCAGTATTTTACTGGTCTATTGATCAAACTGTTAAAAGCTGCAGTTGATGTGCTTTTGGGTTGAAACTATTTGTTTTTTAAATTCTGTTGGAAAAATCAGAATACAATGAAGATCATAGATACAGCAGAAAATAATAGATTTAGCAAAGAAATGGTAAACAAAAAACCACAGAGAACTAAAAGAAATGAACCATATTGCAGAAATAACAACCTGAAACCAGTGAAAGATAAAAGGTGTTCAAAAAGTTCACGATCCAGCAAAGAGCTACACAAAAATTCCAGATTTTTAATAAATACGATACAGTTTTAGCACCCCAGAATAAATTCAGTGTCAAAAAGTCTCATCAATTCCAGGAACTTAAACAAAATTAAAAAACTAAAAAAGCCAGGCATATTATGCAGAATCAATTGCAAAGGCTGTGATAAAATATACATTGGCAGGAAAAAAAGCTATATAGAAATCAACTGAAAGAACACCGAGTGCTCTGAAAAAATCAGCAGTTTCAGCCCACTTCAAATTTGAACATGAAATAGAACACATCATTCACTTCAAATTTGAACATGAAATAGAACACATCATTCGCTTTCTAAAACACATTCAAAAACCTGTTGAACTGGATACCTGGGAAAAAATATATATAGAAAAATTCAAAGCCAGACTTATGAACTTTGATCTCCTGCAGGAAGAAAATTTGCTGTTGATGATGATGCTAAATGAGGTTTAAGGGTGCTCAACTTCTGGGTCATAAATGCCCTTATAAAACAAATAGTGGCAATAACCAAAGATAAAATCAATATAAAAATAGTGCAGAAATAAAACAGGAGCTAAAACGAGATAAAACCCATTGCTAAAACAGAGATAAATTAATCTATAAAACTATGCTGAACAATGGAGCAAAAGAGGTTAAAAATTATAAAAGCTAAAGGGTGATAAAAAGGTACCATTGGGTTAAAAGTTAAAAAAATGTTAAAAGCCTTAACTAACACTCCATTGTCACCCTAAGATAAATAAATCAATTTGCTATTGAAGTTTGTCACCTCCCACTAGAAGAAAATTAGCTGTTGAAGTTCGTCAACACCCACCAAAGAGGAAGAAACTGACCACCACAAATAACTCACCTATATCCAGTAGTTGTGTACAGCTGATGATGACGGTCAAATCTTACATTACTGGTTCTGTTGTGTAAGTAACAATCTTAATGACGCCTTGTGTAAAAACGACTTTTGTGCATTATAGAGAACATAGTTTTATTTTACAAGTATTTTTATCATGATGTTTTTTAGTTTGTTATTCTGTAATATTGATTGCAACAAAAGAACAAAGGCCAAGTGTAAAATGTTAACTAACCATAATGAAGACACATGCTAAAGTTACTAAATATAACTATAGTTTTTTATAAAAGTTAAAGGCATATGAAGATGGTCCAATGTATGTGAGCCCTTCCTACTAGTGCTGCCACTTCTGGTTGACACATCTTATGTTTCTGGACCGAGAAGATTATTTCCATAATCTCAATTATGCTCAGATAAATATTATCAAATGATAGATGCCAATGTTTTTTTTTTTTTTTCCCCTTCTTTTTTTGGCTTAACATCATTTGGTCATATTGAACGATCAATGAAACTGGTGAAATGATGCTCATATGATCTCGGGGTCCATGGAGCTTAAAGTTACTTGACATTCATCTTCTCATGATAAGGGAAAACCCCGAAAAAACCCTTGAGACGCGTCTCGCTGATTTCGTATGAATAAAAATTTCCCCTCTGAAGTGAGATGCGCTTCCCGCATCTCATATACGTGTTGTTATCTCTACATAAACAACTGAACAATGTATTGTTGCGTCTGTCGGAAAGCTAATTGCGGCATTTGTGATTCAGTTTATACTGTCACGACGCTAGAAGAAACATCAGATTTTCAATCGCATTTCGTGGAGATTTTAAAGAACCATGTGGATATTTTAATAAAATCGCAATTGCCACACTATAAGAAAAGGAAATCTATAGCAACGGCTGGAATTAAAGAAGATTTAAGAGAACAGCTTGGTTTAGACTACACTGAAAACCAAATTTTTAGGAAAATAATAAATATGAAGAGCAGAATAAAACAAAGGGCAAATATACAATGAACTGGCAACAAACCCATCAACTTGAAAGAGTGGAAAAAAAGTTCTTGAAACTCATGCAAGGAGAAACTAATCCTTCTGTGAATACAGTGAAAGGTAAGAAGAAAAAATTTCAAGTGGATTATTTTATACATCTAAAATTTATTCATTTAGTTTTACATATTATTCTTATTATGGATGGGTTATAAAAATCCTCTATCATTTGTTACAGGAGGTCTGGCAGTCCATGTTTATGTTCCACAAGAAACTTCTGTATCATCTGAAGAGCTGGAGAACAATATAACACCAACTACAAGTTCTACTCCCATCATGGCTTCCCTTGATCATAGCAGCATTACTAGAAAAAAGTCACTAGATAAGTATGAAACCGAAGAAACTAAGGATATGTCAATTAAAATTTAGTTGAGTTGATTTTGTAACACTACATCACTTACTTTTTTATTTCGGAAAACATGTTTCAGAAGCCATGTGCTTCCATTGTCAATTCCTTTGGTCGACTGCCGGCATTGCTTGCTGTGGTGGCAATGCCGGCAGTCGACCAAAGGAATTGACAATGGAAGCACATGGCTTCTGAAACATGTTTTCCGAAATAAAAAAGTAAGTGATGTAGTGTTACAAAATCAACTCAACTAAATTTTAATTGTTAAAACACATCACTGTCTCAAAGTCCACCATATATCAGGATAAGGATATGTCGTTACAGGAACTCCAAAGATTTGTACTGTTAAAGCAATTAAATGTTCTGGCAATGCAAGAAGCTAAATGTAGAGCACAACAAGAAGTGTTATGCCTTTTAAAAGATAGACTGATGTGTCAAAAAGACAAAGATGATGAAAGTAAACTGCCCTATTACACTAATTTATAAAAACTTTGGTGTTCCTCAATAATTATGTTAACAAAATAATATCAATAATGCTAATGATAAGTATGATGATAATAATAATAATAATAATAATAATAATAATAATAATTACAATAGCAATAATTATGATAATAATGTTAGATTCATTTGAATTAATTCAGATTTTAGTAGTTATTAAAATGCATAATTTTTTGTTAAACAATATATGATTACTTTTGTAATATAAGTGTGCTAACAACGTGTTTACATAATCACAAGTGCTATATTCGTAAAACAGAGATTGGTGAGCAAAAAAGAAAGGAATATGATGAAATTATATAATTTAGGTACTCTAATTTGCAAGCACATATATGTAAATGTATGTTTGTGTTAATTAAAATATATGATCATAAACTAAAAGCACATATTTAATTAATACATTAATATTGAATTAACACGTCGCCAGGAAAGCTATAGTTCTTATTTTAAAAGCACATAGTTTAAAGGTTGGTACTAGTTAAAATATCTGCACTTGATCAAGAGTATATATAGACAAAATTGTTAATTTCCATAATTATTTATGCATTTGCTTTGTATTATACCATGCATCATGCATGCAACGAATAGTTGCATATGGAATTTCATTGCAATATATTTGACAGTTTTGAAATTATTAATTGTTTAAACAATTATTTAATTTTTAACAAGAAAATTTTCTCACAATGTAAAATTAACAATGTAATATTTGTAATACTTATTGCAAGACCAGTGTAAACTGTGAATAAAAAAGTGTTGCATACTCATCTACTTAGGCAGGAAAAATTATCAACTTTGTAAAAGCAGTTTTTTCGATCATTTTATAATAAAATGCAATAATTTATATGGTCACAAATATCAACATTTCAGAAAAATCTCCTGCAACCTTTTTTTCATTTGTACATTTTATTTATAGAATTAGCATCTTTAACGAATTAAACAAAATTGTATTATGTAGAACATTTTTAATCTCCAAAATTTAGAGAAACCAGAAAGCGAGAAAATCAGCTAATGGGCTGACACCTCATGTACACATCACTGAGTCGCCAACTGATACAGATTAGGAAACTAGAATACATATATAATTATAATGAAAACATTTAAAAATCAATTGTAATGAACTTTGGTCAATTTTCAGCTATTTGTAACCTTAAATACACAAAATGTTAGTACTCTTTTGGTTATAAAAGTGTACTCACATGATTAGTGTTGTTAACATATCATTATTCCTGCTATTTGATCCCTTTTTCGCTGCCCTCTTTCTCTGATATGTCCTGCTTCCTGTCCATCATCATTGACCTCTCTTCCTTCTCCTTCCTCCTCTGCATAATCTTGTGCCACAGGAATTTCGTAGTCGTCTTCCTGGAGATGTTTGGCTACATTGTGCAGAACCACACAACACATGATAACTGAAGGTGTATCTAACCTAATTTTTGACTGAAGTACTGGAAAGCGCTGCTTTAGTTGACCTTTCTATAACAATTTCCTTGGTGTGACATCTGTTGTATGCTGTTTGTTGTGCTGTAACAGGATTATAATATGGTGTCATGAGCCATGGAGCAATTCCATAACCCACATCTCCAAGAAACAATGCATTCACATGATTGTTGCTCATAACTCTGCAGACCTCGGAATTCCACCATATCCTGGAGTCGTGCACAAAACCAGGCCATTTTGCATCAACGCTTGTAAATCTTTCAAGTGCATTGCACGTAGCTTGAATATTAAAGCTGGCAACACCTTTTCTGTTGATGTATTCGTCCCCATAAAGTTTTGGTTTCTTTATTAATATATGGGTACAATCCAATGCCCCAATTGCATCAGGGAATGTATAACACTGTTGCCACTCTGCTTTAGCTATTTGAAGTGCAGCACTACTTGTAGGAAATTTGATCCAATTAAATGCGCATTCTGTTACAGCAGACGTAACTTCCCAGAATGTTTTAGAAACTGTACTCTGTAAAATTCCGATATCTTCAGCAATGCCCCATTGAAATCCTGGATCTCCTATTTGCCGCAAAAATATTCTCATTTTGGCTTCTCTGCTTATAGCTCCACCTCTTGTTTCCGTAGTTTCAGGAAGAAAATGTTGCGCAAGCCACTGCACATTTTCTTGTTTAAACATGAATAATTCTTTATAATTTACTTCTTCAGAGTCCCTCCGGACTTTATATAGCTTCCTTCTTCGCTCAGGAAACCCCAAAACTGGTACCAAATCTGCCATAATTCTCACACGAACCTGCGTCTCACGTGTTGAGACACCAACTGAGGTGAGAATTCGGTAGACACGTCTCATGAAAGTGAAATGTGGCTACTTTTTATTCATTCCAAAACCTGAGACGCGTCTCATTGCATAAGTGTGTGAGACGTTGGTCGCAATCAAGGTCACCTCCATCTTGAGTCGTCGAGTTTTATTCAAACGAAAGTGAGATGTGTCTCGAAAATTGCAAGTTTTGAGACGTGTCTCATCTTTATTCATACCACCCAATGTTATAATTAGACAGAATTTTATTTTCTGATCAAGGTCATCTATGATACTTAGAACTGAGATATGTTCCTTTTAATTTCACATGGTTATCAGCACTCAACTTCCATTAACATAGGCTGCAAAATATGACCAAATCATTTCTCACATGCCAACTTGGAAAGCGAGTTACTGGATTGGACAATTTTGAAGACATTTTGTGCAGAACAACTCTGTGTTTCTATGATCAAGAACAGTATCCAGCAGCAAAAAGATAACAGTAGCAATGAGGGAAAGTTTACCCAAATTTGATTTCAAGAGTATTTCAAAACATTGGTTTGCTTAACAATACTTCTAGTATTATTTCATACAACACAGATTCCATTTAGGCGTAACCAATGATGTAGGAAGTTTCTAATGGAAAGGGGAGACATTGTTGCTGCCCCAATTTACTTTCTCACAAATATGTTCAACCTACAATTTTCAGATCTTCGTCCACGAATATATCTAGATGATACTTGGGGGAGCTAGAATCACTCCAGAATATATATTTGGAGGACTCTAAGAGCAATGGTGCTATGAAAGTTCCTATAAGAAAGTAGCTATCAGTGTATCATGCAGGGTCAGAAAGTACCAGTTTCATACCAAACTATAAATGAATATTTTGGTCACAACACCAGAATTACAATCAGAATTCATTCTGAAATGAATTATTTAAAAACTGGTTCAACAATAAATTATTGTATTCTTGACAAGAGGGGCTCATAATAATCATGGGTATTGCAAATTATCATTCCATTACAGAAAACAAAACATTCAACATGAATTTGTATTAACAAGGAATATCTTGAAAACTGTTAGCTCTACAACAAAACTGTAAAGAACATAAATCACGTGTGTTTTTATGAGATCTATTGAGACCGTTAATTAGCCCCGTAGTAATAATAACTATCAGTCTATTAATTATCTATATATATTTATATGTAACGAGAGTTAATATTTAATAAATTGCATACATAGGGACCAAGAAGCTAGTTGTTTCCTTAAAAGTTACTCAGAATCCTGATGCCAGACTGGATAGAGGGGTGAGAAGGTGCTTCTTTTGTGAAAGCCACGTTCGAGTTTAGTATAAGGGGAAACCACCGTTAAAGCACACAAGGGGACTTCTCCTTTATATTCGTGGTATCACGTGATTATTATAACGAATTCTGGGAGAAATGCAATGATTTTTGGGTAATTAATGATGGTGTCATTTTGGCGGACCTTCTAACCAATCAGAAAGAAGACACCATGACACCGTTTTTTGTATATAAGCACATTGGGGTCGTTGCTAAGAAATCACCCATGGGAGACGCCACGTCGTTGTTGTTAAGAATTACGCGTGAGAGAGGCCACATCGCTGTTGTTAAGAATTACGCGTGAGAGAGGCCACATCGCTGTTGTTAAGAATTCGCCTGAGAGAGGCCATGTCGGACTGTTTGCTAATAATTTGACTGTGAAGTAAAGTAACGTCGCTCGTGATTACGTGAAAGTGAATTGTGCCATGTACTCAACGAAAACAGTATAATTAAGAGTACTTGTGAGTAAGTGTTAGAGAGCATCAACCAGCTGTATAAAAGTGTATAACCAGGTGCTTGTCTCAAATCTCCTTCATAATAAATAACAGTAAAAGGTTTGCAAGTGTTTTTCTTAATATCTACAAGAACACTCCCACAACTCTACCCACTAGTTAAATCCACGCCAGGGAGAGTCAAGATTCATGCAAGACTGCGCAATGCCGTGGTAACCCATCCCGGAGGAACTTCAGTACCAGGTACATGAGAGTAGAGAAGTTGTTTGGAAGTGACAGTTAGTTACTCTGCACCTAAGCACACAACATGCGGCAATAACTACAAATGCAAAATCCACGCTTCATACGACTTCCCAAACTGGGGAGTAAAAGCAGTAATGCAACAACACCCACATCAAAAGTACCCCTGCATATTACTGACCAACGTGGGGCAACTAATAACCCAGCCTGTAACAACAAAAGCACCACTGATATGGCGCATATAACGTGGGGCAACAACAAAATGAAATCACCGCTGCACTATATTTTTCTTGCAGAAAGTTTTTGTCTATCTCCTATGGTTTCCCAATTACACAAAAATCATTCAGAATGAAGACGATTTCAGAAGGTATTCTCAGGAAATTAGTGATATACATTTTGTTTGCCATGTAAATATCTTTATTATACAGTATTTTAATCAAAATGGAGCCATTTTTAGAAAATTAAAATGTTCTATATATTTCTGCTGAAATCTCAGTATCAAATTTTTGGGTGGAATACAATATCTTCCCTACTTACTGTGTACATTGTACATATGTCTTAGAAAAATTAAAAAGACATCCCTTATTAAGTATACATTTATTGTGCCTACCTGTAGAAGCTGATCCTCGGCGTATAAGAGCACAAAATTCTTGTGGCAATTTTGAGCGGTTTACCAGAGCTTCTGCTGTATGTACACCAATGCTGAAAACTTGCAGCCACTGCCATTCAGGAACTATAACATTTAATAAAAGCATTACACATAAAGGCATTGCTATCCTATGATATTCTTTTAAATGACCAAAGTTGAATAGATTCTAAAAACCTACCTACAGAGAAATGCTGGTCATGATTAGGAGGAACAGGCTGGTAACAAAGAACCTTGTCTAAACGTAAAACCAAAACCAGTGCAGCCAGGCATTTCAGATGGCTGCTATGAAGAAGTTGCTCTCCACTGACCACCAGCGGCTTCTCATATTGATATTGCTCTTGTAAAAGTGATGGTAATGCCAACAGAAGTGCTCGTAGGCATGGTGCCATGTGCAATCCCACCACTCCTTGTCGTAGCAATGAGGCTCTTGCACCAGCTAGTACTCTGTTCTGCATCATCTCTGATGTATTGTACTGCACAATTCTTACATCCTAAGGATATTGGATGTAATATTAATAACAAAGTACAAAGATAACTGATAAAGAAAACAATTCTTAAAAATCAGATGTGCTGTTTCTCTACCTGTTCTGCTTACAAACTATTCTTACAAAAGATTATTCTTCTATTTCATGCTAATTGAGATAAAAATTAACAGAAATGGTTGCATTACTTAGTTTCATAAGAACAATGGAACTAAGGGAATATACTAGGCTGAAGCAATGTTAAAAATCTTTTAAAAGTTGGATTGAAATTTAATTATCTTTGCATGGCCAGGAGTAAAACAAATGAAAAATGGATGACATATGGCATAAATTTTGTGTTTAATGAGATCTAAATTTTTTATGTAGTAACAGTTTATCAGTTATGCAAGTGTCATAAAGAATACTTTTTTTTAAGGTGTTTAACTCCCACTTTTACTGCTATGGCACACCACAGGCAATGGCACTGATGGCACATAAAACGAAGATGGAGCACTGGTGGAATGTGATGGCAGGGCAACCGGAAAACCCAGAGAAAACCTACCCCTGTGCCGCTTAATCCACCACCAACCCCAACCCCACATACGGTTGCTTTGGATCGAACCCAAGCCACCTAGATGAGAGGTGAGTGGTGTAACCACTCGGCCATGATGCAGCCTTTCATTCAGAATGAAAATATCTTTAGTGACTTCGCTTAGGATGAGTTACCCGAATAAGGTTTTTTCATGTTTTCCCTTATCCTGAGAAGATGAATGTCGAGTAACTTTATGCTCCATGGATCCCGAGATCATTTGAGCATCATTTCACCAATTTAATTCATCATCTGTCATGACCAACCAAGGTAAAGTACGTTAAGCTTAAAAAAAATATCTATCGGATCTATTTGCCACCTAATCTGAAGCAGGAAAGGTCACTAGATAGCATTATCGTGTGTGAAAGTTTGAATTATGAAGTGACATTTGTCATTTCGTGATCCGTTGTTCTCATCACCATTCTACGGAAATCAACACGCTGAAGGCCGTAAGCGTATACAAATGCCAAAAAGAGTTTGATAGCAAAGGACTGTGTATTTTTTATGTGAAAAGCAAAATAATGATGTGCATGTATTGCAATATTCATAAAGACTGGAGTTGAAGAGACTCTTGTATCAAACACATGCAGGTGAGTACTAAACACATATGCAATAAAGCAAAGCCAAAGGAAACTCTAGCAATTGTCTGTGTCTGACTCCTTTACAAATGCAAAGAAGGTGAAAACTGAAAGAGATGAACTAATGTGTGACAGGGTTAATGTGCTAATGCAGGCAAATATACTTCTAGAGAAATTGATTAATCTAGAGTTTAAAGCATGTCTGAAGAAGTATATACCAGGTAAGTTGCAATTATTTGTTTGCAAAGTGTTTATAGTAGTACCTAGTTTATTTTCTTTATCTCCTTTATTGTTCAGGATTCTTCAATTTTCATACTGCTTTTACCCCCAGTAGTTGTGTTTTTTTCATTGATTGAAGCTTTGTTTTTCTCCCAGCATTTGGTAGATCTCATCATCATAAGACATACATGTGGATGCACTATTTTATATTACAAGAAGCAAAAAAATTAATTTTATTACATGCAGATCAAATTATTGACTCAGCAGCTTTCTCATAAAAAAGGGAAAAATACAAGATGATCTCAATATAACACCCTTTTTTCAGAACTTAATTTTAGAATATCATCTATATGACTGGTTGGTTGGTATCTAATGTTGAGCAGTTGGCAGTGAAGCCATTCGCTCTCTTGCATTCGAGTATTTTGATGTCATTATCATGTCGACTCAAGGTGGGCAGCGCAATAGATGGTTTCCATCCATATCGTCTCTAAGTGTACAGAAAGGACACAGAGGAGATCTCACTATACCAATCCTGAATAAATGTTTATTGAGTCAATCATGGCCTGTTAAGAGTCTAAAAGTTGCTACAGAGGATTTTCTGGTAATGTAGTGATTCTGGTTGTGTTGTTACATAAATTTTCCCATGGTTTTCCTTTTGTTTATAATACATTATCTTCTTTAATTTTGTTATTATATGTTGATATAATGAATCTTTTGATGTAGTGATAACTTATTGGATCAGATGAATTTGATGTAATTTCACTACCTTTCTTGGCTAGAAAGTCAGCTGTTTCATTACCCTGTATTCTGCTGGTATCCCTGTGGTGGTATCCATTGAAGTATTAATCTTTTATTCAAATTCATTAGTTGTTTTTGATTTTGCGGCATTCTGCAATATTTAAGTTATTAGGTGTTACATCAGATGTTATGGCTATAATTGCTGCTTTAGACTCAGATAATAGTATAACTTTTCCAAATTTATTTATATGATATAGTAGGTTTTGTAAGCTCTGAAGTGTTGCCGAAATCTCTCCATCAAAATTTGTAGTATTTAAACTTAATCTTTTGTAGAAAGAGAAGAGAGGGCATATTGCACCTGCACCAGTACCACTGTTATTTGATAATTAGGACCGTCAGTATAAATATGTAGCCATTCATTGGCAGGGTATCTTAAATTTATTATTTCTTGTATCATTTGTTTCAGAACACACAAAGAGATTTCAGATTTTGTAAAATCTTCAGCTAAGTGTAGATAGTGTTCAATATCAAATAGTTTTTGTGGGTTAGTATTTGTTTGTATGTTTTCTTTTAAGTAAGGAAGTTTTAATCAATGTTTGGCTTCTTTGACTTTATTAAGGAAACTTTGTTGAGTTTTTAGGTTTACTTGTTGTTTTCTTTTTTCCCAGTCATTAAAAAGTAGTCTGATTAATTTTTCATATTGTAAGATGGCTGCTTGTTCAATGTCAAGTTCCAGTCTTGAATTAGTTGTTAAAATTTGTAGAGTAAGTACTGGGGTAGTTTTATCAGCTCCAGTTACTAGGCGAAGATTTTGATTTTGTAGAATATTAAGTTTTTCTATATTTGCAGTTATTAGTATCGCTTCACAATATTTAAATGTTGGTTTAATATACATCTTGTAAAAAGCGTTTAAAGTTTGTGTAGTGCTTCCCCATTTCTTGCCTGCCAAATTTAATTTTTTCCTTGTTTTTTTTTTTTATTATAGTATCAATGTGTTTTTTCCATGTTAATTTTGTATCAAAAATAATATATAAATATTTGGCTTCATGCTTCATGTGTTTCTGTGAGAGTTTCTCCATTTAGTTGAAAGAAAATATTTATTGGTTTCTTCCTTAGTGTAAATAGTTGATAATTTGAATATCATCTACATAAAAAGAAGCCATGATAACTTATGAAATTTAAAGAATTACACATATATTTTGGACAAACTAACGGATACTGAAGCTGATTAAGTCTTTTTTAAAATCTAATTTAAATTTTCTGAAATTCTTGAAAATGGTGCAGTGTGAGAGAGAAGGGGTGGGGTGGAATCGGAAATGAAATAGTACCGCTGGATGTGTTTTTAAACCAAGCACATGCCTGTGCATATCCACCGGAAATTCACGGATCTCGTCGTCGGATTCATCAACTCGTTCTTATTTTCAGTGCAGGATGTATTGCTTAACCATTGCTTCCATCATCCCCACCAAAAGACCAATGAAAGCGATGGTTTCCTCTTACCCAACTAAATTGTAAACAATCAAACCTTTTTTCAATTCAGCAGAAGATGGCCATCGCAGATTCCATTGGTGCAATCCATCGCTCATCAGTTCTTACCTGTCTAAGTGTGTGATAGATGTTGACAACAGCAGTAGAGCTTAAACAACGATGATGGATAAGATGTCTTTTTAAGACGACATACCTAACATAATACCTTGTTGGAAAAAGTTTTACCTAATTCTAGTTTGCACAGGAATTCTTGTAATGGTTTATAGAGAAGGAGAGGGGAGAACAAAAATGTCCTGCTATGTGTGCGATAGATGATAATAGCTATGGAGCTTCAACAACGACGATGCATAACATTTTCTATTTATACAACATACCTTCACATCGTAAATATTTTACATTCGTATTTTTGCGGAAATTCACATAATGGGCTGAAGGCAGAGAGAAGAATGGAAACGTTTACAGCATTTGTGTGGCAGGAGAAGATAAGCATGGAGCTAAACTTCTTTTACTGTTTCACCATTGGCAGCCAATACAATATGCAAAATCACCAATATAAAGGGAAATCTTCTATTCTTATTTTTGTTTCGGAAAGAAATGCTTTTTCCAAAAAGAATGCTAACAGTTCATCAACAGCTAACTTTACAGCACGAAATAAAATACAAAAAAACCTGCCTTATGCGTCTCGACCATGGTCATATTATTTCTGCCATGCTTCAGCACTGCCGTATCCATGAAGCTTGTAACTTACCTTTCCTCGCATGTTATTCAGAAAATATAATGAGAATGCAAGACAATCCTTTCCCCCCTCCAAGTACACATATTAATATTTTTGGAAAAAAAGAAGAAGAAGAAGAAGAAAAAAAAAAAAAAACAACATTGTCTTGTATTCGTTAAATACAGTACATTCTTACTTTGATCTCTTTCACAGGCACTGATATAATTATTTGAATAGTACTTAAAATTTAGTTGAGTCGATTTTGTAACACTACATTACTTTGCTTCCATTGTCAATTCCTTTGGTCGACAATGACAATGGAAGCACATGGCATCTGAAACATGTTTTCCGAAATAAAAAAGTAAGTGATGTAGTGTTACAAAATCGACTCAACTAAATTTTAATTGTTAAAACACATCACTGTCTCAAAGTCCACCATATAGCAGGATAATTTGAATACTATGTTGTTTAAATAACTCCAATTAGATACAAATATGTGCTTCAATAACTATTTATTATGCTGAATTTTAAAAACCTATATTTTGGAACTAATGCAGATATACATAAATTAATAGCTAAAATAGAAAATTATGGCATCCGGTGCCTACCACTAAAATGGCTAAAATCTTATCTACAAAATAGAGAACAATGTGTGGAAATTGTATACAATTCAAATGGTAACCTAAATAAAATCAGATCATCTTTTAACAAAGTGACTCACGGTGTTCCACAAGGATCGAACTAGGGCCATATCTATTCCTTATATATATAAATTGCTTATTCAAAATAATAAAAGAAGCAGGTGAAATAGCCATTGGATATGCTGATGATACTACAATTATAGTAAGGGGAAATACAGAACTTGAAGTACAAGATAAATCAAATATACTACTTGAAAAAATTAGGGAAGAGCTAGGAAACCTAGGGATGGTAATAAATACAAATAAAACAGAATGGATGCAAATCAGCTTAAAAAAGAAAATCCCACCCAATATTCAATTAGTCCTAGACAATAAACAAATACAACAAGTAACAGAAACAAACTTCTTAGGATTAATAATAGATAACAGATTAAACTGGAAAAAACATATTGAAAAAATAGCAAAAAAAATAAATACAGGATTATACATCTTAAAACAAGCGGCGCAACAAATGGATAGAGATAGCTTAATACTAATATACTATGCCTTCATACATTCTCATTTGAGCTATGGGGTTGTATTATGGGGTAATGCACAGAAAAAAACAATGCAAAGAATATTAAGACTACAGAAGCATGCCATTCGAATAATATGTAAACTAAAGAAGACGGATACTTGTAAAAATTCCTATAAAAAACTAAATATATTAACATTTCCGGCACTGTATATATATGAATGCATTAAATACTCAATAAAAAATCATAGCAATCAAAATAGAAGCATGCACATACACGAACATGACACAAGAACGAAACAAAATTATTTCATTAACAGACTAAGAGGAACGTTAAGTAACAAAAGTATAGAAAGTAAAACCAAAGATTTGTACAATCATTTGCCTAAACAAATAAAACAGATAACTGAAGAAAACTGTAAACATAAAGCAATTAAAAAGTATCTCTCAGAAAATGTATTTTACTCTATAGAGGAG
This sequence comes from Hymenopus coronatus, assembly GCA_030762935.1. Taxonomy (NCBI): domain Eukaryota; kingdom Metazoa; phylum Arthropoda; class Insecta; order Mantodea; family Hymenopodidae; genus Hymenopus; species Hymenopus coronatus. The sequence goes on along the minus strand of CM060890.1, from coordinate 861,962 downwards.
TATAAAATGTTAAATTAAATAAGTTATGCTGTATGATGGTACCCCCTGTATTATATTATTATTTTTTTCATGTTATTATTTATACTATTTGTTTAGTTTTGTAATCAATCTGACGATCCTTGTAAATTATGTATTACAAATGGAGATAATAAAGAAAGAAAGAAAGAAAGAAAGGTGGTAGAGATATTTCCACAGCACAAACCTGTAGAACAACATATGCTCCACATGTGGCCAAGCAGACGGAGGAGGAAGTAAAATCGACTGTCAATGGCCAAAAGGTGTGAGGAGACCACAGACAAGAAGAGTCGTTGTGTGTTTATTGTGCTGCTGAGATTTTTAGCTCTGGTGCTGAACCAAAGGTATTTCTTGGTGGCGTCAAGATGCTATAAAATGCAAATTGTACAGAGTGTTCTAGAGAAGTAATGGCAGTCTTTCAGGATTTTGACATTCAGTATGACAATGTTGCTGCCATCGTCACAGGTTCTGTAAGGTACCGTAAAAGTGGGCGAATCCGATCAAAATTTGCATATAATTTAATATTTTGAAATGAAATACTTTGTTAAAAGTGGTGAGGCACTAAAGATATGTCCCTTCATATTTGACAATAATGATATGTAAATATTGTCATTGACTGATTTCAACAATGATGTATTTATTTGTTTACTGATTGGTGTCACCCGCATAGTGCGGGTGGTTCCGATCACTCATTTATTCTCATTCAATGTCGTTTTATAACTTAAATATAGGTGAATGCAATCACAACTGTCTTTTTTAAAAAATAATTTCATAAGTTTCACACAAACAACGAACAATGGTATATAAATTGTGTATTTATATTCATATTTATTTTGTAGGACTCCAAATGTTTCAACACATGTTTGTAACCAAAGGTCGATCACAGGACATGATTACAAAGAAGAAGACCACAGCTCAGTTTATCAATAAACAGGTTCTCATCATTGAAACTGTCCATTACTCAATTTTATTAATCATCATCTATGTTTCTGAATACGTAACTTCCTCTTCGAGTTTCGCATTGGATTTTTCAAATTATTTCACTTCTCTCTACTTCTGCAATGTCTTCAGTCTCTGGAACAATGAAGTGCGTGTTCAAGTTATCGCTTTCTTTTTTTCTTAAAAACTTAGCCTCAAACAAACCTTTACCAACTTCTTCCTCAATCTTTCCAATAAAGTATTAACCCTCTTCTTCGTTGGGAATTTTACAACAAACTCTCCTCTTGAAAGTTCTTGTTTCATCCTCACTTTCCTCAACTGCTTTTGATGCTTCATCATCGTCATCAGCATCATCTCTCTCTGCTGGCTCATCTGCACTGGTACCTTCACCTGTAATGTGGACATTTTGTTGACTCTCAAGACCTTCCACAACCACTCCCTTACCTGGCGCCACATTCAAACGAGTCTTACGAATTGCTTATGTTCTCTTAGCTGTTTCTCCAGTATGAGACAAAGTAATCCACAAATGCTTCTGTCCATAACTTTTCCATTTCCTGTGTACCATTATCATCATTTACATCTACAACTCGAGAGAGAACTTTTTCTGGGTAGAAGGGAACCATCCATGTCTTTGTAAAACCAGATATGATATTCTGTTTTTTATTACCTCCAATTTCATCAAATGCCTTTTTAAGAAGGCAAGAAAATTCTGATTTTGAACTACACCTCTGTTATGTTGTTTCCACTTGTCAAGAACACTCCTCCAAGCACGTTTGAGTGGTCTAAAGAATGCTACGACAAGTGGTTGGGTCAAGTGGGTGGTGTTAGGTGGCAATAGAACAAATCTCACATTGTGCAACTCACACTGTTTGATGACATGTAGAGAAATGTGACTTGTTAAATTATCCCCTATTAGCAACTTTGTCCCTCCTAATCTTCTTACAAAAGGAACCAGAATGTCCGAAAACCATGCTTCAAACATACTCATATCAAACCACCCACTCATATTTCTATTATAGCCAGCACCAGGCATACCCCCTAATAGCCATGTGTCATAGAGATTCTTACTCTTGTACACTGTATACGGAGGAAGCAATTTTCCATCTGCTGTAGCTGATATCGTAACGCATTTATTAAGTCTTTACTTAATTCTATAACCATTTAATCCCATTAACCATTTTTTAAAAAATGTCAAAAGTTATTCACTAGAAATCTTTGGAAGCCAAGCAGTTACGTAAAGGAAACAAGTTTATCATTAACAAAGAAAGCAGTAATTATTAAATAATGAGTTGTACTCTAACTTCACTTTAATGGTTTTTACCTCGAAACATGGTTTTGCCAGCCATTGGCAGTATCAGTTGATCTTTTCTAGTAGCTAAAAAGAATTTTTAATACTTAGACTATCACATTTTCTAAAATTACTGAATGTTTTATTTGCTCATTTAGATTGTAAATTACTTTTACCAGCTTTGGTAGATTACATTTTTTTCTTTCAATGATTTAACAATTTATTTATTGTGATTTACAATAGGATGGTTTTTGTTAAATTATGTAATATTTTACATTTTTCTTCAACCAATAACACTAATATACAACACTTTCCCGGTTTTGATGAAAATAGGCTACTTATTTGGAAGAAAACGCGGATTTCGAAAATGACATTTTTCACGAAACACGTACAATTTTTATGTAATTCAATATTTTATATATGTTTTTAATATATTGTGCAATATATTGTGCGATTATAAATTTATTTTTGCAGCAAAGGATGAATAATAAAGCAACATATTACACATCTTCATGCCGTATACATATTAAAAAATAAACCACCCCTTGTGGGTTTCCCTGTTCTGTATCCCTTATTTTCCTAATGCAATGAGCTGATGACAGACAGCTTCAGTGCCGAACAGCTGGGGTTTATTTATCAATGCGTGACCCTGTGGAGGCAATAAAACTATCAACCATTGCATGATAAATAATCCCTGACACTCCCCCATCAGGGGCTTATGTGTCTCAAAATCTCAGAACATTAGTTGCTTTCTATAACTCGCGGTGATCAGTATTGCGGTTTCCGGAAAACATTCAATGTTATTTTGTATTGTTAGTATGTGTGTGTAGTTATATACTGTTCACAATGGCTTCTACCTCTTCTAGGAGGAAATGTGTAAACAATCCAAATAACTTTTGTTACATTATGTGGTTCTTTCTTGTTGCGGAGACAGAAAACTAACATTACACCGTTTTTGAAGAAAGTATATTTTGCATACTTTAAAGTTAAGCTAGGAGATCAAAGTCAAACATGGGCTCCTCATACTGTTTGCAAAACATGTAGTGAAGGGCTAAGACAGTGGTACCATGGAAAGCAGAAATCAATGAAGTTTGGGATTCCCATGACATGGCGAGAACAAAAAAAATCACTATGATGATTGTCACTTCTGCATTTGTAAAGTATCGGGGTACAATAAGACAAATAGAACCAAAATTAAATATCCAGATGGCCTTGCTTCAGCTATTGGACCTGTGCCACATGGAGCAAATGTCCCTATTCCACCAGCTCAACTAGAGGATACTGAGAGTTCAGTCTCTGGGTCAACAGAAAATTCCAATACAGATGAGGATTTCTAAGCACATACTGGTGAAGACAAGTCACAGAATTTTACACAAGAAGAGTTGAACGAATTAGTAAGAGATTTAGATCTTACCAAAGAGAAGAGCGAATTACTTGGATCAAGGTTGAAAGAGAAGAAAATGCTGGCTCCAGATTCCACATTTTCCTGGTATAGGAATAGAGACGAAGAATTTACAAAGTTCTTTAAGATGCAAGATCTACTTGTTTATTGTTGTGATGTACCAGGTTTAATTCAACAACTGGGAATACCAACATATGATAGTAAAGACTGGCATTTATTTATTGATGCTTTGAAAAGAAGTCTAAAAGCAGTTTTATTGCACAATAGAAGCGCGTTTCCCTCAATACCTGAAGCATATTCTGTGTTTCTGAAAGAATCATATGAAAATCTTCAAACCATTTTAGAAAGAATTAATTACAAGGAACATCAATGGCTATTGTGCAAAGCCTTAATGGTATCCATTATCATACTAGGGCAACAAGGAGCATATAAAATATATCCATGCTTTTTGTGCAAATGGGACAGTAGAAACAGGGTTGAACACTGGACCGTGCGAGATGGCCTAAGAGAAAAAGTTTAATGCCACGAGAAAAAAAACGTCTTTTGTGACAGTCTCGTTGATCCAAAGAAAATGTTATTGCCTCCTTTGCATATAAACTTAGGTATTATAAAACAATCCGTGAAAGCACTGAACAAGAATGGTTCATGTTTCAAATACCTGAGCAGTAAATTTTCTGTGATGTCCGAATCTAAGATAAAAGAGGGTATATTTGATGGACCTCAAATTAGGCAATGAAGGATAACACATTTTTGGACAACATGAATGATTGAGAACTGCTAGCATGGTGTGCTTTCAAAGAGGTAGTTAATAAGTTTCTTGGAAATATAAAAGATCCGCGATACAAAGAAATTGTGCAAAATATGCTACAAAAGCTGCAAGCTCTTGGATATAATATGAATTTAAAGCTTCGCTTCTTGAATTCTCACCTAGACTTTTTTCCTGATAATTTGGGATCCCTCAGAGATGAACAAGGTGAAAGATTTCATCAAGAAATCAAGGAGATGGAGAGGAGATATCAGGGTCGGTGGAACTTTTCGATGTTAGCAGACTACTTTTGGTGCTTGAAAAGGGAGGTTTCTCAATCACTACATAAACGTAAATCAATGCAGCCATCCTTCCTGCCTAGGAAAAACTAACTTCATGCCTTCTTTTGCAGGTATGTAGGTGTTGTTATGTATTTATTACAGAGAAATTTTGCATTACGTATTTATTTTATAATGCACGTATTTTACATCAGAAGCAGTTATTTTCAAAATCTTTAATTTGTGATTTGTGAGAAAACCTTACGTGATAGAGAAAAACGGAAAGCACCATTCAATTAAGCACATCGAAGTTAGTTAATATCACCTTTCAGATTATAAACCGGCGAACAAAATATAAATTTTGCAGGACAATGTAATTTACTATTTTCATGTGGTAAATATTGACACACAATATTTGTATCTGCCATATATTCAACTGTATTTTTTTTAAATATCTACAAGATTTTTAAACTTTTGTTCAGAAAATTAATTTCCTTCTCATTGAAATAACAATTTGAAAACTTAATTACATCATTATCTTTACATTATACTGCTTAGTCAGTTTCTATGTATCTTTTAACTTAATTATTTTATTTCTTATTCTAAAATTCAGAATCTCAAACAATCCAGATTCTAAATTAAGCCAAACTGAGTTATGTAAAACATTTATTAGTTTAAGATGCAAATTATATAATTTCAATATTATTTAAGCTTATAAAATGCAAGTTTCTTTAGACATTAATAATCTTTATCTGCCACTTTTTGATGAATCCTATTATAGTAAAGTTTAACAGTTTTTATAATGAAAATCTGAGTTACTCTATGCTGCAAACAAAATTTTAAGAAACAAATATGTAAGACATATTTTCCTTTCTTTCTTTCTTTTTTTTTTTAGTATAGTTTAATTTCAGGTTTAGTATCATTAAAAGTGAGATTAAACAAATATTATATTATATTGCAACACATCCATTATAAGTTGTAACATACAAGATGTCCATGAGTGAGAAAGAAATGCTTCAAATCTAAATAACTTATAATATGTAAAAAATAACAGTGAAGTAACATAATATTAATATAACAATTAAAATTTTGCAACAAAACTTCACTTATCTCTATGAATAAACTCAAATTCAAAGGACTAATTTTGCAATCATAATTCTATTACATCATCAGCTTAACTTATTGTTGTGAATTAAATTTTGCACTGATTGAATCTATTAAATCTAAAAAACAAAAACAATGGCATAAATTTTGATATATCACAACAAATCATCTCATTTCAAAACTCCACTAGCCAGAAAACAGACATATACAGGTCACTGCCACAAGTTCCTAAATAAATCTCTGCTACAGATGGAGGCAAAAACCACCAAAACTGTTTCAAAGTTACTTATTTTAACTAGTGAAGTTTTGAGTATGATGCCGGTTTTTACTCTTGATTAGTTACTTAATTCTGCATTTCTATTAATTATAAATAACATTAATAAACAATATAATATAATAATATAATTAATAAACATTTATTTTTTTTAGTCTGGTAGTGTAAATGGAAATGGCGTGTTATTTATAGACACTCTTTAACTACTGTGGTTCTCAGCGTCCCATTCTAAATTGGGCGTGAAAGATCCCTTAATTTTGCTCAGAGGCCTCTCTATCAGGCTTGAGGTTCTTTTACATGCCGTAAATCTACGACACGGGACCAACGGCTTTACTTCCCTTCCGAAGGAAGTCATGCTTAGCATTTTTACACCCAAAAAAATCCATTGTCCTCTGCTGGGCTCGAACCCGCGACCTTGGGTATATGAAGTTAGCATGGTAACCATTATACCAAGGAAGGCAACTTTAGTCTGGTTGTGCAATCTAAGTAATGATAAATCTTAAAAATGTTATTTTTCAGAAAAACTACTTAAAAATTTAGGTACATCTTATAGTCTGTAGCATCTGATAATATTCTCCTTTTAAGGTTTAACTTGTTTTCTTACAATTGTAATGCTGACAACAAAGGTTCAGGGAAATGTTTCAAGTAAACAAAGAAATTGACCAACCAACTAATCATGAGCACATTACAGATTGAAAGAATATTGTTTTAAAAAAAATCACTCTCACAGGTAGAAATAAACCTTTTAACTTGTGTTTGGCATGCTAATTACCTTCCACTGTGCCATTTGTGGGTGCATCATGACACAACACACTATATCTCTTTGTGTAATGCATATCTGGCATTCAAATCATGGTCATGCCACCTAACTTTTTGAGAATACTACAGGAAATATGTCTATTTACAAGTTACTGATTATGAGAATATAACATATTCATACATGTAGGATACAAATGTTTCAAAGTTCATGAGTAAATCTAAATAGCAACAAGACAAAAACTAGGATTTTACCATAGTATAATTGCTGGAGTACCTTTGATCTCCCAAAACACAATGCTAGTCCAGACTCTCCAAGCCAACAGAGTGAGTGCACTCCTCCAATCCCTGTGATTGTTTGTAAAAGACTACCATCTTGCAGTGACCAAATGTTTGCTACCCCACTAGGACCTTTCACACTACCTGGAAATACAAAATAAATGTGTGCACTTTAAACTGACATATGTATTTTGTTCACCAAAGGTGATATGTTAGTTGCTAAACTGTCAAAAATCATCCTAACTTAGACATAATCATATTGGCAAAAACCAAATCTGCAAAAAGAACACTTGCCTGGAGTAGCATGTTCCCCTCATGCCCTAATTTCCAACCACAAGACATATATAAGAAGTAGCTAATATTTAATTAGCTGAACAGCTACTTGTTAATCAAAATGTATTTAAACACTATTAACCTTATCCTGATATATGGTGGACTTTGAGACAGTGATGTGTTTTAACAATTAAAATTTAGTTGAGTCGATTTTGTAACACTACATCACTTACTTTTTTATTTCGGAAAACATGTTTCAGAAGCCATGTGCTTCCATTGTCAATTCCTTTGGTCGACTGCCGGCATTGCTTGCTGTGGTGGTTGTCTCTGTCCCTGGTGGTGGTTTGATGAACTTCTGGATGAGTAGATCGCCTGGCGGGATTTCAAAATTGAAAACCCGGTTCTTGTTTTTCCAAATATATATGTTTTCCCAAACTTTTAATTCTGTCTTCCTTGTGATGTTTTTGAGGATTTTTGGGCTTCTATTTATAGTGTGTTTCTCTTTCCAAAAATGCCAAGCTACTGCAGATTTTTCTTCTTGTTTGAGTTTAATATTTTTGTGGTGTTCTTTTGCCCTGGTTTTTTTATTTCTTTTTGTTTGGCCGATGTAGATTTTTTCACAGTCATTACAGCTGAACTGATATATTCCTGGTTTGTTTTCTTGTGGGATATCATCTTTTAATTTAGAATTTAAAATGTTTTTTATAGAGTAATTGTTTTTAGGGGCTAGAATGATGTTATGTCGTTTGAAGATCCTCTGGAATTTGTAGAAAGTTGTAGGGTGGTATGTAAACTTCTTGTAGATCTTGTTTTCTTTCTGGTTTTGAGTGAGTGTGCTGACTTCTTTAATTCTCTTTCTATTTTTGGCTATATTAACTTTTTTGTACACCAGTTCTGCCCAAAATCCATTCTCTGTAGCTATGTCCAATATTTTAGTAAGTTCACATTGGTATTCTGTTTTTCCCATTGGTACATTTACCAATCTGTGTGTAAGGCTGTTGAGTAAAGCATGCTGATGGGGAATGGGATTGTAACTCTTTTGTTTTATATAGCTGTTGGTGTGGGTAGGTTTTCTGTAGATGCCAAATGTAAGGTGATTATTAGTTTTGATGATTTTTAGGTCGAGGAATGGTAGTTGTCCATCACATTCCTTCTCCATTGTGAACTTTATAGACTTTTCTTGCATATTTAGGAGTTTTAGTGCATCTTCTAGGTGTCTTTCTGGGACTATTGCAAAGATGTCGTCTACATAGCGGTACCGATGTATGTTCAAAATATGGTACCGCGAGATAAATATATGAGATACAGTGATAAGACCTGAGAGTCTGTATTTTTGAGTATTCTGTTAGTAAAAATGTAATACTGGAAAATTGTGATTAATTGTATTTATTACAGTAATACTATTGTGTAAACATTGATAGATGTAAATATTTGTATGCTTAATTGTGATGTTTACTTCAGCTGTTGTATATAAAATATTCTTGTAATACTGTCTCGAAATTAAGTTTAATAATTGTGAATTATTGTATGGTCTAATTTTTATATAATTTGTATTTTTTCAAAGCAAAAAAGTTAATTGCTGTATGAAATATTCATTGGTAACTACCTATTTATGTAAATTGTAAATATGTTTCTACTTAATTGTAAACACTGACTTATCCTATATTATGTATATGATTTACAGGACTAATAAATTGAATTGAATTGAATTGAATCACTGTCACAAGCTTCTATGCATATTTGCAAGTTTTGAATTTATAAGGATGTTTAAATGTTTTAATAATTTGTTTTTTGGACTATAGTGTAATGTAGTAATTACATTAGCAATAAAACAAACAGGAGCATCATTTCCATTCCTGCTTGGGGAATGGCCCAAGATTACTTGAAACAGTTTACCAAATTTTAATAACAATTTGAATTTTAACAAAACCTTTAGTTTAAAAGAAAAATCTTCTTCTATTTCTTAAATGTGAAATATTTGTCCTAAAAGTACAGTTGATATAACTTTTCTTTTGGTACAGTAATAATAACCAGTAACTTATAACAAAGTCTAATCCCATCTAAACGATACCCCTGAACAATAAGTAAGCTCACGATAAGGTGAAAACAGTCGTGAATCATCGTCACATTTAAATATTTTTAACAATATAAGTGAAGTAACACATACCTGAAGCCAAAAGTAGACCATCTTTATGAACTGCAAGACTAGTAACAGGATGATACAGATGGCCCTGAACTTGCAGAACCATCTGTGGCACCTTGTTGGCAGAATGCAATTCTTCCAGATGAGAATCTGGCAAGATCCACACATTTACATTGCCATGCACCGTTCCAACACAGAGAAGAAGTGGAGTTCCTCCTTTACCTAATCAGAACAGACCTGCACTCTTTAGTCACTATTTGTAGTATACAAAACATCAGAAATTACAAATAATTTAAGAATCATTTCAAGAGTGATTAAAACTTTTTATGCAACAGGATAGCTCAGTGGATTCATTTATGGATCTTGTTTGAGGATCCAAAGTTAGTTTGTGGATATAGAACAGCAATTTTCAGTCACTCCTATTTTGACAATTCATTCTTGGATGTATGCACATAACTTGATTTTAATACCTATGAGAGTTGTTTAGAAACTTCTCAACCTGAGAAAGAACACATAAGCTTTCTAACTCAAGCTTTTATATTTATTTTTCAAGATAGCTATCTTTCAACTCCACAAAATAAGAGTTTGTAATCTAAGATAAATGTAAGCCCAACAAATTTTAGGAGAAGAATCACTGGGAGTGAACTTTGGTAAATATGGTAGCAGTCCAAAGTATATGTAACGCAACGCATTGACCATAATTGAAAAAAAATCTGATGGGTTCTATTCACATGACTTTCTCTGTTCTACAAACAAAGTTCTTACAAAATATTATGCTTCTTTCTACTCCACGTTAATCGAGATAAGGGGATACACTAACGTAATAGTCAAATGTTTTAAAAGGTATCTCTATGCAATTTCATTGAAATTTGCTTCTTTGCATGGCCAGGAGCAAAACAAAAGAAACACGCTCACCTGGAGGTTCCGGGTTTGATTAACGGCTGGGGCAAGGAATTTTTCTTTAGCCAGAATTATTCCCTATCCCACACAGAGTCTGGACGTATGTATGTGAGAGTGAATGCGTATGTGCTTGAGGAAAATAAAATGATTTAAACCAAACGTAACAAAAGAACCTACAGACAACGAGTTGTTTCAAGTGCAAACCCCCGATATGACCTTAGATGTTAAAGGGGACTATATATATAAAAAAATTAATAAATAAATAAAAAACAAAAACACGAAAGACTTCCTGTTTGAGAAAACTAAGTATTTTAAAATTGACACTACTTGACACTAGGAATTTCTCGGAAATGGTTAGCTCCACAACAAAAATATAAACAACATAAATTGGTGAGTGATCTATACTTTTTATGTAGTAATATTATGTCTATCTCTTATGCTTTACCAGTTATACAAGTCATTCAGAATAAAGAGGACTTCAAAGGCTATTCCCAGGAAATTCAAATTTGCCATGAAAATATCTTTAATATACACTATTTTAAAATAATAATTAGAGCCATTTTAGAGAAAATAAACATTTTCAAAAACTTTTCCATGTAAAGGGTAGTTCAGGGTGAGGGGATTTTTTGGAAAATCTTTGTGTCGCATTCTTAGGAGATATTAAACATAAATACAAGTTGGTATTTAACACGCTTTTCATTTTTAAGTCGCACGCATGCGCACCCTCACGTGCACATACACCCACCCCCCATGCGCACACACCCACACCCCCACCCACACACTGGCCTTTTCCTAAAAATGTTTTTTTTTGGGGGGGGGGGCAATCTCAGTGTTGAATTTTTGGGTAGAATACAATCCTTCCTTATTGTGTACATTGTTCATAAAGGCTAAAGAAAGTAAAAACGTGCACAGATGCATTCTTTTCTATTGAATGCTTGTTTTAATGAATTGAATTTATTTTCACTTAAAACAGGTTTTTAAAATACTATTTTACAATCACTTAATCATACAAAGAAAATCAGCAACACTAAGTGCTAGTAACTCCTCCCAAGTTTCTGTGTAAACAAGTGGCCTGAGCAGTTTCAACCTTGTGGTTATCCATGTCTCAGGCTAACTTATATCTAGAAATGACCTCAATCTCTATCCATATTAAATTATGTTTCCACCCTGTCTAGTTCCCCATTTTTTTTTATATTCTTCAACCATTTTCTTTTAGCCTTGCCTAGATAATCCTAACTCTTAAGATTTGCTGCCTTGCTTTTCTATTCACCAATTTTTCCCCTCTTATCTCTATGGTAAATTAGCTCACTCCTGAATCATAGGTTTTGCTCTCTTTTCTATAGTTTCTTCATATTCCACAATTGTATGCCAATAGTTGTTTGCATTCCACACATTGGGAATTTCTCTATATTTAAATGTCCTCTTGATCCTTTCAATTTCATACATCTGTTCTGCAGATCCCTCCCTTATGCACCTGTCACCTTTATCCTCTCTATGTTATATTTTCTTATATGCAGTGACTTTTTTTGTTGCTGAAACTACGTAATGTGTTCTATATTTCCATACTAACAATTTTTGGTTTAACTTCATTCCAAAAACAATTTTCCTATATCACACCACAGATAGCCAAGCCAACTTTTTCCATGATCTTGTTAATTCAAGCCCAAGTATTTCTTCCCCTCATTTTTTCTTGTATCACTAGACAATGTTTCAAGATTCTATCCTCTTTGAAATTGTTGATCCTAAATCAATATTTCAGGGTTCTTGTCATTATTTTTCCTTTTCTCCTTATTCTACCTAATTCAGCTTGTACAACTCCATTTTGTGAGCTTTTTGGTAGCCCCATAATTTGTTTACAAAATTCTCTGTGAATCAAATCTACATTTAGCCATCCCTCATTGATGTCCCATATTTCTACTACAAACACCATTTTAACTCTTCTGTTGCCACATGTACTTTGTTCAACCACTTTATATGCACTTCTGGTATCTTGTGTCTACAGGCATTAATCTGATTATTTCTCTATGTATCCATTTATTGATGAAGATAAAGTATTTATTAGTTCTATTTGTGTATGTAACGAGCTTCAAATGAAACATTCTTTTACTCCAATTATACCTTTCATAGCCAAATTTCCTTTTTTGTTCCCTCCATTCACCATTTGTACTAAGCCTCTTACCCAAATAGTCAAATGAATTAACTACCTCAATTTCTCTCTCTCTCTCTTCCCTTAGATATTCCTTCAATTATTTCTCTAGATCAATGTTAGTAATTGACTAAGTCATCAGCAAATAGAAGTCAAGGAGCCTCCACATTTTCAATTGTGGACAGAGAATGTTGGCTTTGCTAACTTCTTTTAAGATTTATAAATGTAAAAAGAAGCTAGTAACAGTGAAGAATAACACAAATATTAATATAAAAATAATAGTTGCAACAAATCTTCACTTATCTTTTGGAATCCTTGCCTGGACTAGTTTCGCAACGATTTCATTGCATTATCAACATATCCTTTTGGTCTCTTTTTTGATGTTGTTTATTTACACTTATGGTTACTGCTACTAAGGTGGATTGTGTACTAGTGCATTGCTAACTACTGGAATCAAAACAAATTTGGTAAGAGTGTCAATTGGAGGTATATCAAAATTCATTGCATGATTTCTATACTTTAATATAAATATTTTCTCCCAAACCATTAAATCTATGGGCCCATTTAAGTGTTTTAATAATTTAACATCTGGGTTTATTTCATGATTAAATTTCCAAAAATGTTCTGCTACAGCTGATTTATCAATTTGTTTGTATTTGATATTCCTAAAGTGTTCTTTTACTCTGGTTTCCAAATGACGTTTAGTCTTACCAATATAAACAAGGTCACAATTTAAACAGTTTAATTGATAGATGCCAGATTTTTTATTTTTTTAAATTTCATCCTTTTTAGAAAAGCCTAACAAATTTTTTATACTGTATTTATTTTGAGGAACCAATATTATGCCATGCTCTTTGAAAATATTTGTGAATTTTTTATTTGCCCAAGTGTGATAAGTAAATTTTTTAAAAATGTAATTATCTTTTATTTTCTTAAGCGTAGAAATATCTTTAATAGCTTTTTGATATTTAAACTTCTCAATTTTTTTATTTAGAAAATCAGTATTAAAACCATTAATTAAAGCAGTGTTAATAATGTGTTTATATTCTTTATAGAATTCATCTTTATTAAGGGGTAAATTAATTAACCTATAAATTAAACTATTAAAAACAGCAAATTTATGTGAAAAAGGGTTAAAGTCATTATTTTTTATATAATTATCAGTGTGGGTTTGCTTTCTGTATATTCCAAAATTCAATTTATTGTCTTTTTTTATTATTTTTAAATCCAGGAAAGGGAGATAGCCATCACTTTCAGTTTCTAATGTAAATTTTATAGCCTTATCTTGTAAATTTAAAAGTTTTAAAGCATCATTTACATGTTTATCAGGAACAATAGCAAATATATCATCTACATATCTATACCAAGTTTTAAAAATTAGAGGGAATGCTTTAGTGACCTGTATTTCAAAATAGCTCATGAAAAGATCAGCAAGAAAAGGTGAAAGTGGACTACCCATTGCTAAACCAGAAGTTTGTTGATAGAATTTGTCATTAAAGCTGAAAAAAATTTAATCCAAACAAAGTTTAGTAAGGATAACAAAATCATTTATTAAATTTTCATTCAGTTCTATAGAACTTAACCATTTTTCTAAAAATGTCAAAAGTTTTTCTCTAGGAATGCTTGGAAACAAAGCAGTTACATCAAAAGAAACAAGTTTATCATTAGTAGATAATGTAATATTCCTGATCCTTTTGACTAGCTCAAAAGAATTTTTAATACGTAAACTCTCAAATTTTTCAAAATTAGTGAATTTTTTATTTAACCATTTAACCATTGATAAATCAGCTGTAGCAGAACATTTTTGGAAATTTAATCATGAAATAAACCCAGATGTTAAATTATTAAAACACTTAAATGGGCCCATAGATTTAATGGTTTGGGAGAAAATATTTATATTAAAGTATAGAAATCATGCAATGAATTTTGATATACCTCCAATTGACACTCTTACCAAATTTGTTTTGATTCCAGTAGTTAGCAATGCACTAGTACACAATCCACCTTAGTAGCAGTAACCATAAGTGTAAATAAACAACATCAAAAAAGAGACCAAAAGGATATGTTGATAATGCAATGAAATCGTTGCGAAACTAGTCCAGGCAAGGATTCCAAAAGATAAGTGAAGATTTGTTGCAACTATTATTTTTATATTAATATTCTTTTAAGATGTCAATAATACCAGTATGCTTAACTTATACCCTTGTCTAAGATCTATTTTGCTCAAGTTATCCTGTGTAATCTTAATATAGTACTCATTTTCATAGCATAATTTTCCAATGCTTTTGTAAACTTGTATTTACTCCTATTTTATTCAATTTTGACCACAGTGTACTAGGGTTAATTGCATAAAATACCTTTACAAAATCAACAAACAGCATATACAGCCTCCCTCATTTTTGAACTCAATATTTCTCTTAATATCCATTGTTCTCTTATTTTTCCTGAAACCTTGTTGGAATATTGATGATTTATTTTGTTGATCTGCCCCAATTTTGTAACTGTTTTACCAGAATGCCAGTAAATAGCTTGCCTAAGATCAATAATTAGCTGGTTTGTTTATATCGCCTTTTCCTATTAGTATTACAATTGCTGTTCACAATCTTTAGAAAGTTTACCCTCTTCAAATATTGCATTCAATGTATACCAATAACATACCTCCATTATTATTCTGACCTGTTCCTCCAGAATTCCCCCAAAATATCATCAATACCACACGCTTTACTTCTTTTTAGTCTTTTTATTTGTGTTAATCTGTCTAAGAATTCTACACTTACTGTATTTTTGTCTCCTCCGACCCTAAGAGATTTTAAAATATGAACTCCATTGTTCTCATTTTTCCTCCTTTTATACAATCTCATAACTGTCATCCAATTTTTTACTGTCATTTGTCCTTGTTGTTTCCTTTATTTCCTTACAAATAATCTCCCCCTTTTTCCTCCAGATTTATATCCCCCCCCACTTCCTACTAAGAAATTCTCTCATTCCAGCTGTTTGCTTATTTGTCTCCAAATTCTCAATTCTCTTTCTTCTCTCCTTTTACCAACTTCTCTAACTTCTCAATTACCAACACTGATACAAATGACAAAACATCCGTTTTTCTAACTACTATCAAGCACTATTTTAATGTAGCATTCCCACTGAAAAAGATTGTTAGTTTAAATATTCAAAACAAGAAAGAACCAAAATTGCTCACAAAAGGTATAGTAATTCTTGCAAAAGAAAGAGGCAGTTATACAATCTGAGTAAAATGACTAATGATGAGCATCTCCAAAAATATTAAAAATCTTATTACAAAATCCTAAACCAGGTCACACACAAACCAAAGTTGAAATCAAATGAGGGTTTATGCAAATGCATAAACTATGTTGAAGATAGTAACAGATGAAACTGGAAAAAATAAGACAAATGCTAAGGAAAAAATCATATTAAACAAAAATGGAGAAAACAATGTAAACTCCCAAAGAAATAGCTGAGATGTTTAATGAATACTTTAGTCAAGTCACTGAGGGCTTTGAAACAGCAGCAAATACTCTTCCACAAATGACAAACAGCCAAACTATATTTCTAACTC
Source organism: Hymenopus coronatus (assembly GCA_030762935.1). Classification (NCBI taxonomy): domain Eukaryota; kingdom Metazoa; phylum Arthropoda; class Insecta; order Mantodea; family Hymenopodidae; genus Hymenopus; species Hymenopus coronatus. The sequence continues at coordinate 845,846 of CM060890.1, read as the reverse complement.
CTGCAACACCAGAAGAAATGATCACAATAACTAAAGGCTTAAAAATTAAATACTCGATGGAAGTGAAAGTGACGATAGCCCAGATAAAATTGTAAAACAAAAGGCCTTCCACTAACTAACTTCTTTGGTGGATATTACAAATTTATCATTGACTATGGGGATATTTCCAGAACTTCTAAACACAGCAAAGGTTCGCCCAATTTTTAAAAAGGGTGAAAAAGACTGTTTTACAAATTTATCACCTAATACCTCTCCTATCAGTATTTGCAAAAATACTTGAAAGAATAATGTACAACAGGTAAATGTCTTTCCTGAAGGCATGCAGCATTTTAAGTAAGTTTCAGTTTGAATTTTGGGTAAAAACATTAGCAATGCTATATTTTCATTCCTAGAATCAATATTCAAAGCTCAAGATGACGAAAAGACTGTTGGGCTCTTTCTAGACCTTAGCAAAGCTCTTGACATGGTTAACCATAAAATACTGATTCATAAGCTAAACAGATGCAGAATGAGGGGATTAGCTGAAGAATGGTTTAGTCATATTTAAGTAACAGATATCAGGCTGTTGAAGTAATTTCAGTAAATCAAATGATCATGTTATAAAGCATGGAGTCCCACAAGGCTCAGTATAAAGTCCACTACTCTTTCTTATATACATAAATGATTTCTCTCTCAATATTAAGCAAAAAGTGTGTTATTTGCAGATGACACGAGTATCACAATTAGTGACAAAGTCAAAAATAAGTTGCAGGATAAAACCAGCAACGTGTAAAAACAAATAGAAAACTGGCTATCGGCCATAAGCTCAAGCTTAACATTGAAAAAACTGTATCTACAGTTCCATAATTATGAGCAAGACTCAATGCAATGATTTACAAATTATTGAAGTAGAATCCACAAAATTCTTGGGCATATGGGTAGAAGCAAACCTGACATGTGAAACACATATACATCTTCTAAGCAGGAAACTCTGTAGTCTATGCTATGCATTTAGAATCCTCTCAAAAGAATCACCTTTGGAAGGCTTAAAGTCAGTGTACTATAGATATGTCCATTCACTGCTTTCATATGGAATAAAAGCACATTCTTCTTTGAAAGTTTGTAGATACTTAAACCTCACCAAAGATTACTAAAAATTATAAAACAAGTACCAATATGATCAGATAGTAAGATAGTATTGAAAGAACTATCTATATTACCCTTCTTGTCTGTGCATATGTGTCTATATATATCTCTTAGAGGTGGCCTCTTTTATACACCAAAATTTGGATCTTTTTAAAAGATACTCAGCCCTACATGACCATAATACAAGAGCATGCAGCAAGATACACCTCAACACTCATAGGCTCGCCAGGTGTCTTAAGTCTATATCACATCAGGGTATAAATTTATACAACCATCTTCTACACAGTGTTAAAGATCCTAATCACAAAAAATTAAGAATGACCGTTAAGAACCATCTCAAAAGTCATTTACCACCACTCACTATTAATGAATACTTAAATCTGAAACTCTATCTTGTTCCACAAGTACAAATTAAACAACTATAAATTATTTTATTATTATTACTGCTAATATTATTACTAGTACTCTTATCCTCATCATCATCATCATCTTTCTCTTGTGCAGGCAAAGGCAGATGTTTGTCATTACAGGTCCCATTCTTCAGAAGCACAAAGGAGCCTGGCACTGGCAGAAAACTATTGAGGATTTTTTTTTATTAATTCTGTATATATTTAAACTCAAATGTAACAAAATTTATTTGTATGTTGACGATGCCATAGAATCTGTATTTCTTCAGGCTGATAATAAATCCACCCACCCACCCATTCATCCATCCCTCCCTCACTCCCACCCATCCCCTCCCTCTGCCCGCCCGTTCCATTCTGTCCGTCCGTCCGTCCGTCCATCCATCCATTCATTCATCCATCCATCCATTCCATCCATCTCCCCTATTTTCTTTTCTTTCATTAGAGCTACTACATTAAACCTAAATACTCTAAAATTAGCTCCTAACTCTCTCATAAAGTCTGATGCCTGTTCATCTTTCCATTTATATATATTTTATATTCCTATTTCTTAGCTCGCATAACACTCCTACATTCCTTTTCAAAATTTTACTTTAGAGCAAAATGATTGCTGGAATATACAATTTGGTTTACTTTGCAACTTTGACAAACCAAACACATGAAATTTAATATATATATATCTTTATGCAATTTCTTGTTGTGCATTCTAAAAGATGAACTTAAAATGTAAATCTTGCTTTTGATAATGCCAGCATTAAATCTGATTCAGGCTGAGAACTTTCCAAACTGCCCATATATAAAATCCATAAATTCCTCTTTATAGATCTTCTTTTACCTATAAAAGGTGACCATGCAAGAGATACTGGTTCATGTGAAGGCACTAGAGTATTTACACATCTCCAAACATTGTCCACCTCCCTCCATATGCGACATACTCCATCAACACCACATGTAGCTAACAGCTGGCCACGAGGATCCCACTTAAGGCAAGATATGGTGCCCTATAAATGAAACAAAATTAGTCCATGAACACAAATGTCACTCTGAAATTCATACATCATGGAGAATCACAATAGCTACTCAACTCAATTTATTGGTCCTTTATATGTCCAATATATGATACATAAAAAATATATACACAGTAATATGCAATACATAAAAAATCCTGAAAAATATTTGCAAATACATGTTAAAGGGTAATTAGCTTATACAATTTCTAATAATGAAAATGCATTAAAACCCAAGTTTATTTAGAAAATTAGGTAGTGTGACTATGCACCCATGTGCAGATGCCTATACCATGGATCCTGATCACGGCACGTGTGCACATCTTTACACAGCCCAACTGATTTTGCAAGCGTGTGCATGTTTAAAATGTGAGCAAGCAGGTGCATGTCACCAAAACACTGCTGTTAAAATTAAGAATAAAGTTTATTGACTGTAGAGCTGTTTTACAACATTGCAATTGGTGTCCTTAAGTATATAATTTATTACATTACAAAATTGGAGCTTTATGCAATTATTTACAGTATTTAAAACAGTTGAATATGTTTGCTCTTATTTGCATAATGAGCCATTTATAGCATGTTTATGATAAATCTGTATTAATGGTTACATTTTACAAAGCGAACTTTGCTATTACTCATCTATGTGAAAGATATTACATTCAAAGAACTCTTCTACTGAGTAAAAATTGTCCAGAAATGTTTTGAATTTGTGATTGGGTAGAGAGGTAAGTTTGGAAATTTGTTGTACATACTTAATCCTAGATATTTACGGCTGCCATAAATTTTTGATAATCTTGAAAAAGGTAAGTCTATAGTATAATTATTTTGTGTTATGTAGCCATGAACTGTCTGTTGGAGTGTATATTTATGTAGGTTTTCTTTTATGAACATCCATGTACACATGCAATGATAACCTCTACTTCTGGAAATTCCTTGCTACATAATCAGCAGATACAAACAGGGAGCTACCAGGCCCACAGAGATAGTTTGGATAGTGAGCTCCAAGAATGCAGTTGAATTAAAGCAGTTGTCAACTATGTGTGAACATCAAACCAACGGGAGATAAAATTGTGCATGGGATTATATCCAGCTTCTCAAGAATTTTTAGATAGAGAAAGGCAGATTGTCTCATTCTCTTTCATTTAGGTACTTGGTGGCAACTGGGAAATCCCTTCTATAACATTCCTAGCATGTAGTCTTTATCTAAATAATTGCAACTATTCCCTGATGAAACATCTGCTGACTAGTTTGAGTTTAAGCCCTCAATTATGAACATGCTAAAAATGATTGCTCAGCTGTCAATCATCTTTGGCAAATGATTTCTCAGTTATCAAAAGTAGGCATTATGACTACTTTTAAGTAGTCATTAAAAGCATCTTTTGTTGAGAGGAAAACCTCTCTCCAAACCATAAGCAGCATGTCAGGTGCTTGTGCCAAGTAAATCTTATATACTTTAGCAGCAAATTCAATTGGTAACTTAGAGTATGCAACAAAGATTTTCACAGGTTCTAACTGCTGCATTCTGGAACTTGGAAACTTTCTGTTAAAAAGTGTGCCGCTATTTTCATTGAATGTGCAATACAGTTTCCTTAAGTGATTCCCTTTAATAAAGGCAATTTAACATGCTTTTCACTCCTAAATTTATAGCACTGTGATTATTTCCGTTTAACAAGGAGTACATTGAAGGCAAGTTTTACATATTTTTAAAATCATGGTTAATATATAAGGTAAAGATGACCTAAAATCATGCTTTTTTTTTTTAAGCTAGTTGGTCAAATCAAATGATGAATGAAATCGTCAGAATGATGCTCAAATGATATCTCATAAAGTTTACTTGATATTTGTCTTCTCAGAATAAGGGAAACTCCCCCCCAAGCAAGATTTAAACTCGTGACCTCTTGAATGTGAGATAGACATGCTAACCCCACGGTACTAAGGCAGGGTAATCATGTTTTCAACTTGAAATAGCACATTATTTTGAGTATTTTTATACTTAATAAATCTTTTCATTTAAGCTTTCCTTCTTGGGCTAATTACTATATACTAATTACTATTATTATTTTATTTTGCAACACAGCAAATGCAACAGATTAACTTTATTTCTTCAGCTTCTGTTGCTATGGCAGTGAACAAATAAACACCTCTGGTACGCATTTAAACAGAAAACCACACTTGATTTTAATGAAACCTAAATACATAATGTGGAACTGAAGAAGCATTTCCAGTACTACACAAATTATTAATACGAACACTTATTTGTAAAGGTAAATAGAAGCTTGAGAAACCAAGTTAAGCAATTAAGCTTCCTATCTTTATAAATTATAAAGCTCTGTGAATACCTAACAGGAATCAATGAGAACTTCTTTTAATGTTCTCAAAAGAGTTTTAATGAGATACACTGACTGTGCAAATTATATCAGACTCTATCTCCACCAAGTGAAGGATTTCTTTTCTTTTTGTGCAACACTTCTTCGGCCAACTCTTTCAACATGATGAGGTGTGCTGCCTGTATCTAGAGCTTTTTGACAATTGAAACAAAATTTATCATGTAGTGTACGACTATATGGAAATCTTCCCATAATGCAGCATTAGGATGTGTGTTACTGTAAATGCATATCACTTCAAGATACTAGGCATTAGTAAAGTGAGCCATTTTGTAACTGATAACCCACTATTGTGAAAGCAAAAGCCATAAGCTAAATAAAGTAAAGCTGGAGTGCATTTCTTTCTATCTTATAATGTTGTCCTGCATAATCTTTGTGGTTAATGATGTAGATTCAACTTTGACAAATTTTTCTTATGATACTCAATATTTCTTATGATACTATTATAATAGTAAGACTGTGAGCTGTTTAATTCAAAATGTTAGAAAATATTTATATTTCAATTTCCTCCAAGAAATTTTTGAAAAATTATTTGTTTCATAAAATCTTCATTCAAAATTATTAATATTGAGCATATTTTCATTTTTTTCTCAAAAATTGCTTTAAAAACAGCAAAGCTGCAGTAAGATTTCTTATTCTGTTCTTTGCAAAAAGTCATCCTGTTCAAAAATGATAATAGGTCACCTTCCACCCTGTATGTACGTAACAGCAATAAAAGCAATAAGTAAAACGATATAATAGCTTGTAATCTCTTTATTTCTGTCAATTAAGAACTTCCTTTCCTTGATTAATAAAGAAAGACAGTAAGAAATATGAGAATAATAGTAACATTTCCATAATCCCTGTTGTGTATGAATACATACAGAGTATCATTTTCATCCTGAAAAAAATGTGGAAAGTTAAAACTTAAGAAGAACTGCTGAAACTTCTCAAAATTTTGACTTCTGTGTACCAAATTTACATTTGTAACTCGCATAACCAATTCACAAAGTTGAAAACTTTTGACTTACCTGATGGGCAGCTAGTAAAATAGGTTGAAAATTTGGATTTTTCCTTCCTAGTTTAATTATACCATCAGTAAATGCTATAGCAAATTCTTTCTCTTCATCAAACCATTCAATGTGTGAAACAGATGCTGAAAGAATAAGAAAATAAATTAAAGTTATATTTCAAATATCTAAGTGAATAATGTCTCCTTGCTTTGCTTAAATGCATATTAAGAAGCAAAATATGTTCACACTTTAAGGTGATTGGTCAGTGAAATTTAGTAAAAAATATGAATATCATAAAAGTTTTCTTTAATACATTTATAACATAACTTGTATTTTCATTCCAAATCTTCTCGGGCTTCTAGGCAGGTAAAAACTTGGCTTGACACCAACGTTTCGAAGAAGTGCATCTTCCTCATCTTCAGGGTTAACTGATGGTTTGAGCTTGCGGAGACTGGTATTTATAAGGGCTGGGATGAAGCTAACATCTGATTGGTTCGCGTGATATTATGGCCTGGTATTTAAGATGACTGAGACATAGGCACGGACTTCGTAGAAAACTATTTATAGCAGTTATAAATACCAGTCTCCACAAGCTCAAACCGTCGGTTCACCCTGAAGACGAGGAAGATGCACTTCTTCGAAACGTTGGTGTCAAGCCAAGTTTTTACCTGGCTAGAAGCCCGAGAAGATTTTGAATTAACACGTCGCCAGGAAGGCTTCAGTTCTTATTTTTGTATTTTCATGCTGAAAAATTGGTTTGTTTACATTTCAAGCTCCACAAAAGTTTATTTGATCGGTCTTGTATATTTTAGATGAAGCATGTGTAGAACTTTAAATTTTCTCAGTTCCTTTTCTTCAACAGTTTTCCTTTCCAAAATGCTCCTAGCATCACAGTTTATTACTTATTAGCTAGACATTTTCAGGAAAGCTTCAGAAATAAAACTTGTTGTGCATTAGTTAAAAATTCAAAATAGTTTAGTTAAATTAATTATTTTCCATAACTCAAATTGAAAAGGATAAAAAAAGTTCAATGACACAGGAATATGTTTTCTCTTACACTAATTAAGATTAAGAAATACCTGCACAACTACCTTATATTTGTATATTTAGCTCAAATTAAACATTTTGGAACAATACAATAAAGTGTTGGGTTCAAGAAGCATTTCATATTTATCATAATTACATGATTAATTATGAACAAAAAATTAATATTTTGATATAGCTTGTTAAAAATTATGTGTGTAATAAATGTGTGTGCATGTGTGTTTTTCTTTCTTTCTTTCTTCAATTTATTGGTCCTATTGATCACTTACAACATGATATAGGATACGTCAGTGTTACAGATATGTAGAAAATAGAACATAATTATTTACGAATTACAAAATAGGTATTTAACAATGATTATATCATAAAATAATTTAAATTGTTTGAAACACATTATACACAATTAATTCACACTATTGCCAATAATTTAAATGCATTCCAAAACAATTTTACAAAAGTCTGCTACCCATATATCACTAAAATTAATAGCATTGTTAAACAACAACCTATGTATGTCCATTACTATTTTACAATAATATATGTAAAAGTAATTTTTTTTAAAGATATCAATTCAATTTATTTTGTCCAGTCAGATCATTGAATGGGTCAAGTTCTATAAAACAATTATAAGAAGAGAGAGAAAAGATTAACATATTTCAGTAAAAGAGTACAATATGAGTTGATAGGCATTAATGTAACAAGAGGCCAGAATTAGAGATATACCAAGTCATAAAGTGTTTTACATTCTGAGTATATGATAAGAAATTCTAAGCAATCAAAAGAAAACTGTGGATGTTTTGATTTTCACATTTTCATATTTTAATGGTGCAGTTCTGTTCTAAGATTTTGTTAGAAACATACGTTTCTCTGCTTTGTTTAAAGCTTGGCAATAGAGTTAAGGGTGAATGACAGTATCATGATTATTACAACAAGGATCCTAATGATGATTTTCAACAGTTAAAATTCTTTACATAAATCCTACATGCAGACATACTTAACAAGGATGTTTTTGACGTTGCTGGTGTAGCACCTTAAGATGGAATGTTATACATCACACTAAGATTATTCTTAATTTACACCTAAGACAAGCTACTGAAAACAAATATTACTTCTAACAGTTAAGTATATGTAAAAAATGAAGCCAGTAACATTAAAGCAACTCAAATGTTAATACAATAGTTAATAATTTGCAACTTCACTTCACTTATCTTTATGAATAAACTCAAACTCAAAGGAAATTCTTGTCATTGTTGAACAAGAACGACAACAATAAATTAAGCTGATGATGCAAAAGAATTGTGATTGCAAAACTAATTCTTTGAATTTGGGTTTATTGATAACGGTAAGTGAAGTTTTGTTGCAAATAACATAACATTATTATTATACAGTTTATTCAATACCTACCATACTGTTGTGAAAAATGGACTAATTCCTCACGCTGTGTATTTCTTGTAAATATGGTGAGAAGAGCTACTGTGCCATTTATTGTTCCTACTAGAAGGTGTTCTGGGCTGTCTTGACTTGCCAACTGTGGCCAAGACATTGCAGTGATCCAGGCTGGTTGAGCATCTATGTGACAGTCCTCCCCTGTTATAGCTGCTACATCTGTGCCATCTGCAAAAGCAAATATTACTTTTTTTCTCAAATTTGTGACATCCTACATCTTGGTGTAAAAAAATCTTGTATTACTACGACAAGGTAGAAGTCTTGGTTTAGGCACAGTGTTAACAGTATTGCTGATGAGAAATTAAATATTAATAAATGCAGTAATTAACATCAAGTATGCAATGCATGGATAATGTAATTACTAGCAGCACCCTGATGATTCAAAATTACTCCATATTTAAAGATTCTCTAACTCTCAGAAACTTGAGATACAATTTTGCATATCATTTAAATTGTTTAATTAAAAAAAAAAAACATACAATTTGTAATTTAAAAAAAAAAAAAAAAAAGTTAGAGTGCCACAATCGTATGGTTTCCTGCTGGGAAACCATACTGTACCCTAAAAGATGGGAGTGGACCTATGTAATTGACTAGCTGCATTGATGACATCAGCCAACAGCAATGCCACAATGGTTATGAGAGGAACTTCCCATCAAACCAAGACATCCTTGCTTTAAGAAACCTTGACTGTGATGCTGTGTGGGTAGGAAGAGGTATATACCTTTTGGGCTATTTTAAAGGTTGTAAATCTCAGATCATGTAATATGTTCAACAAGGAACAATACAGAACCCAAATAGCATAAGCATTTAATTTCAGTGCAGTAAAACGTTCAGTTTTACAGAAAGCAATCACTGTTAAATTTGTTACCGTTTTAACCTTTATCATATGTGAAGAAATTTAAAACATAAGAACTTTAATATTGTGGTTATGACTTGCTGGCCTATAATCACTGCACCATTAGTGGTTAGCTTTGGAATGCTTATAGCTGTTTGTTCCATATGTTAGGTCGGCTTCCTTTACATAGTCCCACTCATTGTTGCAGGGGCTGAAAATTTAACATTAGCAAGCAGTAGCAGCAGCAGCACTTCAATGCCTTTAAAATGTCACACCTGTGCAGAATGGACACATGGTAGAATGTCTGTTTTTTCTGGAAATTTCTGACCATGTCATCGACAGCTATAAAAAGGAAAAATTGCAAACCAGTCAGTTATCGACTGAGAGTCTGAGATTGGGTTGCAAGAGAGAGCAGTTAACTATTTATGCGTCAAAGTGGTTAGAGAAAATTGAACAACAGCATTGTTGTGAAAGCAAAGGAATAACCATATTTATTTGAAAGCAAATTTGAATAATAAAGAGACTTTGTGTTATACTGTGTCAGGAGAGGGGATTTAATGCCAAGATGGAGGAAAAATAAAACCTTATGCCAGAATGTGAAATTAGGAATGGAGACGATGCAAGCAAAACTGAAGATGGAAATGAAATCCAGAATGGGATATGGCATGAAAAAGATGGAAGAGAAAGTTAAATCTGGAATTGATGAATGAAATCCGAAATGAGGACAAATGAAATATGGCATTGAGAAGATAGATTAAATAACTGTGAATTGCACGATGGGCAAAACTAATGACCAGAATCAACCCAAGTTGCCACCACTGGGTTGACACCAGCCAGTTTGATCTCTGACAAGGAGCTGCCTCTACCATTGGGAGTCCTCCTGGGGTAGAACAGCCAGAATTCAACTATATGGAACATCTTGTAGATTGACCTGACATCCATGAGATGACTCATCAACACATCCAGCTAGCAAGCAACTAGATGAAGACCTGTTACAACCTGCAGGCCAACAGCAGCTATATCATCCTACCTGGACCAAGCAAGGGCCATACCTCCTGTGAAGAGGATAAATGATGCTGGTAACACACAAGGATCGTCTAGCCTGCCACAATGGTGCTGGCTGGGATGACCATCCCTAAAAAGGGAACATGTGACTTTTTTTGCCAGTATTAGTGGTTTGTCAATCAGTTTCAAAAAGAGCAGTCAACTTTCTCGACAAGAGAAACTTGTATGCAGAATTGTTGTGAAAGTAGGAAAATAAAGAAGTTTATTTTTTACCATTTTTGTGTAATAAAAACCAATTATTGTTAAACTTGTTACATATAAGTACATAGTTATACTTGAAGAAATTTAAAAAAGCACATTCAATCATGAAAGTGCAAATATATAATGTAGGAAACTAAGTCCAGTTTTGAAGTATAGTAAATTACATAATAGTTATCTGATATTACTATTTAACCTGAACTTTCCTTAACTATGCACAACAGGTCTAAAATTAAGTTCAAAGCTGATGGGTAGGCAACATATTTGCCAAAGTCCAGCATTACTCAACATGGCCTCCACAGTTATTAATACCTGTATTAAATTTAAAGTAAAAAAACTAGTTAATGTAAATAACAGTGTAACCCTCACCCCTGAAAACAACACACTGAATAGACTTACTTTCATCACCTGCAATCCTTATATAAATAATCCCTGGGTAACAATCAGTCAAACAAAGAGTTTAATGAAAGGATTAGTTATGTTTTACATAGGAGCAGCAAGAAATATATACCCACCTGGGAGATACCAAATATTAACTGTGCTGTCCATTGCAGCAGCTACAAATTTTCCTGAAGCTGCCCATCCTAGATGTGATATTAGTTCTCCATGAAGCTCACTACCATAAACATTGTTTGATTGATGAAAAACTAATGTATATGCCAAAAATGACTTAGATAAATTCCATACTCGCACTGTTCCATCATGTCCACTGCAACAGAAAATCACATAAGCTATATAAACACTGGCTGATGCAGTGATGAGCTAATAACATTTGCAATATTGGTTAAAGTAAACTTTGACTGAAATGAAGATACATTTTACTTTAGGAAGAAAAGGCATAAGGTGATGCACTTGAAACTGATACCTTAAATATGTTTTATACAGAAATGAATACAATGACACCTTCAAAGATTGGGACATGATACAGAATTTTCATAATTCATGTAGATTCTTAATGTTCTTCTTTTCCTTTCTCCCATTTCTGTTAATTAATGTCATTTTCTTTGACAATAATGTTAGATGACAGAAGCAATGTTATAAGAACTATTTCTCTATTTCTGTATCATTGATCTCTGATACCTGATTACTTTAGTAATCATGTTTAGTTTGTTGAAGTTAAACGTTTACAAGATGAGTATTTACCAATCTGCTTAAATTAATTTTAGGTACACTATAATAACACATGAGTTCTAGACACACATGCTTGTGACCAAAAACAGATGCTTCACTGAAGCCATGTCTAGTTTGTTTCATTTCTGTTCCATGTTTATAAATTTGTGAGTTTTAAATAGTTTTGTCCTTGTGCATATAAATTTATTACTTTTGTTTAAGTAATTATAAAGTTATAAGTGTTAGTTATTGCACAAATTTCCATAATGTCCTGAAACAATTATAATTACCACAAAAGATTTTTATATTCTGCCGTGGCCAGACCTGACCTGCCCCGTACCACCCTACCCCGCTCTGCTGATCTGCTGATCTGTCTGTACAGGATGAACAATTTTAAGGGGAGATTCAGGGGTTATAATTGAGTATTATCTGATGGGGAATATATTGTGATAGAGAACATAAAAGTTTTTCAAACACTGCGTTAGGTTAGATGAAACTCTGTCACTCAGATCCTTTTGAATATCGCTTTTGTTTTCTTTGTGCTTTGAAATTTTGCTTGTATTCTGTTTTTAGCATTGTTTATATTACCATTAACCTAAAATTTGCACTTTGTTACTAAATAGTAAGGGATTCTGTCACATATTATACTGCAGTTTGTAGCTATGGTTATACGATCTCAAGTATCAGCATATACTAGAATGCCTATTAGAAGATATTTATTTTTACATCCTATTGTAAAAATGTTCTACTTTACTTATGCAGAACTAGAAGACATGCATTATATTTATGCTGCTTGGGGAAATGCAAAAAGGGTATGAGATTTCTATGCTGAGCTTTACCCAAAGAAACATTTGCATCTTTACTGTCATACATCAATGGCTGCAAGAAACAGGAACTTTCCAAAAGCAAGCACATCACTCGGGTGTCCAAAGATATGTAAGAACAGTGACTCTAGAAGAGATTCTTGACCGGGTCCATTATTCTCCGTCCACAAGAGCAATAGTGCATGCCATGCATACAAGTCAGTTTTCCGATACAAAAATTCTGCACTAACAGCAATTACATCCATATTATTTTACCTAACTTCAAGCACAGTTTTACAACATACTTTGACAGAATTTTTGAATGATGTCCCTTTAGGAATATACCAGTTAATGTGGTTGCAAGGCAACGGGGCATCTGTGCTTTATTCTGGTAATGTAAGAGATTTCCTAAGGGAAAGGTATTCTAATCACTGGAATTGTAGAGGAGCAGCAATATCATGGCCAGCACTAGTTAATAAAGAAGAGGTGCTAATGTCCAGGATTTTGTAGTATTTGATGTATTCATGATATTCCAGGTAGTTTTGATACAACTCTGTAATCATTACTATGACACTACTGACTATGCTCCGAAGTCCAAGGTCCTTTTATAAACATTTACGCACCTGTTCAATTCTTGTTTTGCTCTTATTTTAACAATGTTTGAGGTCTTATAAGCACATATATATTTACATCATTTAACACAAAATTGGATACATTTAATTTGTATAAATGTGGAGAAAATTAGACCAACAATAATAGTATTTGCATATGTTATTGACAATAATATATATTGTAAATCAGTTAAAAGCCTTGACCTATTTCAGAGCACATGACTTTAGTTTCATATTATTAAATCAAGATTTACAAGAGACTTTTGTAATGTTGTAATGTTTAAGATTAAAGATATCAGCTACTCTTATCTCAGAACTGTCATAATGCTTGAAGCAAAAATGTGTAGAGAACTTTTCAGTGGAATTTCATTTAACCCAACACAGTGTTTCAAAAACTTTAATGTCCTCTAGTTTGATAATCAAATATATATGGACATACATTCCTGGTAAGAAAATGCTCCATTAAAAACCCTGAATCTCAAATTAAAGTTATAATCAGCATTATTCTGACTCACCTATATATATAAAATTAACTCTTGAAGGGAAGGTCGCCCTCCGTGGCGTAATGGTTACTATGCTAACTTCATATACCCAAGGTCACGGATTCAAACCTGGTGGAGGACGATGGATTTTTTGGGGCGTAAAAATCCTTAGCATGGCTTCCTTTGGAAGGGAAGTAAAGCCGTTGGTACCATGTTGTAGATTTACGGCACGTAAAAGAACCTCAACCTGATAGAGAGGCCTCTGAGCAGTCTTTCTTGCCCAGTATAGAATGGGACACTGAGAACCACAGCAGTTAAAGAGCGTCCATAAATAAAGCGCCATTTCATTTTGATTTCTTGCAGGGAAACTAGAAACTAGAAAATGTGAACAAATTTAGGAAAGAGGGTTCATTCTGAATAGAAAGTACAGAGTAAGAGATCCTGTTCATACTGAGAAACTGGATGATGTTTGAGAACTTTAGAACATTCGCCTTGAAAATCCCATTATACAGGTATATATCAAAGAGTTCAGCATGGCAAGGTACCAAACTCTTAAAATCCAAGCCATACATATGCATAGCTTCCACAACATGAATAAGGCAGGAAATCAACAATGTATATGGATAGCTAGTCGTTTATCCCATTACAGAATAAATGAGGGACGCATTATTTAGTGATGAAATATGGTTAATTTATTTGTCACATAACCTGAAATAACCATTAAATGATAATCCCATATAATTATGCATTATTAAATTAACCTTAACATCTGGATACATTTGGTATGATATATGTTTATTTAACAAATACAAAGTTCTGCCACAGAGTTCCAGAATACCTCCCACATTGTAACTCAAAACAACTATTAATGCATAACCTCATGCAATTCTGCAATATTAAATTAACATTATAACATTCTTTTTAATATTTTATTTAACAAATGATATAAAGTTCTATCATAGTTAAGGAGGTTATGTGCCACTATGACGCACAACCTGAAATAATTATTGAAACGTAACCTCACAAAGGATCTGGATGTTTCCACTTTTTTTTAAGCAAATATAAGGTTCTGTTACAGGTGACATAGCCTGAGTCACATAGCCTGATAGTTACAAGCCCCTACACACCCTGGCTGTGCAGATGAATGCAATTGTCGGGAATTGAACAACCAGAGTGGAGAAAAAATATGTCCAAAGTTGTGCACAATACATTGGTTGTAATGGGAAAACAGTGAAATTTAAAGCAGCTATAGTTACATCATAAGGATACCCGAGTTGGAAATAATTGCAACAACATGATCTTTATGATCGTCAGCATCTATCCACAGGATTAGACCTTGAATATCCTTTTGGGAGTTGAAAAAAGTAACTCCAATGACTAGATGGAATTTCATCCCACAACTGAATAAAACAAAAATAAATATTGTCATTGAACTTGAATATCGCATACCTGCATTTAAAGAGTTTTACAAATAGGATGTATGTATCACAGAGAGCACAATTCAACTTTAATTCTTTTTTCGCAGCTTCTTCTCAGTAATTTGATTTATACTTTCTGCTTTTTACTTTAATGCGCAAATTCATCAAGAAGAATTATAATGAGGGCTTGTTAAAAGTGTCTCTGCAGTAAAGTGGTCAAAATGCTGAATTAAAAATGTAAAATATGCTGGGTTTCACAAGCAATTCTCTCCACCCTCAAAAATTCAGTTAATGAAGTCATTAGCAGAGGTAGATTCAATTACAATGGGTATAAATTTGTGGTTGGCTCCACAGATTTCTGAGCATTGTCCATAAAATACTCCAGGACGATTAAATCAGAAGGCTGCTTGATTTAATCGTCCTGGAGTATTTTATGGACAATGGAAATATGAATGCAATACTGAATATGTATTAAGTTAAATGAGAAGTACAGTTTTAATGTACACCTCAACAATTTAACCTGTTGTTACAGCACTTAAAGTGGTAATATGATGATATTACCTAAGGCAGTATGTAAATAAAAACAAATAAATAAAATGGTTTAGTAGAATACAAAACAAATATGTGATACTGGATTTTCAGATACAGTATGTACAACATAAAAATAAAATAAATGTGAAATTGTGTACCTATATTCCTCTTCAGTAAACTATATTCAAGACATTAAGTAAACATTTTCTGTCAGTACTTGTGGTACATTTGGGTTTGATAGCTAAGATAGGTATTTAATATGATGTGCACCACAGGAGAGTATGAATTGTGCTTCCTGAAATAATTAATAAATAAATCTAAAATTAGAATCAATAATTACTTAATGTTCTTTATGCTCTAACACTTTCGCAAAATTCATTTTTAGCACCCTGCAGGGTTGTGTTTCAGTCTGAAATTACAGATTTGAAAAACTATGTTAATTAGGATTTTTTTCTTTTTTTTTATTCAGGACAAATTATAATATTGTATTTATTAATTTTAGCACTTACTTCTAATGCTAATGAACATATATAAAATATTTGTAAAACTGAAATTAGTGTTCTCATTACTTCCTTTGTCAGATTAGAAGGTAAACTAAATATTGAAGGAACTGCACCAGGGTTTAGCATCTTCCCTTTATTCTCAAGGAAACAGTTTTTCACAAAATGCATTCATTAGTTTGTGGTATTTTGATGGCACAAATTTGTCACATCTCAGAGCAGCTATCCACTTACCCAGTAATTCTGGTTTATGTTTTGGAAACCTAAAATAAATTATCATTTGCTTAGTGACTGAGGAGATCTACAAGAATAAATTTGTATGAATTTGGAACACAAACCACAAATATAATGATTTATTCTTACCAACGGAAAATGATCTCGGAATCAATTTTCTGGTGTTTGGAACATTATGCAGCATGTTCACTATTAAACCTTAATTAACCTTTAAAGCATCTTGCTTTTAAAGCCCTAAGCATATTGAACATATGGCAAAAAGCATGTTGTTACTCTCCAGAGGCAACTGCGCGAGAGGTTTTAATTGGAGACAGCAACTTTAACCCTAGTGGCATGTCTAGGTATTATAATTCCAAGGTCTTTGGATAGTTATCAAAGCATAACCTCACACAATTCTACAATATTAAATTAACCTTAGAATCTGAATGTTGCATAATGTGTTTATTTAACAAATAATATACATTTGATTGATGTTTGTAGGAATTTAGTAACAGTGATGGTCAAATTAATACCACAAATAACATCCAGTTCCATCAAATAGTTTTGGTGCACTGTGTTTAAAAATCTGATGTGTTCCATTACATGACTTTCTCTACATCTCTGCAACAAATTATTGTTAAAAAGCTTATGCTTCTATTTACTGCATGCTAATCAAAAAATACAAAACAAAAAAACTAGCAGAAATAGTCATATTGCTTGCTTCCTTGAAAGCAGAAGCAAAATAAGGGAGTACTCTAGGTTAAAGTGAAAGTCAAAAGCCAGTTGCTATGTGACTGAAGTTCCTTTGTTTGTATGGAAAGGAGTTGACAAATTCCTGTATGAGAGAAGTATAAATTTTTCATAGCTGAAACCAAAAACAAGGAATATCTTAAAAACAATCAACTCCATGAAAAAAATGTATATAACATAAACTGTGTGTTTTAAAGTGCTCTACATTTGTTGTGCAGTAAGTTTTTGTCCATCTCTTATGGATTAGCAATTATACAAAATTCCATAAATTGACCCAGAATAAAGTAGTCTTCAGAGGCTATTCCCAGAAAATTCAAAATATACATTTTATTTTTCAGATAAATATCTTTAATATACAATATTTTAATCAAAGTTGTTAGAGCCATTTTTTAGAAAATCAAAATTTTCTAAAAAAAGTTCCATGTAAAGGGTAGTTTGGGGTGTTGGGATTTTTCTAAAAATGCTCGTGTCGTATCCCTGGAAGATACTAATCTTAAATACCAAGTTTGGTATTTTATTGACATTTCGTTTTTGAGTTATCGTGTTCACAGACACACGGACAAATGGACCTTTTTCTGAAAATACTTTTTTTGGATACAGGGGACCCTAAAACATATATTTCCAGTGAAATCTCGGTATCAAATTTTTGGGTGGAGTGCAATACCTTCTCTATACACTATGTACATAGTATGTGTAGAGAAAGTAAAAAATCTGATGTGTAGCATTCACATGACTTTCTCTACATCTCTGCAACAAATTATTGTTAGAAACCTTATGCCTCTATTTACTTCCTGCTACTCGAGAACAAATTAGCAGAAATAGTCTTATTACTTGTTTCCTTATAAGTAGAAGCAAAACAAGGGAGTACCATAGGTTAAAGTGATAGTCCAAAGCTGGTTGCTATACGACTGAAGTTCCTTTGTTTATTTTACTGACTTTTTGTTCTTGAGTTATCGTGTTCACCGACACACACACACACACACGGACCTTTTTCTGAAAATATCTTTTTTGGATACAGGGGACCCTAAAACATATATTTTCGGTGAAATCTCGGTATCAAATTTTTGGTGGAGTGCAATACCTTTTCTATACACTATGTTCATGGTACGTACAGAGAAAGTAAAAATTAGCAGAAATAGTCTTATTACTTGCTTCCTTGTAAGTAGAAGCGAAATAAGGGAGTAACATAGGTTTAAGTGATAGTCAAAAGCTGGTTGCTATGTCACTGAAGTTCCTTTGTTTGTATGGACAGCAGTTGATAAATTCCTGTATAAGAAAAGTATAAGTTTTTCAAAACAGAAACCAAAAACAATGAACTCCACGAAAAAAATGTATATAGCATAAATTGTGTGTTTAAACGTGCTCTACATTTTTTGTGGGTTAAGTTTTTGCCCATCTCTTATGGTTTAGCCGTTATGCAATATTCCGTGAAATTCACCCAAAATAAATTAGTCTTCAGAGGCTATTTTTCTTCAGAAAATTCAAGATATACCTTTTATTTGTCAGGTAAATACCTTTAATATACAACATTTTAATCAAAATAGTTAGAGCCATTTTTGTGAAAACCAAAATTTTCGAAAAAAGTTCCATGTAAAGTGTAGTTTGGGGTGGCAGTATTTTCTTGAAAATCTTCGTGTCGCATCCTTGGAAGATATAAAACTTAAATACCAAGTTTGGTATTTTAGCGACTTTTCATTTTTTGAATTATTGTGTTCACAGACACATGGACCTTTTTCTGAAAATGCTTTTTTTGATACGGGGACCCTAAAACACATATTTCCAGTGAAATCTCGGTATCAAATTTTTGTGTGGAGTGCAGTACCTTCTCTATACACTATGCACATAGTACGTATAGAGTAAGTAAAAATGGTTTCACAATTGCTACTATTGAAATGAAATTTTGCCAACTTCTGGGGATTAGAATAAGATTTTATATGTGGATGAATAGTAACTCACATCTGAAACTGAATGAATAAAAAGGAATTATTTGATCCATCATTGTTTCTGATTATGCTATGCTCCATTTTCAATTGCTCATTAATGACATGATTTCCCTTCTCCTATATAATTGGTTTGGTTTAACTTCTGTTCCGTCTGGATTCACATCATTTCCACCTCGCTTAACAACATTGGACTGTTTCACCATTTGCCAACCTCCTCATGATTATAGCAATTTTTTCCTTTCTTAACTGGTGTGATTTAGTGAATTATATGATGACTGGATGCAATGGATGTAACATTACCCAAATTTTTCACCATTATAAGAAACTGCTCATTGTTCTTATTCATCATTTAGGTTAGAACTAAACAATATTCCAGAAATGTGCATTGATTCCAATGCAATGATTCCATCAAGCCAAAGCAAAGATTGACATTTAATATAGTGTGTTCGTTTATGTCTAGAAATATAGTTTTCTTGATCTGTAAAATTTCCTTGCTCTTCCACCAAAAACCCAACAGCTCTCATATAAGCACTGGTTGCACATGCCTTACCAGATTTGTGGAAATGTCATCCGACTTTCCATACATACTTGCAGCATAAAGGTCAGGGCTTCTTAAGAGTGTTCTTTATTACAAGTTATGATGCTTGGATCAGATCTTGTGAACTAATGCTGAAATGACAACAGAGCGTGTGGCATCATCAAGGATCACTGCAAAAAATAACAATCTGCCAGACTTCCACTAATGTGAAAACTATGATAAATCTTGTCTAGGTCTGGGATGGTAAAATCTTAAACCATATCCTATTAAGACAGAACATTAATGTGGAGTACTAATGATCGTTTTACAAGGAATCTCAAACAGCTCCGAAAAGAAGATGGCAGCATTTTATGCACAGCCTACCCATCATTCTATATGACATTGCTAGAGCACATAAAGTAGGAAATAGGTCTGAACTGTATAATGCTCCACTATCCCCCAAACTCTCCAGAATTAAATCCCTTCAAGTTTGACCAAATCATTAAGATAAAGAAATCACTTTGGTATTTGCTTCCAACCTACTTCTGGCATTAGAGCACTTTCTTCACATCAATAACAGTTTAGACAATGCATCATTGCGAGCACATGCTGGTGAATACATTGAAGGCCCATGAAACTTATAACAATTTATTATGCTATGCAACTAAAAAATAAATAGCTGTCATTACTTAACAATTGACTCATACATAACTAATACTAGTAATTGGTAATGTCATGCAACTTCAACGGTTTTAATTATTACATTAAAATAATGATGCATCACATCCCTTAGTAAATCTAGTTACTCTGACACAAGAGTATTCTGATGCAGTACTGCAGTGAATATCATCACTGTTGCTGCCAATGTAAGGGTTACTCATTCAGTATTTAATTTTTTTTATACAGTAATGATTTATGCCAGATTCTGTGATTATCATCAATTAAATATACTTACCAAGTTGCCAACATGCCCCTGTCCTCATGCCATGATGCAAAACTGACACGGTTATCATGTCCTTCCAGTTCACTTATCTGCCACTGTGGCATAACACCTGAGAGGTCTGCAAAATTTATATTTTCCTGGGATAGATTGGGAAAAGAAGTTATTCGTGCTGCAATGCATTTAACCTGAAAGGCACAAAAATGTAATGCATTTATTTCCATTATCCTTTTAGTAATCTGTAAAGGGTACTTGCATTAGGAGATGAGAGAGAGAGAGAGACAGAGACAGAGAGAGAGAGACAGAGAGAGAGAGACAGAGAGAGAGAGAGACAGAGAGAGAGACAGAGACAGAGACAGAGACAGAGACAGAGACAGAGAGAGAGAGAGAGAGAGAGAGAGAGAGAGAGAGAGAGAGAGAGAGAGAGAGAGAGAGAGAGAGAGAGAGAGAGAGAGAGACTGTCAATTTTAACATTTGCAATTGCAAAAATAAAGAGAAACATGTGACATACACTATACATACCTATATTTATACATTTAACAAAGTTTACATTCAAGCTATTAATTATTTACAATTTATTCTGTAAATAATTTATAAAAATATGTGTAAGTTAGAATGAGAAATTAGCTTCAGCATAGAGAGTTTTATAGAATTTGCAATTGTTTAATATTTCCTGCTTTAAAGAAAGATAACAACTCTATTAACCTGCTGTCTGACAAAGCCAATAAGCCGCTTTTGGATGACCCTACAAAAAAGAATAGCAAGGAAAACCATTTCTCTGCTGAAGTCTAGCACCTGCCACCTGAAACAATGAAGAAAGTCACACCTCACTCCTCCATTCTATTATGGGTCTACAGATTACCCAAAATTCACAAACAAGGAGTACCCCTCAGGCTCATCGTAGATTCATACTGGCCAAACATTTCACTGAACTTATACGCCCCTGATTGATACCTGCACTCATCATGTCAAAAACTCATCCGAACTCACAAAAGTTCTATAAGAAATCAAAGTTAGTTCATTAGATGTTTTAGTCAGTTTCAATGTGGAGTTGCTTTTCACCAGAGTACCCCTCAAGGAAACCTTAGAATCACTTAGGTCACATTTTGATGAGAACATCATCCACATATTTCATCACACTAACCTCAACCTACTTTCTTTCCAAAATTCATTACTATGAACAAACAAATGGGGTGGCCATAGGGTCTCCCCTGTCACCAGACATACCCAATTTTTATATGCAAGAGTTTGAACACCTGATGCTTAAAAATGCGCCTCTTAAACCTGCACACCTCTTCTGCTATGTAGATGACACTTTTGTAGTTTGGCCACATGAAAAAGACACTTTGACTGAACTACTTAAACAGTATCCATCCCAACATCAAGTTAACAATGGAGATAGAGCAGAAGAACTGTTTACCGTTTCTCAACTTATTCATCTACAAAAAGGAAAATGGCCACCTAGAACATAAAGTGTAAAGAAAACCCATGTACACCGACCTGTACCTCAACAATACAATGCCACCACCCTGCACAGAAACACAGTTTTCTTCATTTATGCACCAAGTGATAACAATCTGTGATAGAAGAAATCCAGGACTTTAGACACAACAGGTTTACCATCAGAGATATCAACAAAGCTATCAGGAAACTCCACCACAAACCAAACAACAATACAGAAATAAAAGAAAACTTAGCTACAGCCATTATTCTGTTCCTGGATGCAGTGTCCTGCAAAATAGCAAATACTGTTTAAACACAGCATCAGAAGAGTTTTTAAGTCCCCTGCCAAAATTAAACAACATCTGGGTACGGTCAAAGACAATCTGGACCTCCGCACTGCCAGTATTTACAAAATCCTGTGCATGTGGAAAAATTTACACCAGCCAGACAGAAGGGCTTGGAAGAGCACATCAAAGAAATCAACGCTGCTTCAGGTTGGGCTACCCAAAAAATATACTTACGATACTAGCCAGAAGATCAATTTTTCATCCATCAAAATAATAGAAAAATCTACCGCATACTATGACAGACTGATAAAAGCAATATACATAAAAGCAAACAAAAATAATGTTAACAAAGACAAAGCTCTGCAAATAAGCAAAAATGGCTACTATACCCCATCCTCCTCAACCCTCATTGCCCAATGCTGACCAATGAGAGCATGTGAGGTAGTCCATCAAACTTCCCCTCCAGATATAAATACCACCGCCAGAGCAACTTCTCTCCAGTAAGTCATTGAAAGCTTGAAAATGAATCCAACCCTTACATGGCTGACGTCTTGAGAAGAAATCATTAACTCTATCTTTTGTTTCATATTATCTGGAATTTCATGCTTTTTTCCATCTCCAAACCAGTACGTCAAATTCAACTTTATCATATAGTTATCTTCCATGCTCTAATATTTATATATAAATACATAATGATAAATCTATTATGGGAATAATTTTTCATAATCAATCTTCTGCCACATTCCATTATTTCATATTTCTACATTCCTTTAAAAATGTGTATATTACTTAACAGTGAGGTAGCAGAGAGGTTACACATGTGCCTCCCATTTGAGAGACTTCAGGCTCAAGCTCAATACCGACAAACCAATCAAAAGGATGCAGTTTTTGTCAGCCACTAAGCAAAAGCTGGGTTAGATAATTTGTTCAGCAAATTTTCTTAACATCCCTTTCTTCACTACATTTAATTTCCTTCTTTTCATTGCATAAGAAACATTGGGCCAATCTTCCATTCTGGATACACTTGATATAGAGTTTGCTTGTTCAAGACATTGTATTGTAAGACTGTGCTGCTTAAGTCCTACAAAGAAGGGTGTAAGCCACTCAAGTGGGATATTACTTAATTTTTCTATTGTTTCTTCATATCTCTGTAATATCTGCTTTGGAATCTAGCAACCTTTGCTTGAACTGCCCTCCACGATACTTTTACTACCCTTTAATGTTTAATCAATAAGTTATGTCCAATATAATAAATGCAGTACAATACTTAACCAACATAAAGCTTATTATTGAATATTTTGACATAGTATGAAACACTTTTTTTTTTGTAGCTTAAAGTCCTCTAACCTAGTTGATCATATCGGACGATGAATGAAATTGGTGAAATGATGCTCAAATGATTTCGGGGTCCATGGAGCTCAAAGTTACTAGACATTCATCTTCTCAGGATAAGGGAAAACCCCAAAATATACCTTATCCGGGTAACTCACCCTAAGCGAGATTCAAACTCACAACCTGTTGAATATGAGGAGACACACTACCACCACACTACCCAGGCAGGCTTGAAACAAAATATTGTATTGCTGAATAGAATTTTTAGGGGTAATTTCAATTTTCTGGCCTTAACTTTGCTTCACCTGTAAATATTTTATTCATCCTGCAAAAAGTAATTTTCATATGCAGTTACATAAATAAATATACATTTTTCTTATGTTATTTTTGTTTTCCTTACTTATTATACTTTGGTCTTTATATGCTCTAACTTTATAAAATGTTTAACTCTCTACATATTTATTTATCTGAGAGGTTTTCTTTAAGTAATTGGCCAAATAGAAAAAAACATGATTTGGGAAAATTTAACATGTCATTTTGTAAACCTACTTGTTTAGTCCAATGACTTTTCATTCTTTTATTATACTCAGTGAAATACAATTTATCTAAACGAACAAAATAACCATCTGCTGCACCCCACCATATGACATGAAACTTTATCCACCCAGACATTTCTTCAGGTTTGGGAAGATTATCTAATCACTGAAAGCCAAATATGCTAAATAAGGTGAATGTGGAAGCACCTGGAAGTGAAGGTTATGCAATTTTTGCAGCAACAACCCCAGCTCATGAGAAAGCATAATATCATTATGAAAAAGAAATTTTTTTTCAGAAGTGTAGATGCTTAACCAGATTAACCATTTTTATTTTCTACATCAGTGAAGTATAATATCCCGTGGTCCTGGTTCCACCCTTCTAGGCAGCATACAAACAATGCATGATGGGAATTCCAGAAAACTATAGTCATGGCTTTTCCTCCAAATGGAACATTTTTAGTTGCTTTGGTGCACTTTCATCTGTTGCCACTCGTAGTTTGTGCTGTTCCTTTACTTCTGGTATTTAATGCTAAAGCTGTTTGATCTTTGTTACGAAACATGAGAAAAACACGGAACTACAATTAATAAATTTATATACACACTTGAGAAATGTTAATTTGAATGCACATGTTTCATTGTTAATCCATGTGCCATCCATCGAACAGAAAGTTTTCTCATACTCAAAATGTGTAAAAATAAGGCACATGGACAGTGGAGACCTCTGCAATGTCAGTCAATTCATGTACTTCAATTAGCAATTATTGAGAACAGCATTGAGAACTGTTATCATAATTTCATCATTGTAGTGGTTTTGGGATGAAAGATATATGACCATGCTTTAATTCACCATCTCAGTTTATAACCATCAAACAAGAAGGAAAAATATTCTTTAATGCTGAATATGCATTTCTGTCAGGTTAAACCCTTCAAAACGAAGTATTTTATCATAGACAGTATTTCAGCTTTATTCATTTTGGAAAAAATCTGTGACATGATTTTCTCTCCAAACTATTGCTGCAAATGATTATTCCTTTATCTACATTGTGGTAATCAAGATAAACCTTAACAGAAATAGTTGTATTAATTCCTTCTAAGAAGAAGGGAAATAAGGCAATACACTAAGCTAAAGCACTAGTAAAATCTTATAAAAAACGGTTCGCTTTATTAAACATATACATTTTTGTTCACACTGCAAGGTCAGGACTAAAACAAACAAAAAATGAAACAAAAGATGACCTCCTGTTTCAGAAAAGTTTAAAACTGTCATCTATAACAAGAAATATGTCAAAAATGGTTAACCCTATAAAATGTATATGACATAAATTGTGTTTTAATGTGATGTACATGTTTTGTGTGATAAGTTTTTGTCTATCTCTTACGGTTTACCAGTTATGCAAAATTCATCCAGAATGAAGAGAACTTCAGAGGCTATTCCCAAACAATTCAAGATAAAATGTATTTGTCATGTAAATATCGTTAATGTGTGGCACTTAAATCAAAATCATTAGAGCCATTTTTAAGTAAAACAAAATTTTCAAAAAATTTTCCGTGTAAAGATACCATACTTAAATACCAAATTTAGTATTTAAGGTCTTTTCGTTTTTGAGTTATGCTGTCTGCCACATACGCATGCACACATATGCACCGTTTTCTAAAATTGCTTTTTTTTTATTCAGGGGACTTCAAAACACATTTCCCATAAAATACAAACTTTCTCTGCCTATTATATAGGCATTACTTTATGTATCTGAAACTTTATAATAAAATGGCGGCAGAGTGTTGTAGAGTGACGCGTAGTAGGCTCCAAAAACAGTGTGAAAATAAAGTGATCTATCCGGAAAATATGAGTAAGAAGCCTGATGAAATGCTTATGAGCCATCAGAAATTCCACGGTAATGAAGGTGATGTTCATCAAAGCCAAAATAATCAGCAAGAGACGAAAAAGAAAACAGGATGCCAGTTATTGCCGAGCACGAGGGAAATGGAAATGCTAGCGTCGCTGCAGATGGTAATTGATATATTAAATAAAGATTTAAAGAAAGCACACAAAGAAATTTTAAATCTAAAGGCTGAAAACAATGAGCTAAAAGACCAAATATCAATTATGGTTAAGGAAAAAAGTACATATGTAGAAGTTGCGAAAAAAACGAAAACACGTGACCCAGACAAAGACTTTGAAACAACAAATAGGTTCGACGTACTGAATGAGGATGACCTGATGGAAAATAAAGACGATAGTGATGAAGAATACTGCAGTGGTCCATGCAGAAGGAAAGATACAAGAAAAAACCCTTTCAAGTGGACTAACCCCAGACAAACATCGCTAGGAGTACCCAAACGAAATAAATTGGAGAAGAAAGAAGTACAGGAAAACGCGACATCTCGATGAATGAGGAAGGAGAAAGAAGAAATGAGTGAAAAAGTGATAGTGTATGGTGATTCGATAATAAAACATGTAGTGATAAATAACCCTAATGTAAAAGTGAACGTTTATAGGGGAATGAGAGCTGAATACCTACTAAACTTAATGGATGAAAATGTGTCAAAAAGTGAGGTTAAAACAGTGGTGATCCATGCCGGGACAAATGACAGAAGAGGTCATGGCTGAGGTCTACAATGCAATAAGGAGTGCAATGAAGTGTCACCCTAAGGCAAAAATTGTTGTAAATAGTATAGCTTTAAGAAGGTATGTTAGATATGGCTTCTTGAAAGCCATTAATGAGGGTATACGCTGGGCTTGTGATACACTGAAAGCAATATTTGTTGATACTAACAAGTTCTTAGATGAAAGTTGCCTTGGGAGGGATGGACTTCACTTAAATAGAAAAGGGTCATTTCTATTAAGTCAAATGATAAATAATGTAATCAAGGTATGTATGAAATCGGGAAACTAGTTTCGGGTACAGAGGGTGATAAATTGCACAATGTGTCAGTGAACATGTCAACTAAAGCTAATGGTATAATCGTAAATAGGGAAACAATTGCGCATCCACAACCGAAAATCTCTATTAGTTGTATACATCAGAATATACAGCACTTATCTAATAAAAAGGAATCCTTTGCAAGTTTCATTAATGAAGTAGATGCTGACATAGTTGCGATCTCAGAGCATGGTCCAAAAAAAAAACAAAAGGAAAACAAGAATTTGTATGTGAAATTGAAAACTATTCTATTATTGATATATTTAGTAGAAAAGAACATAAGGGTGGTGTAGTGGCATTACTGGCAAAAAATATACACAATGTTACTCCATTAGTAAAAATACAAGATTTTAATATTGCAATGGTATGTGAGATAGTAGGCGCCCAAACCAAACTGAATAATGAAGGGATTAACATTCTTGCTATTTATAGATCTCCACATGCTAAAGTAAATGAATTTATTGAATGTATGTATAGAGTATTAGGATATTGTTTAAAACATGACTGTAAAATAATAATAATGGATGACTTCAATATATATGCTGATCATATCTAAAGTTGCAGGATATGTTCTATTCATTTAATTTAAAGTGTTAAGCTAGATGCTACTAGGGAAACTATAAATTCAAATTCTGTAATTGATTATGTTATTACCAATATAAAAGAAAGCCAATGTGTTGCTGGGAATATGGTCAATCACCTATCTGATCATCATGCTCAATTTTTAGATATAAATAACTGTACACTTAAGAAACCTGACCTAACTGAAATTATAACCCTTAGAGAATTTACTGAGGCTAATATTTTAAAACTACATACTTGTTTGGTTAATGAAACATGGCAAGATTTGTATAGCATTAAAAATACAAATGAAAAATGGAATGAATTTTATGAAATTCTAAACCTCTATATTGAACTATGCTGCCCTATAGTAAACAAAATATGGGAACCTTTAAAAAAACATAAAATAAAGATTTCAAGAGAGGCTTTGAGGTTGAGGGAAAAAATAAAGAATTTATTTCTACTTGCTAAATCAACAAAACTCGAGCACTACAATATCAAATACAAACAATTTAAAAAAGTATATGAGGATGAATTGATAAACAATAAATCACAAAAGGTGATAAGAAAGCTTTATGATACTAGTAAACTATTCAAAAACAACATGGTCAATGATTAATAGCATGAGGGAAGAAAAGTTAAAGCAAGAAAATATTAATCTACTCATTAATAACTGAATAGAAAATAATCCACTTCAGATATGCAATAGTTTTAATGATTACTTTATAAATGTTAATACCCCTGATGTTGCAGGTTTTATAACTAATAAAGGTATAAAAAATTTGCTTTATCTGTATGATACTACGGCAGATGAAGTTACAAGATCAATTAATGGATTTAAAAATAAAAATTCCACTGGATGGGATGGAATTAGCTTCTAAAAAAATGTAAACATGTTTTGAGCACCCCCTTGGTTCATTTGATAAATACATCACTAAACCTAGGAATTTTCCCAGATTGTTTAAAAATTAGTACTGTTATTCCGATATATAAAAAGGGAGACAAAAGTAACATGCAAAACTATAGACCTATAATCCTTACCTCGGTAATAGCTAAGTTGTTTGAAAAAATACTATTGAAGAGAATTATGAATTTCTTTGAAAAATATATTTTAAATGATTTTCAGCATGGCTTTCGGGCTAAAAGATCAACCACCACAGCCCTTTTTGACTTTACTCAAAACATCTTAAGTAATCTAAATGAAAAAAAGAAAACTGTATGCATATTTTTTTGTCTATCTAAAGTGTTTGACTGTTACTATTAATTTTAGAAAAGTACGGTATTAGAGGGGTTACCAATAGATTAATTTTGTCATATCTAAAAGGTTGTGTACAATATACAGAAATAAATTTTAAACAAGGAAAAAAAAAACAGAACAAAATTTAAATCAAGTGCTGAAATAGTTAAATACGGTGTACCCCAAGCCTCAGTATTTGGACCATTATTTTTTATTTTATATTTAAATGATATGTATTCGACACCTAATTGTAAAATTATAAGCTATGCAGATGACACCACTATTATATGTAAAGCAAACAATGAAATCATTAGCCACCAATGAATCGCTAAGAATAAACACATTTTTTAAATCTCTCAACCTCACTAATAACCCTGACAAGACAAATATAATTAAATTTGAGTTAAGCAAAAAGAAAAAAGATATATTATTTCATATTAACTTTGGAAATGTAGCAATACAGGAATCTGATTCTCACAAATTTTTAGGAATGCAAGTAGATAAACTCATGTCCTGGACTAATCATATCGATGTCCTTTATAAAAAAATAAGTAAAGGTTTGTATTTAATGAGGGAATTCGCAAAATCTTGTAATGTTGAGATTCTAAAACTTATATACTATGGGTTAATTTATTCACATATCCAATATGGTATTGAATTATGGGGTGGTTGTAATAAAATGCATATGCAAAGGGTTCTAGTGCTACAAAAGAAATGTATCAGAACTATGTTTAAAATGGGGAGTCGAGAATCGTGCAGGGAAGTTTTTAAAAGAGAAAAGATGTTTACTGTAGTATCTCTATACATATACAAAGTAACTTACTTAATTAACCAGAAAAAACCAAAACTAAATAGTGAAATACATAACCATGATACTAGATGCAAACTTGACTTACATTATACCAGCTACAATGTAAAATCTGTAAATAAAGATCCCTATATAATAGGATTACACATGTATAATTGACTCCCTGCATATGTAAAAAATGAAAATGCTGTTAAATTTAAACAATGTCTTAAAACATATTTACTGAACAATCCTAAGTATGATATCAATGCATTTTTAAAATAATTTATGTAGATTATATTAACACTTTGTTAAAGCAAACATCCTGTATATATTAATGTATTTTTATAATTTATGTAGGCTAAGTTTTTTAATGCTAATTTTGTGTAATGTAAACTGACAATGCTCAATACTCGAAAAGAGTCTATAGGCTGCTAATAAATTACAATTACAATTACAGGATGACACTTAGCAACTATCAACAGTAGTAACACATGTGCTAATGACAATTTTATTGAAATTAATAAATACTTCTTTTCATGATAATTATTTATCGCTGAAGGACAAGAAATAATAGTCTTATGAAAATCTGCACATGTTTGAAACCAAAATTAAATTGTCTTGGAAAACTGGTAGCACAAGTTGATAATAATAAAAAGTTTATTTATCAGCAACCTATCTAGCTTAGGGGCAGCCATGTAAGCACATAATGAATGCAAGTAGCAGGTCTATTCTTAGATTTAACTAAAGCATTTGATACAGTTGATCATAATATTCTGATACAGAAGCTTGATGCCTGTGGTGTCCGAGGACTAGCCAACAAATGGTTTGTCTCCTATCTTGAAAACATATATCAAATTGTTGAAATAGAAAGAGTATGTTCAAATTCTGCTGCTATAGAAAGTGGCGTTCCCCAAGGATCTATACTAGGACCAGTTCTATTTTTAATCTACATCAATGATCTTCCTTCCCACTTATCACCCATCAGTAGTGTTCTCTTGCAGATGATACAAACCTTATTTTCAGAAGTAGTGAAGAATGACTTGTGCAGGCAGAAATCAATTATACTACCACTGAATTGCAGAAACGGATGACAAGTAATAAACTTCATATAAATATAAGTAAAACTGTATCTCTTAGTTTCAATCAACAATTGGGAGTTCATAATCCTGTTCAAATTTCAATTTTTAATACATTGATTAATGAGAGTCATTCTACCAAGTTCTTAGGGATTGTTATTGATTCTCAGCTCAGCTGGACAGAGCATACCAATTTTCTTACTAATAAATTAAGTCGTATATGCTATGCTATAAGGCTACTAGCTAAAGCGTGCAGCTTAGATGTCCTAAAAACAGTATATTTTGGTTATATATACTCATTACTGACATATGGAATCCCCTTCTGGGGATCTGCCAACAATTGTATTAAGGTGTTTAAACAGCAGAAAAGAATAATAAGAATAATCAAGCAAGTGAACCAATGTACCCCAAGTAAACCATTTTTCTTGGATTTAAGAATTTTACCATTACCATGTATTTATATCTTAGAGACAGTTTCTTTTATATATGACAACAAGAGCATTTTTAAGCTCAACAATGAATACCATTCTTACAACACAAGAACATCAACAGCAATCCATCTCCAACAACACAGATTAACTAAACGCTTAAATTCAGTTTCCCACAAAGATGTTAACTTATATAATAAACTCCCTGATGCGATCAAAGTTCCACAGAGCAAAACATTTAAGAAGAAGGTTAAAAATCTACTCCTAAACTATATGTTTTATTCCGTTGATGAATTCATGAATACATCTTTTTGATTATTTGCTAAAAATACTTGTTTATTTGGAAAACTTTGCCACATGAGCCATCCAGCTATTTATGTGTAAATAAATAGCTGGATTATGTGTAAATAAATTGATTTTTCTAACACTGAAACATTATCCTGATATATGGTGGACTTTGAGACAGTGATGTGTTTTAACAATTAAAATTTAGTTGAGTCGATTTTGTAACACTACATCACTTACTTTTTTATTTCGGGAAACATGTTTCAGAAGCCATGTGCTTCCATTGTCAATTCCTTTGGTCGACTACCGGCATTGCTTGCTGTGGTGGTTGTCTCTGTCCCTGGTGGTGGTTTGATGAACTTCTGGATGAGTGGATCGCCTGGCAGGATTTCAAAATTGAAAACCCGGTTCTTGTTTTTCCAAATATATATGTTTTCCCAAACTTTTAATTCTGTCTTCCTTGTGATGTTTTTGAGGATTTTTGGGCTTCTATTTATAGTGTGTTTCTCTTTCCAATAATGCCAAGCTACTGCAGATTTTTCTTCTTGTTTGAGTTTAATATTTCTGTGGTGTTCTTTTGCCCTGGTTTTTATATTTCTTTTTGTTTGGCCGATGTAGATCTTTCCACAGTCATTACAGCTGAACTGATATATTCCTGGTTTGTTTTCTTGTGGGATATCATCTTTTAATTTAGAATTTAAAATGTTTTTTATAGAGAAATTGTTTTTAGGGGCTAGAATGATGTTATGTCGTTTGAAGATCCTCTGGAATTTGTAGAAAGTTGTAGGGTGGTATGTAAACTTCTTGTAGATCTTGTTTTCTTTCTGGTTTTGAGTGAGTGTGCTGACTTCTTTAATTCTCTTTCTATTTTTGGCTTTATTGACTTTTTTGTACACCAGTTCTGCCCGAAATCCATTCTCTGTAGCTATGTCCAATATTTTAGTAAGTTCACATTGGTATTCTGTTTTTCCCATTGGTACATTTACCAATCTGTGTGTAAGGCTGTTGAGTAAAGCATGCTGATGGGGAATGGGATTGTAACTCTTTTGTTTTATATAGCTGTTGGTGTGGGTAGGCTTTCTGTAGATGCCAAATGTAAGGTGATTATTAGTTTTGATGATTTTTAGGTTGAGGAATGGTAGTTGTCCATCACATTCCTTCTCCATTGTGAACTTTATAGACTTTTCTTGCATATTTAGGAGTATTAGTGCATCTTCTAGGTGTCTTTCTGGGACTATTGCAAAGATGTCGTCTACATAGCGGTACCATATTTTGAACATCCAGGGGAATGCCTTTTTAATCCTAGTTTCCATAGTGCTCATGAAGAGATCTGCTAATATAGGTGACAGCGGGCTGCCCATAGCTAAACCAGATGTTTGTTTGTAATATTTCCCATTAAATGTGAAAAAAATTTGATTTATGCACAGATTTGTTAATATGATGTATTCTCGCACTTCTTCTGTTGTTTTTCCTATTGCAAGTAACCAGTTTTTGATGTGGGATTGTATGCTTTCTGTAGGTATGCTTGGAAACAGAGCAGTAACATCAAAGGAAACTAACATATCGGTTTTTTCCAATTTTATGTCTTTAATTTTATCGATCAGATCTAGAGAGTTTTTTATACTTGCTGTTTCAAATTTAGGGAAGGAAGAGAATCTGTTTGTTAACCATTTTGCTAGATTATAAGTAGGTGCACTTATATTGTTTATAATTGGTCTCATTGCATTTCCCGGCTTATGTATTTTTGGAAGGCCATAAATTCTGGGCAGAACTGGATTATCAGTGTAGTGTTACAAAATCGACTCAACTAAATTTTAACTGAAACATTGTTTGTTACATGGGTTCATCTGAGGATGTACTTCAGCACAAGAGAAACCTAAACAACTGCCTCAAGACAAGATTAGCTTAGCAACAGTTGTACTCATTTTGATCAATACTGTAAAATAATATGTATATAGAAGTGTAAGAGATTTGTTAAATTATGTATTATTTGTTTTTGACGAAGCCATGAATTCATTGTATTTCTTAACGTGAATAAATTCTATTCTATTCATTGTGTGAGTTTGCACAAGCCCATTTAGAAAAGAAGCAATCTTTGTTATAATCTCAGTCACCAATTTTATAATTTCTCTTTGCACAGAATCAGGAAATTGGTTCCACACCATACTCTTGTTCTTGTTTGTATTTTCAGACATTAATTTGTCTACAGCTGCTGTTATATTACCAATATTTTGACTACCAAAGCACATTATGTTTGAATTTAATTATTGTAGTCATAGCCTATGGCACCTCACACAATACAATCAAACAAGCTCTGTGATGGGGAGCCATATGTTGATAAGTGCATTTTTTAATTTTTTTACATTTCATCTATAAGTTACTTTAATGGTAATCTTGAATCTGTCAAAAGTAAATTAGGTTATGATTTGTAATAGAACCATAATGGGTTCTGGACACACCTTGATATCCACGATATTTGGTTTGTGAACAGAACAGTGGCAGCCAAAAGTTGATATATCACACCCATCATATTTTTCACACAACTATAGCACCCCACCACAGAAGTAAAAACTGCACTACAATGAAAATACTCACAATACAATAATAAATGTAGCACAGCTTTGATTGGTCACCTGTCTAGCATACTCTGCCTAACATTGGCTATTAGAATATTAAGTGCTATTATCATAATAATTTGACCATCTTCTCATCTCGAATTAGACTAAGAGGTTTTAGAATGCCCACTCATGTAAATTTATTTACCAGCTGTTGAGATGACCATTGACGGTGAGTGGATGACAATCTGGTGGAGAGAACACAAGCTGCTAAAGCATCTGCAAGCATCAATGGACCTGGGCTTGATGTGTCAACTGGGCTAGAAATTCCTTTTTCATCTGTATCTTCTATAAAAGACATAAAAATAAAAGTTTTATTTTGACTTCTAAGCTTATTATGGAAGATTTTGTTATAGAAATCATAAACAATTGCTTACTATTTCTTATTTGTTTATCTATCTACATTCTAAGTATCCATTTATCATATTACAGTGTCTTTCAGACTGTTGTTCCAGTGTCCCAATAGATTTTCTCAGGACATTTATTTGTTACATTTCATTGCAAAATTATACTTATTTTCTATTTAATGATGTCTAATACTGAATACATCAACTATTTTAAATATCATGTCCATAATTACTAGAAAGAATGTTATGTTATGATGAATAACAGACGTTAGGAACAGCTACTGTCATGTCAATATAATGTCTGTAATGTAGACTTTCTTTTGTTTCTCATGCTTCATTTTGATTATTCCATTCCCACAATAACAATCACATGTATAATGTTGTCTTCACAGTTTCTTGATAAAATTGGAGATGCTGTGATGCAAAAAAGGTAAGTAACTTACAATTTATAGTGAATTTGGGTCAAATTTAAATTCAACTCCCAGGATTATGCTTAAATACTTGTCTTTCTTTGACACATTTGCTGTTGTACATATTCATAAAGAAAATGTTGTCCAATACTTATGTCTGTTGTAGCATTTGTAATACAGAGTTTTGTGTGTCCCATGAAGTGAACAGCAATGTTAAGCAATAAAATAAACATAAAATTGCAAAAATAGCTGCAGTATCATACAGAAGTGCAACTTCACTTTTTCAACAAATTCAGCAACAGACCTTGAACAGCAGTTGGTTGCAATTGAAGGAGTCTAAACTAAGTAGTAGAAGAAAATAAATGTTTTGATTCATTGAGAAATGACTATGCTTGGAAGCTAATTAGAAAATGATGTGAACAGAATGTAAGTGTAAAACAAGTGTAAGACCATTGTTGTGAATGTACTTGCACCTCATTCTTGTGAAACACTGAAAAAGGAATGTTGGAAGTCAGTTACGATGCTTCTAATCATGCAAAGAAAGAGACTTTCCATATTTGCTGCTACATGGTGCCTGTATTTGAATTCAGGAACATATATATGAATTCCCGCATATATTTTTAACTGATTTTCTGAATTGAGCAATAGCAAGATAATTGTGTTCTGTGGTGATAAAATAAAAAATAATTTGGGTGGAGCAGTATGTAAGAGAACTAGAAATATTTTACACTAATTTAAAATTGTATTACATCATGAAAACCTTTAGGTTGGATGCTCAGCATATACCTGTATAGTGCACAACATGCAATTTAGACTGCTGCAAATTGCATACTAGTTATGACCATTAGTTATTCAAACATTTTTACAAAAATTTTCACACATGCACCATGAGAATAGAGTCACTAAAGAATTTCTGCAACTTTACTGAGCTTTAGTAGATGAAGTTGGTTATAATAATACTAGATGGCCAGTACTTGGAAGATCCTGCACTTTTTGAAGGACTGAGATCCTATCTTCTGAGGAAAAAAGTTCAGTGGTAAATAAATTCTTTCTTGAAATCCTGTGGTAAAAGTGTTCCTCATTTTCTCCATAATCAAGCTACAGCAGTTCAACAGGCAGTTCTCTAGATAGGAGAGTTAACAATAGGTGTTGAAGTAGCTATGGCAGTTTCCAAGTTGAAAGCAAACACGGCTGAGAAAAAACAGAACAATTTCTATCCCATATGTTGTAAAATGTGCTTTCCATGAATTACAAGAAGAAGCTAAGGTGAAAGAGGATTTCCAAAAAGTTGGTGGTTGGTTGGTATCTAATGTTGAGCAGTTGGCAGTGAAGCCATTCGCTCTCGTGCATTTCAGTATTTTGATGTCATATTATCATGTCAACTCAAGGTTGGGCAGCACAGTAGATGATTTCCATTCATATCTTCTTTAAGTATACAGAAACGACACAGAGGAGATCTCACTATACCAATCTTGAATAAATGTTTATTGACAGTCATGGCCTGTTAGGAGTCTAAACATTGCTACAGCAAATTTTCTTGGTAATGTAGCGATTCTGGTCATGTTATTACATAAATCTTCCCATGGTTTTCCTTTTGTTTGTAATGATTTCCAAAAAGTTGCAGATGGTTTCTAGAATTCATATATTTATAAGCTAAGAGTGCAGACTGACATATTTAAAGTGTATGAAAAATCTGTATAGATCTTTCTTAACAATGTTCTAAAAATATGTATATCAATGACTAGAAATGTATCATGGATGTTGATAATAGTGCCATTTTCAGCAAATTTGATATGTTAAGCAATTTGCTACTGCAGACAAAATTATTCAAAGAATGAGGGAAAAGCTCATCTAAGGTGGATAAAAATATTTTAGCATTTCTCCTCTCAAAAGTTATCTTTGGTAACTTTTCTAGTAGCATTAGAATTATCAAAATCAGGAAATAATGCATCTGTTGAGAGAGTTTTTGCAAGCATGAGCACAATATGGACATCAGAAAGAATGCAACTGAAAGTTGAAATGCTGAAAACCTCCTTGCATATCAAAGTAAATTTAAAATAAAGTTGTCTTGTGATTCCCAGTTACTTGGAGCAAAATGATCAACTTCTCAAGAAAATTCATTCTTTAGGAAAGTAGTCCAGTAGCCAACAGTTTTAGATGTTGATATTTGGTGCTTATATAAATAGTAATGTTATATAATGTTTTGTATTTTAAAAATATTGCATGTAATTATTGTAATGTAATATGTTGAGCATTCTGGTTGTATGCTTTATGTTTATACATAATATGTAAACAGTTTTTGGATTTTTTAACTGATTGCATTAACTTACAGGCTATTTTATAAAAGTTAAGAAGAGTCTCATTTTCCGCTTCAGGAAATATGGTTACACTATATAATGATATAGACCAAGTCCATATTATGGTTACAAAATATACATATGTTAGATTAATGATAGATTTCAAGCATTTTACAAATACATGATTAAAACCACACAATCTATAACTTCTGGTTTCCATCTAGTCCTGTTTTATAGTTTATAAACTTTTGTTACCAAATATTCCTTTAGTTTTGTTTTAAACAGATTTTGATTGAATTTTTCTGATATCTTAGGAAGCTAGTTATAGAGCTGACTTCCTACTACAAACAGGGTGGAAGTGAAATAATTCTGCAGACTGAAGTAGATGAGGGAATGGATGCAAATAAAGAAAACATTCTAATTTAACTATTGATTTGAGTCAATTGTAACATGTTTCCATCAGTTACATTTTATTTTTAAGAACATGTTTTTGAAGTACCTTTGCTTCTATTATCAACTTTTCAACTACTGGTGCTGTGGTTATCTGCTGTTGCAGTAGACGTCTCTGATGATGGATTTAGGAGCTCCTGGACAAGAATGTCTCCAGGTGGGATTTCAAAGTTCATCAATTGTTCTTCCAGGTTTCCAACTCGCAACTGTTTCTTGTGCCTTTTAATCAAATTGGGGTCATCTCTCATTGTGAGGTTCTCTCCAAAAATGCCATGCCACTGCTGATATATCTTCCTATTTTAATTTTATGTTTCTCAATTGTTCCTTGTTCCTAGTTCCCAAATTTCTTTTTGTTTTCCCTATGTAAAAGATTTCAGAGTCTGAGCAATTTATGCACTACACTCCTCCTCTATTTTTCATTGGGACTTCATCTTTAACTTTTGAATTTAACACACTGAAGCTCGGGTGTTTTGGTAGGTGAAGTGCAAAGAAACCCAGGGTTTTTACACCTACTTTGAGTTATTATTTACAGTACATCAATTAAATCTGCCAAAAAGTATTGGGACAATCTAAAAGTATGACATTCAAGGATTTCTCAACAAGTAAGAAAATAGTCATAACTTCTGTATTAATATTTTATTTTAAATTTACATGACAAAAAAAAAATGCCTAAAGCTGCTTACACTCCATTTATTCAAAGTTCGAAAAACTCTCCCTAGGAATGGACTTTTCCACAGCTTCATTTGTATCCTGAATTTCAGCTTCAGTTCACAGAAATCAAGGAAAATGCAGCATTTTAACATTTAAGACCACAAAGGTAACAAACAGATCACCCCCTTCAAAGAAAAGGGCACGACTACCCAAGAGCAGCCAATATTACTAAATCTCCTAAAATTCTCAATAGTTGACTAAAGCAAGGACGGATGGCAGCACAAACCAGACAACTAAACGATAACTGATGTATGTTCTTTGCCGCATAGCCCAAGACCGAGTTACAGTCGTGGAACTGAATTAAAAGAATTAGAAACACCTGCCCAAGCTGCATGGGTCTAATCAACATTTTGATGGCCCGAGCTATACTCGGGCTTGGGCTCCAAAGTGTTAAGAGATTTTTCACCAAAAATGATTTGTGGGTGCTAGGATAATATTTTGATTTCTGAAGATTTGCTTAAACTTGATGTATGCCAAAGGATAGTATGCGAGTTTCCTAAATGAGAATTTTTTGTCCTTGTTTGTACAAAGGGTGGTGATGTCTTTGATGAGTGTTTTTGTTTTGGCTTTGTTTATTTTTTTGTGAACCAGCTGTTTGTTAAATCTGTTTGCAGTTTCAATTAGCTTTTTAATTTGCAGTTAAAAGTCATCTATGTCCATCAGTAAAAGGCACAAGGAAGAACAAAGAACAATTGATAAATTTTGAAATTCCACCTGGAGACATACTTGTCCACAGGTTTCTAAATTCCAAAATCCTCATCACTTCAAGTAATTAGTGCAGGCCAACAAGTCATTGAGGAATGCTGGTAAACAAACACATTTTAAGGAACAAAGAACAACATGGATTCAATTTAATATCCAGTGATTATGTAGATACAATAGTAAAACACAAAGAAGATATAAAACTGTTCTCAAAATTAAAAGAAAAGAAAGAAAAATGGTAGTAGCTATCAGATCTGTGAACTTGTGGCTCCAAAATTCGTAAGAAAAGTCATAAGTAAAATTTGACAACAGTTAACAATGAAAAGCTACAAAAAAAGAAAATCTTACAAATCAAGAATTATGTAAACAGAAGCATCAAGGATCTAAAATTCTACGGGTTGTATTTTAAATTTGGAAAAGCTTTACATGTGTGATTTGGTTGAACTTAAAAAACAACATACTCTCCATAATGAACTGGAAAATGTGAAATAAAACACTGAAACTGAAAAAGAAATTGGAAAGATTATTAAACAAGAAAACAAAAACCAAGAAACGAAAGTTACCATGGAAAAAATAATCATAAAAATGTCATTACCCTCTCCAAACAGAAACTCAATGAATTGGAAATGGATTTATAAACGCAGGGTTGGGGCAAAAGTCACGGCAATTATTTATTTTCTTGAAGATAATAGTCCAGCTGGAAAATGTGATATATACAGATGAAATGACAAGGTGTTAACTACATGTGTGGACAATGAATAGCACTGAATATCGTAACACGCTAATTTATTACAGTAGTATACAGGGCAGTAAGGCCTTCATAGTGCAAAAGAATGACAACACAGCACACATACAGTTGACATGACAAACCTGGGCCTAAAGACCCTCAAAGTAGTCCCCTGCTACTGTCACCACATGCTGCCAATGATGTGGGAGGCACTGAATATCACCTGCCACAGCATTTGCTGCAGCATGTGTGAATTGATTCATCTGTTCATGCACAACATTAGCAATATCCTCTCATGTTGCGAACTGTCTACCATGTAGTGGTTCCTTAATCTTTTGAATGAAATCAGTCACAGGGCAAAATGTCAGGAGAGTATGGTGGGTGCTCCAATTCTTCCCATTCCCAGTGTTGCAGTAGCTGCCCCACATACTCTGCTTTATGTGGTTTTGCATTGTTGTGCAGGATTATTGCACTGTCAACTAGATCCGGACATTTCTCTTGAATGCCACATCGTACCTGTCACACCAGGAAGTCCCTGTAGTACTGTGTGGTCCTGTTCTGCCAAGTGGAACAAAGTGGCAAACAATGACACCCCTGATGTCCTACGCAACAATCACCATCAATTTGACTGGGGAAGGATTCTGACAGAACTTCTGCCTCCTTGGTGATCCAGTATGTTGCCACTCCATGAACTGCTGTTTCA
The DNA here is from genome assembly GCA_030762935.1 of Hymenopus coronatus. Lineage (NCBI taxonomy): Eukaryota > Metazoa > Arthropoda > Insecta > Mantodea > Hymenopodidae > Hymenopus > Hymenopus coronatus. Next base: position 805,670 of record CM060890.1, on the reverse strand, counting down.
GTTCTGGTTTGTATGCCCTGGTCCAAGGTGATTATTTATGACAGGAATTGATCACCATCCTGTTGCCAGTGTGCAAGGTGGTCGGAGCATATTGCATAGCGCACCCACCTTTGAACTTCCATTAGTGCATACAGTACCCACCGCAATGCGATTTTGCGTAGTTGCAACTCATTACAAAATATCCTGTGGATGGTGCATTTCTTGATGCCACTTGCCCTCTCTATCTCCAGTACCGTACATCGTCTGTCTTCATCCAGGAGTTGTTCGATGACAGCACGTGTCACGTCGGTCCGTACACTGACTGGTTGTCCCGAACATTGCTCATCACTGGTTGACACACATCCTTGTTGAAACTTTCGTAATCCACTAATTCACTGACATTCCATCGTATTTATCCCTCGAAGAACTGCTATTTTAATACAAGTATGTTGCTCAATATGGGTTACTTCCATCTCACACGACACTCGCCAACTGACTGATTTCACAGCCCTCACTGTGATACTACCAGCTATTATAGAGTCATGTTGCTCTGCATACACACTATGCCTGCAGAACTTCCACATGATACATATACGTTTGTGATCCATTCACATATCTACAAGAAAAAAAACTAGTTGCCATGACTTTTGCCCCAACCCTCGTATAAAAGCTTAAAGATGTGCTTAGGTTTCTGAAAAGCGGTAATCCTGGAAAGGCGCTGGATGCTGCGTCAAGTCAATATAGAACTTCTTTGGAGAGAATTCAAAGAGGAAGACACTAAATTACTAATCCAGTATGGACACATCAATGAAGCAATAGATCTCATTCAAACTGCTCTCCTATCGTTCACAGAAAGAAAACCCTAGAAAAAGAAAAGCAAACCCTGGTTCAATGCAGAATGCGTCACTCAAAGGAACTAGAGAAACTACACATATGGAGGAAGCTCAACACAGATGAAAGACTTAACAGAATACACAGAAGAGAGGAAAAGATACAGAAATCTACAAGAGAAAAGAGGATACAATTCACAAAGAAGAAGGAACATAAAACCATAGTGGAAGCTGAGACATCCCCACACAAAATCTTAATACCAAGAAGAAGCAAATCACTCTCTCAAATTTCAATGAAGACATGGGAAGAACATTTCTCCAAGAAATTCCAAAACACCCAAATACTTGAACGAATCTCAGAAACAGCACAAGAAGTATGGACTTCAATAACAATGGAGGACGTCTGGCATGCCTTCCAAATATGCAAACGAAGAAAAGCTGCATGCCCTGATAACCTAACAAAGTCCTAATGGACTCTCTACCAGTAACTATGAAATCTGGACAGCGCTGTTCAATAAATGTATAGGCCTAAGCAACACACCAGGAAGATGGAGAGAGTCTGACCTCTTAATGGTGTATAAAGGGAAAGGATCAAAAGATTTACCAGATGCTTTCAGCGGTACTGCACTTGAATGCACACCCATGATGAAGATTATTTTAAAGCGCATCCTTCCCCAAGCCTGTACACACATACACAAGGAACAATACAGATTCACAACTGGAAAATCCATAATATGAGCCATCAAGACAGTACTAACAATTGTCTGGGAAGCAGCTAGCACTGCAGGCACCATGTATATGCTGCATTTATAGATTTCTCCAAGGCCTTCGACAATGTAAATAGGAACATTCTACTGGGTAAAGTCTTCCCATCTTAAAGCTGTTCAAAAATGTATAACCTGCTGCCTGTAAACAACAAAGTTAGCCTATCTGAGCTCATTACACAAACAAATGGAGTTCTTCAAGGGGACCCTCTTAGTCCATTTCTCTTCAACCTTCTAAACCACGATGTAGTCCAACAAGTAGCATCATCGAAAATCACTGTCCTTCTCTATGTATACGATGTAGCTATCCTGTCCACAAATAAATTAGCTCTTCAGACTAGCTTGGATAAACTACACAATTGGGCACAGGAACGAACTAGAAGTCAATACAAGCAATGAAGGTAATGAAATTTAGACAAGGAGGCCATGTGAACAAGGATGACAATTTCAAGCATGGAAATGCCTGACTAATATTAACCAAATGTTATAAGTATCTGAGTGTAACATTACGAGTAACAGGAAAGACCTTCACCAAGCACATCCAGGAAAGATGCAACACAGCAATAAAGGCCACATTTGATATAAAAAATGCTGAAAAACTGTCAATTGAAACTAAAATAAGACTATTTCACATCAAGATATCTTCAATAGTGTGCCACCCTATTGCTACAATCTGGACTCTGTTAAATGCAGCAAATCTGAAAAGACTTGAAACAGTCAAAACCACTTGCCTACGGAGAGCATTCAGGATACCAAGGTCAACGAGATCCAGATCTAACCAATGCTGACTTCTTCATAAGGGAAAAAGCGTCAAAATACAATTTGCCACACACCCCAGGCTACGAAGCAAACATTAGAGAGAGATCAGAAAAAGCAGAAGTCATAGATCAAGGATTTTTCTTGACCCCAGCGATGAATACTGAAGAATGGAAGGAACCAAACTTTCCCCTGCTCACAAGGACTGCTGCACATGGATTTCATTACAGAATATGGACCTTGTGTCGAACCAGTGTCTATGTACGCTACGCGACCAAACATGTGAACACTACCATTTACGTAACTGTATAGCAAGAAACAAGTCTCTTAAATTTTACATGATAATAACTTCATGATATGTATTCTGTCTAATGTACAGTATGTTTAGTATATAATTTCAGAACAGATGGTTTCTAAAACAGGGTCAAGGGCTATATAGCCAACATGCAAATGGCTACATAAGTCTTAAACAAAACACAAAAAATATAGTAGAAAATAAATATTCAAATGTTATTCAACAAATCAAAAACTACACAATCACAATACACAGATCATAATGCCATAATATACACAAAATATAGGAACAAAATTGTTATTGTGAAAAAAACTGAATATATAGCTAAAATGGAAAATATCTTAAAAAAAGATAAGGCAATTAAAGACAGCTCAATCATCAATTAAAAAAAAAAAAAAAAAAAAAAAGCATACAGGACAAAAGATATACCCATAGAATATATGGCCTACCAAAAATTCATAAACCAGGAAATTCCATGAGACCTATCACAAATAATATAGATGCACTAACCTTCAAGCTAGCAAAATAGTTGACAAGTGAATCCACTTCCTTCAAGAAATTTGATAGCCTGAACCTAAAACCTCCCTGGATCTGGTAGAGAAGATAAAACATGTCAAGATACCAGAAACAGATATCTGGTTTTCCTTGATGTTACATCACTTTTCCAGAGCATCCCAACTGAACAGCTTAATAACTTAATCAGAAATGTCTAAGTCAAAAAAAAAAAAAAAAAAAAAAAAAAAAAAAAAAAAAAGAATGAAACAGAAGAACATATAAAATTAATCCACATATGTAAACAGCAAAATTCAGTGTATCAACAAAAATCAAGTCTGGCCATGGGAAACACATTATCACCTTTACTGGCAGACTTATTCATGAGCAAAATGGAGACAAGCATTACCAAACCATTCCCATGGATGTTCAAAGTATGGTGCAGGTATGTTGATATTGTTGTTATAGTTCCCAGAAAACACAAACAGGATCCAATGAAAGTTTTTTTTTTCCATTTATATAGCTCCCTTTAACATCTAAGGTCATACCAGGGGCTTCGAATTAGAAACAAATCATTGTCTGTAGGTTTACGTTGGGTTTAAACTATTTTATTTCCTCAAACACACACATATTCACTCTCACATACATACTTCTAGACTCTGTGGGGCTAGGGAATAATTCTGGTTCAAGAACAATTCCCCGCCCTAGCCAGGAATCGAACCTGGGACCTCCAGATGAGAAGTCAGCTCGCTGACCACTTGACCATGGAGGCAGTCAATGAAAGTTTTGAATACACAGGAAAAGGCAATAAGCTTCAAATGGAGAAAGAAACAAATGGACAGCTGACATTCCTAGAGTTCAAAATAATTAAAAAGCACACAAATTAAAATTGGGCATACAAAAAAACCTACTCATTCCATACATCAACTACACCAGCTTCAACCCTATATCCCGTTAATATGCAGTGATTAACAGTCTTGCACACAGATTAATCAACATATCGATGGCCATGGATGTAGGGCCTCTGAAATTTTACGAATGCAATTTTGCACGAATGCTTTAAAAGGAAATCAACATGACGAAGGTCGTAAGCATATACAAACACCAAAAAGGGTTTGACAGCGCAGGATTGTATATTACCTTCTCTATATATGCCTTGCACATAGTAGAGAAGGTATTGTAATGCACTTAAACATTTCACCAGGAATACATGCTTTGAGACTCCTTGATTATGTGCATGTGTGTAGCTCAAAAATGAAAAGTCAGTTAAATACCAAACTTGGTATTTAAGTTGAGTATATTCCAAGTATGTGACATAAATATTCTCAAGAAAATCCCCCCCATCCCCAACTACCCTTTACGTGGAATATTTTTCAAACATTTTGATTTTCCCAAAAATGTCTAATGATTTTGATTAAAATACTGTACGTTTTAGATGTTTTTATGACAAATGAAATGTATATCTTGAATTTTCTGGGAATAACCTTTGAAGACCTCTTTAATCTGGATGACTTTTATATAACTGGCAAACCATACAAAAACTTACTACACAAAAAATGTAGATCTCATTAAAACACACAATTAAAAATATATACTATTTTTTGTAGAGAAACCGTTTAAAAGTTATTCTGGATTATTAATATCAATTTAAAGGCACAAACTCATCTCAAACGGGAAGACATCTTTCTTCTTGTTTCTTATTTGTTTACTCCTGGCAAGAAAAGCAAATGGAATTTCAATTGTTTCACATACCGATCGACTTTTAAAGGACTTGACTATCACCTTAGCTGGGGCACTTTCTTATTTCCCTTCTAGTTACAAGGAAGCAAGTATTAACACCAAAATTGCTTATGTTTATCTTGATTAGCATGATGTAGATAAAAGAACAATCTTTAGTTCAGCTAGAGAAAGTCATGTGAATGGAACACATCAGATTTTTTTTGACGTAAAAAGCAAAATAATGATGTGCAAGCATTGTAATATTTGTGTACACTGGAATGGAAGAGAGTACCAAACACATATGCAATAAAGCAAAGCCAAAGGAAACTGCAGGAAATAAACAGCAATTGTCTGTATCTGACTCCCTCACAAATGGAAAGAAGGTGTGAACTAACATGTGACAAGGTTAATGTGCTGATGCTCTGGAGAAATTGGATGATCTAGAGTTTAAAGCATTGCTGAACAAGTATATACCATATAAGTTGCATTTAATTGTCTGCAAAGGGTTTATATCAGTATTTTGTTTTCTTTTTTGCCTCGTTTGTTCTTCAATTTTCATACTGCTTTTACTCTTGAGGTTGTGTTTCTTTCATTGATTGCAGTTTTACTTTTCTCTCAGCATTTGATGGATTTCATCACTTCATAATTCAAACATGTAGATACACTATGTTTTGTATTACAAGAAGCAAAAAAATATAATTGTACTATATGCAGTCACAGTAGCTTTTTCATAAAATAGGAAAATACCAAATTTATACGAATACAAGATGACCTCAAATGCAATACAATGCCCTTTTTTCAGAACTTAATTTTGGAATTTAGAATATCATCTATATAAAAATAAGCCACAATAACTTACAAAATTTAAAGTTTTGCACATATGTTTAGTGGAAGCTAAGGGACAAAAACTGAGCAAGTCTTTTTTGAAACCTAATTCAAAATTCACGTAAAGGATGGAAGGAGAGAGTGAGAGTGAGAGGGAGAGAGAGAGAGAGAGAGAGAGATGAAGGGGGAGAACAGAAAAGAATTAATACTGCTGGAGTGTTTTTATACCAAGCGCATGCTCGTGCATATCCACTGGAAATTCATCATGCTGTTTATAAACTTGTTACCGAGATTCATCAACTTGTTCTTATTTTGAGTGCAGGATGGATCGTTTAACCATCTGTTCCATCATCCCTGAGAGATGGATGAAAGCGATGGATAGTCCCCTAACCCAACTAAATTGTAAGCAATCAAACTGGTCTTCGATTCAGCGGAAAACAGCCATTGCAGATTTCATTGGTGTAATCCATCGCTCATTGGTTTGATGAATAACAAACTTACCTGGTTACATGTGCGATAGGTGTTGACAAAGGCAGCAGAGTTTAAAATATTATCCAAGCATCCACAAATAATTTTTCGGTGAAAAATCTCTTAAATTCAAAAGTTAGAGATGAAATCCCAACAGAAAATAGAGCAGGAATGTAACAGATAAATTGCTCAGACAGTGAAAACTTTTACATAGGAAAAACAAAAATAAATTTGCAACTAGGATCATTTGAGGAGCATAAACCAGTGGTGGCATGGGATTTTTGGAGAGAGCATCACAATATAAAGAAGACCCCAATTTTATTAAAAGGCATAAGGAACAATCAGAAATCTGGGTCAATATCCATATCTGGAAGAACAAGGAATAATTGATGAATTTGGAAATCCCACCAGGAGACCTCCTTGTCCAGGAGTTCGTAACTCCACCAGAGGCATCTTCTGTAACACCAGATGTCTTTTGTTTCTCCATGTCAAGTGCTTGCCTATACACACTCCTGAAAATATATGAGCCCAATTTCTGTTACTTTAATACCTTCAAGCTGTAGTTTAAACTGTTCTCCATTGATATGATTGCATAACTGGAAATTAACAATAGGTAAATTATTTGAGTTGAGCATTATGAGTTATGAGCTTAAAAATTCACAGAGCCTTTTAGTTCTGCTTATTGTTATGTTCTTTAGCTGTGCATTTGTCTTCTACCTACAAATCTAATTACATTTTATGGGTTTTAAATATCAGTTACGTACACTAGAATCACAAATGGCACTAAAACTTTATGCCATTGTATAACACACTGTATTGCACTTTTATTTAACCTCTACCATTCCCTTGTCTTTCTTCCTTTTCCCTCCCTTGCTTTCACCTCCTTGCTTATAAGTAGGATAATTCTGTAAAGCTAGCTAACCTTGTTACTATCACTTACTTCAAGTACTTGTAACTGAGAGAAAAGAGCACATAATTTATTTACATATAATTTACTTTCAAAACTTAATTTAATTTTTCAGAATGACTATTGGCTTTCACTATTCATTAAACTGTTTGAAAGATATATAATTTCAATTTCTTAGACCATTATTAATAACTTTAAATTGGTCCTATCATTCTGTGTACACCCAATTTTCAGGATCAGACAAACCTTCATGCACAAGCAGGCTTTCTACACCCCAATATTGATTGTGAATTTATTCCACCACTCAATTTGAACCTGCTCTGAAAATATTAGCAATTAGGGATATACTCTGCCAGTTATGAACTATATTAGGGAATCAAATTTTCATTGTGTAATTGCATGACTGCATTCATGGACTACTGAACTTTATAGTGGCATTTCATACTGAAGATTTGGAAATTCTGGTTTCCTGAGTAAGCCAGAGGAGTAGTTTACTGTTCACTTTTTTAGAAGTCGCCTGGATTGAAGAGAACATTTTTTAAGAACATCATACTCACAGTACTTAGCTATGGCTCTCTCATAACCTCAATTTAACAGCTTTGTGATTTTTATTTATGGGGGTCTCTAAAAAAAAGTGTATATCACATTCAAGAGGATCTGAATTTGAATCTCAGGGTGAATTAAAGAGATAAGTTTTTTCCTGCGATTTTCCCTTATCCTGATAAGTTGAATGTTGTGTTACTTTCAGCTCTATGGATCCTGAGTTCATTTGAGCATAACTTCGTACATTGTATTATATGACCTACCAAGTTAAAGGACATTTTATCTAAGTCTTACAGAAGGCCTAGATACAATGGACATCAGCTGCCAAAGCTTATGCAATGAATTGAGTTAACCCCTCAAAAAAGTGTATAAACATAACCTCCATACAATGGACAATCTAAAACAAAATATCACAAAAGAAATGATGAGAACCACACCTGCTGAGATTATGGATGTTCACAGCAATTTCATATGCATGTGATGGAAATATATTGCTAGGATGGAGATCATATTCAACATTTTATTTAACAATCACATCATTATTAGTTTTCAAAATAATTTTCTGCTTTTAAAATATAATTTTATGCATTCAAAAAAAGAACAAGAAAAAATGAAGACATTATTTTATGCATAGAGATGGTGTGTTTCTCTTCTCTGCTGCTGCCACTTCGGTCCTGCAGCTAACTCCATGCCCCTATGGCCCGCAATCCAAATAAACTCCATGTAAAAATGCTGCATTTCACTGTTCACCAAAACATGCTTCAAGAGTATTTGCTTTCAACTTTAGCTAAAAATGTATGCTTGATTAGAGATGTTGCTTAGCAATACACAAAGGACATTTAAGGTGCAAAAAATGTACAAAAATGGAGAATAGCAACCACATATTATTTTGGGAATAAAGGCTATTGTGAAATTGGTAAGAAAGAAAAACTTCTGATTTTTAAAAGCAGTGTGCTGACTCTCAATAGAAAAAGCATTCATTATAAAAATAAGGGTCATTTGAGAAATTTCAACCATCCTTTATGCGACTCTGAATGTCTTCAGAACACCAAGGGTGAATGCTAACACGTTGACATTAGAATTCAAATGAAACTTGAAACATGTTTTGATTACTGTTTTTTTTTTTTATTTTTTAACTTCTACATATATACTTTTGAACCTACCGTTTGAAGTGAAGTTAGGTCATACGTAGGCTATTTCAATGTATTACCCTTCCCACTATCATGAAAAAGTGCAGCTTTTACTTTAAACCCTGGAGATTTAATAGGCAATGCCCTTACTCTGTATGCAGCATAACGCATTAAATTTGCCTCTAATGTTGAAAGTATAAACTACTGAAACAACCTAAATTACAAAGTATCCCAGCGTTTTCAGAAAAAAGTATTACCTTAATTCAAAATCTTCTCGGGCTTCTAGCCAGGTAAAAACTTGGCTTTTCACCCTGAAGACGAGGAAGATGCACTTCTTCGAAACGTTGGTGTCAAGCCAAGTTTTTACCTGGCTAGAAGCCCGAGAAGATTTTGAATTAACACGTCGCCAGGAAAGCTTCAGTTCTTATTTTAAGTATTACCTTTTTTAACACTTGTAAGAGAAGTTCCACCATTTGAAGCCAAAAGACTAACAAGAGCCTGAGTAACAGCAAACCCTGGTGTTGTTTCATGAGAGGCTAAACGACTTCCATTGCTACACGGTGATTGGTTCATGTTGCCCATAGCTGCACTCATCAGTTCCTATAAATGAATATATAACAAACATATGAATTGTACCTTATTCACATTGTAAACTCAGCATATCCAAGTACCTAATTCTGTTCCAGCTATATTTACTGTTAAGACTTTTCAAATAAAATTTATATCCCCACCTAAGAGTGGGATAAATAAAAGTATTACAAATGAGCTACACATAGAGAAAAAGTCTTATGCAATAAACTGAGAGTACTTTAGCTTTCTCTGAACAATAAGTGATACAAATTTCTTTAATTTGCCAGCCATGTTGGAATAAAACTGGAAACATGCCTGCCTCTATAGTGTGGAGATAGTAAGCTTCACATTCAAAATGCCCTGAATTTGAATTATGGTTAGTAAAATAAAAATATTCTAACAAATGTCTTTATTGACTTAAAATTGTTTATAAATGAAGTCTTAAATTCACTGCTGCAAATAATTCACTCAACATTTTGATACATAGACAGTTTATGGCTGCATGCCATCTATGACTCACACTCCACAGTGCACTAACACTCTAGTCATTCATGACTCACTACAATTCATACTACCACCACTGAGGTAGCAATTCCTCCTCCTTTTATAGCTAGAAAATGATGTCACAGAACTTTGTGAAAGCTTGTGGAAACTGAAACTTCCAGAAGCATCTCAAAGCTTAAGAAGAATCACATTCTCGTGAGAAGAATCTCAGATTTCTTAAGTTCCTATTATGTTGTGCGCTCTTCCGTGTTGTTTATTCATGTCAAGGTATCCAACTGTGATGACTCACATACATAGTGAACATGAGAGAGGCCAAATATGCCACTGTCACACTGCTCCCTCCTCTGGACTAGTCGTCCTGACCAACACTATGGCTTCCTTCAATGGAAGTAAAGCCATTAGTCCCGTGTCATAGATTTACAGCAAGTAAAAGAACCTCAAGCCTGATAGAGGCCTCTGAGCAAAATTAAGCAGTCTTTCATGCCCAATTTAGAATGGGAGCTGAGTAGTTAAAGTGGGCCCATAAATAAACACGCCATTTCCATTTGACCAACACTATTGTAGCCGGCCACATGATCCAAATGTACTAGAAGTTTTTTACATTCTCTACACCTACTAAGTACATAGTATATATAGAAGGTATTGTAATGCACCCAAAAATTTGATACCGAGATTTCACTGGAAATTCCTACATGTTTTGAAACTTCCTGAACCAAAAAAATAAACATTTTTAGAAGAGACATAGAGATAGAGAGTGTGTGTGTGTGTGTGTGTGTGTGTGTGTGTGTGTGTGCGTGCATTGGGGAGGGGGGCAGCATAGTTCAAAATTGAAAAGTCCTTTAAAAACCAAACTTGGTATTTAGGCTTGGTATCTTTCACGAATATGACACAAAGATTTTCAAGAAAATCCCCCCACCCCCCAACTACCCTTTACATGGAACATTTTTCGAAAATGTTGTTTTTCTCAAAAATGTTTCTAACGATTTTGATTTAACTATTGTACATTAAAGATATTTACCTCACAAATAAAATGTATATCTTGAATGTTCTGGGAATGGCCTCTGAAGACTACTTTATTCTTGATGAATTTTACAGAATTTTGCATAACTGCTAAACTGTAAGAGATTGACAAAAACTTATGGCACAAAAAATATAGAGCACATTAAAACACACAATTTGTGTTGTTATACATTTTTTCGTGGAGTTGATCATTTTTGAGATATTCCTTGTTTTTGGTTTCAGCTTTGAAAAATCTGATGTGTTACACTCACATGATTTTCTCCATATCCCTGCAACAAATAATTCTTAAAAAGCTTATACTTCTATTTACTTTATGCTAATCAGAAAAAATTAGCAGAAATAGTCTAATTACTCGCTTCCTTGTAAGCAGAAGCGAAATAAGGGACAACCATAGGTTAAAGTGATAGTCAAAAGCTGGTTGCTATGTCAATGAAGTTCTTTTGTTTATATGGATAGGAGTTGACAAGTTCCTGTATGAGAGAAGTATACGTCTTTCATAGCAGAAACCAAAAAAAAGGAATGTCACCAAAACGACGAACTCCACGAAAAACATGTATATAACATAAATTGTGTGTTTTAATGTGTTCTACATTTTTTGTGCAGTAAGTTTTTGTCCATCTCTTACGGTTTAGCAGTTATTCAAAATTTAGTAAAATTCATCCAGAATAAACTACTCTTCAGAGGCTATTCCCAGAAAATTCATGATATACATTTTATTTTTCAGGTAAATATGTTTAATATACGACATTTTAATCAAAATCGTTAGAGCCATTTTTGAGAAAATCAAAATTTTCGAAAAAAGTTCCATGTAAAGGGTAGTTGGGAGTGGGGGGGGGGATTTTTCCCAAAATCTTTGTGTCGCATCCCTGGAAGATACTAAACTTAAATACCAAGTTTGGTATTTTACCGACTTTTCGTTTTTGAGTTATCGTGTTCACAGACACACACACACACACACACACACACACACACATGGACCTTTTTGTGAAAATGCTTTTTTTGGATATTGGGGACCCTAAATCTATATTTCTGGTGAAATCTCGGTATCGAATTTTTGGGTGGAGTGCAATACTTTCTCTATACACTATGTACATAGTGCGTATGGAGAAAGTAAAAACTTATACTTTTCTCACACAGGAATTTGTCAACTCCTATCCATACAAATAAAGGAACTTAGCAACCAGCTTTTGACTATTACTTTAACTTATAGTACTCCCTTATTTCGCTTCTACTTACAAGGAAGCAAGTAATAAGACTATTTCTGCTATTTTTTTTCTCGATTAGCATGAAGTAAATAGAAGCATAAGCTTTTTAATAATTTTTTTTTGCAGAGATGCAGAGAAAGTCATATGATTGGAACAATCAGATTTTTCCTTTAGGGTAGACTCTGGATGCGGTTCAAGACATCATTTATCCTCTTCATTACAAGGTATGGTCCTTGCCATGGTTGTTGAAGCTTGGGATAGTATCCCTTGGTCCAGGTAGGGTGATATAGCCAGACTAGATCACCTTGCTAGAAACCTTGGCAGTTATAACAGATCATCAGATTGCTTGCTAGCTGGATGTTTTGACAGGCCATCTTGTGCATTCATGAAATCGGTCTACAAGATGATCCACAAATCGACCGCTGGCTGTTCTGCCCCATGAGGACTCTTGAACATTGCGTCACATGGTAGACACAGCTTTCTGCCAAAGACCAAATTGGCCAGTGCCAGCACAGTGGTGATGGGTTGAAGAGTGGTAGGCCAGTAAGAAAAGTGATACCCTCACCTGGTGAGTGTCACAGCCTTCATCAAACGTTCTTGTAGGGTCTTGATCTACCACTCAACCATGGTATCTGATTGAGGTTGGACTCAAAGTTGGTGCCCTAATCACTGTGTAGCTCCACTGGTACCACAAATCAATAAAACAGTTCTTCCATGAGGCAGTTTGCCTCTTGGGTAAGGATGGCATAAACCACCACAACTTTGTGAAGTAATCCAGGCAACTAGCATATGCCCCTGTCGGACACAGGGAATGGCCCAGCTATGTCAATGGCTGTACGTTCAAAGGATGCTGCATGTGATCCCTCTCCTGGTGTGTGGGTCCTGACTTGCTGCACACACATGACATTGGCGGCACTACCTTTCAGCTCCGACCCATAGTCTCAGCCAGTAGTATTGTTGTCAGAGCTGCTTGTTGATGGTTCGGTTGGTTTCCAAATGTCCTGCCAAAGTACCCACATGTATTTCTTCCAGGATATCTGCAACCTTACTCCAAGGGAGGATTAACTGCTCTCTCCGGCTCTTTCTACAGGTGATTCCCATACTCTGAACAGTACCCTTGATCTTCAATGAATCCCATTGGACCCAGAAGGGCCTATACACAGTACTCCTTGTTGCGATGGTCTAGTCTCTGCCTCCACTTCTCCCAAGATTGGCCCCAAGTCGGAATCCACCAACTGCTCCCTCCTCAACCCTGTGCTATCCCATCCAGCTGCATGCACCACTGAAATAACACGGACAGATGCAACACAATCTTTCTCTTCAGCCTTGGTGCAATAGTCACACTTCTCTGGGCAGGGTTGTCTCAACATGGCATCCAAATTTGTGTGGCTCCTTCCTTTCCAATGTTAAGTTGTACTCTTAGAGCCTTTGGGCTGTTTGTCCCTCCTGGATCTTGAAGCTTAACAGCCAGGTGAGGATAGAGTGATCAGTCCTCAGGTGGAATGACTGACCATACAGGTACTCGTGGAAATGCTCAAGCACTTTAATACTGCCAGGAGCTCTTGCCAGGCAATACAGTAGTTATTTTCTGTTTTGGAAAGGTCTTTGAGTATAACCCGCTCCTGGCCATTCTGGATTTGTGATAGAATACCACTAATACCATTGTCATTGGCCTTGGTGTCCAGAATAAAAGTTGCCACCAGTTTATGGAAATTCCAAAATAGGAGCACAGCAGTGTGCTGACTTTAGTAATTCTGCTAAAGGTTTATTTTAACAACAAAAATAAATCTGCTAACAAATTTTTTTCACAGAGAACTAGCTGAGTGGGACTAGAGGGCACTGCTTCAATAGCAGAGGCAAGACTGACCACATCAATCTCACCACACACTAGATTTTCCTGCCCAAATATTATCTAAGTAAGCAATGCTTTTCTTGTCAAGATTATCAATTTAGTCTAAGTAATTCAAGGAACATGTAACAATATATTCCTATAAATACAATAAAATATTATAGATGAGTTAATTAAAGTCTCATAATGAATCCTCATCTATATTTGCACTTTGTTTACCTCCATTGTAACATACTACATGACAATGCTCTCAACGTTTATTTCTATAGTTTTATTCCAGGAGTGTATGAAAGGGTAATAGTTCAAAAGTAATTTATCATGGAAGATCTTACTCTAGGTTGGTGCAAGTCACTCCATCAGTATCAGCCACTGGCCTGTATCAGACTGCTACATAGCCAAACAGAAAAATTTAGCAAGTTCCTGATGGCTACATGTAAAAAGTAAATAATGCAAACTGCAACATGCTCAAAACTATACACATATGTACACATTAAGAATTACATGTATGTGTACATTAAGAAATAAATGATAAATGGAAGGTGTAAAAGACAGAGAAAATATTTAATGCAGGAATGCCAAAGCAAAGTTTTAATGTATTTCTACTATAAGTTTTGGGAACCTAAGATCAAGTATTCAAATGTAAGTAAAATTTTCTTCAGCTGTCAAAAAACATAATTTTGATATTGGAAATGTGGCTTTTATTACTGAGGAATATTTCTACATTAACAAGAAATCTCATTACAGGTATACTATTTCAAAAATATGCTCCAGCAGGTGTTTAATTTCATCAATCAAATACCACCTCTATGTTGTAAGGTATCTGCCTTCCAACCAGGAGGACATGAGCTTGTGCCTCCATTGGGAAAAATTGCCTGGAAAAGGCTGCTCTTATCCTTAATTCAATGGACTACACCCTTATTTGATCATCAATGCATCCATTTCATTTGTCTTTGCAGTCTTGATTTTTTAAGATAACTTCAGCCATATAGCTTCAAATAAAATATCTACCTTGTTACACATGTGAAGTACTAATTTTGATGCCTCTGTATCTGTCTGTGCTAATGCAGCAATTGCACAGCTCAGATAATTTAGGCATGTTGCTGTTGCTGGTGGAAGATTGCTTGTGAGATGAGCAAGTTGCAATGAAGGGGTTCCTCCCCTTGGACAAGATATGCCTTCAGACAGAGGCTGCTGTACATCTGAAGCCAATTCCACACGTCCGCCTGCTGTCAGACTCATCAGTCGCACTACTTTACGGATATCTGACAGTCCTATTGCTGCTAAGCCAGCTGGCAAACTGCACGATGAACCACTGTAAAATAAACACATTAAGGAACATCAAGCTTCATAGAATTTATGCTTAATTTCAAAAATAAAAATTATTTTTAACCTTAGGTTTTCTTAACAGAATACTTTGAAGTAACAATCCTCTATCCTTAACACATTGAAGCCCAAGTATAGCTCGGGTCGTGCGAAATGTTCATGAGACCCACGCCCGAGTATAGCTGGGGCAGGTATTTCTAACACTTTTAATGCAATTCCATGACCTTAACTCGGTCTTGGGCTATGTGACAAAGAACATACATCAATTATCGTTTGATTGTCTGATTTGTGCTACCATCTGTCCTTGCTTTAGTCAACTATTAGGAAATTTAGGAGTGTTAGTAATATTGGTTGCTCGCAGGTAGTCCGCCCTTTTCCTTGAAGGTGGTGATCTATTTGTTATGTTTTGTGCTCTTAAATGTTAAAATGCAGCATTTTCCTTGATTTCTGTGAACTGAAGCTGAAATTCAGTGTACAAATGAAGCTCTAGAAAATTTCGATTCCGAGGTAGAGTTTTCCGAACTTTCAATAAATGGAGTGTAAGCTGCTTTATGCAGATTTTTTCAAACTCATATTTGATACTTGTAAATTTAAAATAAAATATTAATACAGAAGTTAGTACTATTTCCTTACTTGTTGAGAAATCCTTGAATACCATACTTTTAGATTATCCCAATACTTTTTGGCAAATTTGATTGATGTACTGTAAATAATAACTCAAAGTAGGCGTAAAACCCTGGGTTTCTTGGCCCTTCAACTAAAGAAACACCTGGGCTTCAATGTGTTAAAGAGGGGGAAGGGGAGAGTGGAGTGGAATGGAACATGTTGGGGAGGTTGACGCTTTAGAGGGGCTCAGGTGCCTACATAATAAAATATCAAAACAGTAAACATTAATTTACTACAATGTATTATTTTACGTGATTTACACCTACCTATGTATCAATACTTTCCAGCTCATACTAGTAGATGGAATATTTTGATTAAGGGGCCAAGGCGCATTTCAAACCTCATTAAAAACAGTAGTCCAACACCATCACTTGTGAGGTGCCTGAAATTTACATGGGTGGTCCTGCCCAGTAATACTACTTTTGGAAAGAAAATTTAAATTATTGCTCCCAATATTTATCCAGACTAAGTGGAGGGGAAAAGAAATCAATATAAAATAATAAACATAAGAATCTGTTAGATGTTTATTAAACTTTGCAATGGCCATACACGAGAAGAATAAGAACATAAAAATTGTCACTGCGTTGTATACTGTGCTGCAATCTACTCATGTTTAAATATAAAAACTGACCCAGTAGCTGAGGACAAAACTATGGCCATATTCCATGTCAGAGTTCATAGTTTACAGCTCATAAGGCAAGACCAGAGCAAAACTGTAAGTTGTAAAGTCGCAACTCTTTACCTGAAGGGCTAATGGTGGTAGAAATTGTGCAGAAGTCATAATGCTTCTGTCCATGAAGGAGTGAAATATGAACCAGTGCTAGTTTTTGTGTGGCATGTTTGTGCAAAAAACACTAGTAGATTGTTGTCAATTTGGAAGAAGGTGCTGATAGTGATGCTGGTTGTGAGAATGAAGATGATGGTGCAGAAACATATGGTCAGTACAGCAATATTATTTATTGTTTGGTTATGTTCATGGATGCAAACTCATTGTGTGATAAGCTGGACTGCGACCAAAAAACACTAGTAGATTGTTGTCAATTTGGAAGAAGGTGCTGATAGTGATGCTGGCTGTGAGAATGAAGATGATGGTGCAGAAACATATGGTCAGTACAGCAATATTATTTATTGTTTGGTTATGTTCATGGATGCAAACTCATTGTGTGATAAGCTGGACTGCGACCAAAAATAAATACATCAAGAAAAACACCCCATCTCACGCTTACATATTGCTAATGATTTATTACATATGAATAAAAACTACCTTTATGATGAACATAGTAATTTCACTATAACTATGGTTATGTGGGAACAATTACTTTCAGGTGAATTGCAAATATTTTAAAGCTGCTGCCAAGCTGGCATCTCTACTCCCTTCTCAGCTGTTAGGAAAACAACTCCTCCTCTGCACAAGATTTGCTCATATCCCACCTCATGACCTATGGGCTATGGTGTACCAGATTTTTCCAAAATAAAATTGTATTTCTATTGGATCAACTCAGTTTTGACTTTCTGGCATTTAATTATGGTAATAATTTCAGGATGTTTGAAACACAATACAAACCCCTTTCATCTTTTCCAACAATTAATACATTTTTTAAAACTGAAATAGAAAACACGAAAATATTTTTCCAATGAGGCAAGTTCTCTGCACAATAAGTAAAAACAAAAAAAAAAAATTTGCTAATCTGTTTTCATGGTGAAATTTTGGTATGCAGCAGAATGAGACTTTTTGGGTACTTCCCAAGATCGGGCCTTTGTTATAGAATTGGGGGAGCTATTAAAAGATTGGCAACATGAGCAAACTTTCAACAATGCAATTAGGATCCCATTATGGCACCAGACATTTGTTTGAAGGGGAGAGAAAGTATATCAGTGCATTAAGTTTTTCTTTGTGACAAACAGGGATTATGGAAGTGAATACAGTTTCAATATAAAAAACTAAAACTAATAAGTAACATGTGAACATTACATGCTTTCATACCAGCGTCAAAATTGAAAGAACTAGTGAAAGATTACTCTCCTTCCTACAAAAGTAAATGCATCACTCTTTGAATTCATTCAGCAGTTTGCAAGTGTTTGCTGTCCTGTGTTACAAACTATATTTAACTAGCCATTATTTAAAATAAATGAATTCATAGTAATTATATAAAGCACACATACTTAATACACCTAACTGATAACAAGGCAGCCACACATCCATAGAGCATGAGAACATTCTGTCCAGGCACCAGCCTACAAGTTCCAGAATCCAGCTGAGTAAGTTATTTTTACTTTCTCTACATGTACTATGTACATAGTGTACAGAGAAGGTATTGCACTCCACTCAAAAATTTGATACTGAGATTTCACTGGAAACATACGTTTTAGGGTCTCCCGTATCAAAAAAAAAGTATTTTCAGAAGCGTGCGTGTGCATGTGTGTGTGTTTAACGATGTGCTGGCACGTTGCCATGATATGATAACTCAATGGTTAATGCAACCGGCTAGAGGCCCGGAGCTCCGTGGTTCAAATCCTGGCAATGGCACTGAATTTTTCAGTCTGACTCTTTTCAAATTGCTTTTACACATTTATTTATTTTTGCCCTTAGACATAATATGTTTCAGGCATTGTGATGTTACAAGCATGGTAAAAGGAAACAACAGAAATTGAAAGTTAATTCTTAAGTAGTAGTAGTAGTAGTAGTAGTAATAATAATAATAATAATAATAATAATAATAATAATAAACATAATAATAATAATAATAATAATAATAAACATAAAATGTTAAAAAATTACAATTAATCTATAAAGTATAAATATTTTCCTACTAGGTATTTCTTTAATTCTTTTTTAAAGTTTATACCTTGATTAGCCCTAATGGTATGTGGCAATTTGTTGTTAACCTTCACTTCCCCCCATAAATGGGTAATTTTCACTTGTTTCATTAACATTAATTCTATGCATATTATTAATACCATGTGTATTAAAATTTAATATTAATTATTAAGAAATATGTACATTTTTATTTACAATATTACTTTACACACATATAGAGAGATTACCATAAACAAGTTTTTTTCTCTAAAAACACTATGACATGAACTCCTATTACTTAGCTTATATACAGCTCTTATACAATTCTTCTGTAACATTAATAACCTATTTAAATTATGCTTACTAGTACTTCCCCAAACCTTGATTCCATATTGAAGGTGAATGATATATGACATCAAAATATACTATTTTTAAAGTAGCAGTATCTAGATATTTACATAGTCTCTTTAAAAGGTATAACCCTGAGCTTACCCTACTACAGATGAAGTCAATATGGCGTCAAAAGACAACTTTTTGTCTAACATTAATCCCACAAATTTAATCTGCTGTTCATGTTAAAGTATTGTATTTTGTACACTTAAAATTAGAGAATTATTTGTGTTTTGATTATGATACTAAAATTAAACAATTTTGTCTTTCCTTATTCATACTTAAATTGTTATCTTCCAAATAATTTAATATAACCTTTAATGAATCCATCATTGAGTTTTCTAAGATGTTTAGTGATTTATTCCAATACAGAAATGTGGTATCATCCGCATAAGATTCATTTCTGCAATTTCCAAACTCTTCTATAAAAATAAATCACCGAAATGTATATCCACGCATCACTTCGAAACGACTACACAAAACTGCACAATTATTTTTTTGTTGTATTCGTTGTCACGTCAAGGTTTGTGTAAAAGAAAATGTTTAAAAATCTTATGGGAAAATTTTTAATGTCTCATAACATGAATCAGCTTACAGTGCCAAGGGAATGCAATCGATTAATAGCCACCAGAAGGAAGTGGTACAACTGTTATTTGTTGCTATTTTCCTTTCCATTCAAAGCTAAGGTAATGCACCAGTTTATTAAGAAAATGACGCAATGTGGCAGTGAAATTCAAAAACATTTTTATGTATTAACTGTCCTTTTCTTATTCCTATCATTTAAAATAAAGAAGCAAAGTAGCTTTCCTGGCGACAAATACCTACAGTACATATTTATTTGCCATTGGATGGCCATAGTACTGCACTATTTTTCCTCCCCATTCAACGTTAAGGTAACACACCAGTTTATTGAGACAATGATGCAACACAGCAGTGAAATGCAAACACATTTTTATGTATTAATTGTTCTTTCCTTTCTCCTATTGTTTAAAATAAGGAAGCAAAGAAGTTTTCCTGATGATGAACACCTAGAGTAAGTAGTTATTTATTTGCTATTGGATGGCTGTAGTACTGCTCTATTTTTCCTCCCCATTCAATGTTAAGGTAATGCAACAGTCTATCAAGACAATGTCGTAACACAGCAGTGAAATTCAAATACATTTTTATGTATTAACTGTTCTTTCCTTACTCCTTTCGTTTAAAATAATGAAACAAGTACGTTTTCTGGCAACAAACACTTTAAGTACGTACATATTTATTTGCCGATAGATGGCCATAGTACTGCTCTATTTTTCTTTCCATTCAATGCTAAGGGAATCACCCAGTTATGGAGTCAATGACACAAGTTAACGGTAAAATTTAAATATATTTCTTATGTATTAACTATCGTTCCCTTGGTCACATTGTTTAAATAAAGAAGTAAGAAATAAGTTATTTTTGTTGTGTTGTTTAAAATGAACAATTTATAAACTATACATATAAACAATAATCATTCTTGGAATCTTAAAATGGAGGAGAAATGACGAGACCCGGAGTGAACTGTTTTATTCTTATTGCATGTGTTGGTTATTTGAGGTTATGTGGTACATGAGCTAGCTTAAGGTGATTTCATCAGAACATGAAGATAAGCTATTATAATTATAGGAAAGTTCAAAGGTGAAGATGTGCTTATTCCAAGAAAACCACTAATGCCAACCGACTTTCCTTTTGAATTTAAGTGTGTTCAGTTCCCGGTGCGCCTTGACAATGAGAATAAATACCAAGGTCAATCGTTATGAGTTGTGAAATATACCTTGAATTGCTGTGTTTTTCCCATGGACAGTTGTATGCTGCGTGCTCGAGAGTCAGCAAACCATTGGCACTATTTGTTTTCTCTCCGGAAGGAAAATTGTACATTACAAGGCATTACAATAAAGTATTGTCAAATTGGATAGGTAGAGTCAGACTGAAAAATTCAATGCCATAGCCGGGATTTGAACCACGGATCTCCTGATCTCTAGGCGGTTGCTCTGCCTCTTAGCTACCATGGCAACATGCTGGCAGAGCATTGAATTTCTCAACTGACTCGCATGTTTCCTGGTAAACTGTATGCACAACACAAAAAGGACACATGCAAAGAGATTGGACACTGATGATTTTACACAAAGCATGCCCACCCGCAAGCGCGTCACCCACCCACACCTACACAATATTGTATTTTGCACCATTTCCTCCTAAACTTCCAAATAAGTTGTTTATTCTAAAATATTTATTTTATTTTCTATATTTTTGTTTCATAAATTCTCTCAAATTGGTATTTATGTTGAGTTTTTAGCTGGGATTTTACATTATATATCATATTTAATGGTACGATCAAAGAGCAGCAAGCTCTTAAGTTAAATCTATTCTTGTCCTAATGACAAGAATATATTTAACTTCCCAATAATTGTTTTTCTTCTGACTCCTTTATCCAATAGCAAATGAGAGAGTATTTTTTTGAATAACAGGGATGAGGTAAGGTTTACCTGTTTCAGTTTAGTTTGTTATTTTGCGACTTTACTTAACAGGATCAACTATTTAAGTTTTGCTCTGTTGCTTTTCACTTAAGTGTACACTGCTGTATTTGAATTGTGAAATGCTGAAAATAAAAGTCTTCAAAGGCTTCTCTAATGCATCATTGGTTACAAGAATTTCCCCTTTTATTTTGGATAGACAAATTGTTTATTTCCAAGCATATAACAGTACATTAAGTGAGTACATTAATCTATTTTATTTATTTAGCTGGAAGGTGGAGTATACTTTTTACTTTCTCCATACGCAGTATGTACATAGTGTATATAGAAATATCCTAAAAAAGCATTTTCACAAAAAGTGTGCGTGCGTGCGTGTGTGTGTGTGTGTGTGTGTGCGCGCGTGCGTGTGTGTGTGTGTGTGTGCGTGCGTGTGCGTGTGTGTGAACACGATAACTCAAAAACGAAAATTCGGTAAAATACCAAACTTGGTATTTAAGTTTAGTATCTTCCAGGGATGCGACACGAATATTTTGAGAAAAATCCCCCCACCCCCAACTACCCTTTACATGGAACTTTTTTCGAAAATTTTGATTTTCTCAAAAATGGCTCTAATGATTTTGATTAAAATTTCGGATATTAAACATATTTACCTGACAAATGAAATGTATATCTTGAATTTTCTGGGAATAGCCTCTGAAGAGTAGTTTATTCTGGATGCATTTTACTAAATTTTGAATAACTGCTAAACCGTAAGAGATGGACAAAAACTTACTACACAAAAATGTAGAGCACATTAAAACACAATTTATGTTATATACATTTTTTTCGTGGAGTTCGTCGTTTTGGTGACATTCCTTTTTTTTGGTTTCTGCTATGAAAAACGTATACTTTTCTCATACTGGAACTTGTCAACTCCTATCCATATAAACAAAGGAACTTCATTGACATAGCAACCAGCTTTTGACTATCACTTTAACCTACGGTTGTCCCTTATTTCGCTTCTGCTTACAAGGATGCGAGTAATAAGACTATTTCTGCTAATTTTTTCTGATTAGCATAAAGTAAATAGAAGTATAAGCTTTTTAAGAATTATTTGTTGCAGGGATATGGAGAAAGTCATGTGAATGGTGGTACACATCAGATTTTTACTTTTTGGTTCTCTACTGCACATATCTTTCCTTTCTTAAAACTCCAATCCAGTGCTTTTTTTTTTTTTAAACAAATCTTATTTGAAGTACAAGATGTTTGTTGTTATTTTAATGATGTTTATTTTAACACAAACCTATTAAATTGGCTCTATTTGGTTTTCACTCTATTTTTGTAGGTAACCGGCAAGAAAAAAATCTCATTTAATTCAACGTGTACAAGGGAAACAACGTGTAGGGAAAAGTTATACGAAAAGCAAAAATGAAACAATCTCTTTTAATTCAGCCAAATAATTCAACACCAAAAAATAAATCTAATGCTGATCTCTGCCAAGCTACCAGTTTAAAGTTTGTTTAATGGTCTAGAGAATCTTCATTTTAAAGGCTTCTTATAGAAATATTGCCACAGGAATATTCCATCAGAATCCACCATTAGAAAAAAATGTGGACAACACATATGAAGAGATTCTTTGTAGAATATGTTCCAAGATTGATGATTCACATATATGGCTTTTGGTAGGTCAAGGTACACACTGCATACCTCATTTAATTGTTGGAAAGCTGTGTCATGATGCTCCTCTTAAAGCCTATTTAGGGTGTAGCAGCCTACATGATTGCTGCAATACAGTTACTAAAAGTATTTTATCCATCTGTCACTCACATTACTTGCCTTGTTCATTGCATTAATCATGTTGCAGAGCTGATTTAGTTATGGTTTCCAAGCATCAATAATAAATTGATTTCCACACTAAAAAATATTTTCGTCAAGGTGCTAACAAGGGTCTAAGTTTTTTGAGAGATTTTACCCAACGTTGCTCTTCCACTAGAACCTGTACTCTACTCACTGGGTAACATGGTTGGAGGTTTATAAATATTACAGTAACCACTTCCATGAACTTAAAGATGTGTTAACCCTTTTAGTGCCAGCCCGAATAGCAGAATGCCGTCTGAAAAGTGCCAAGTTATTTTGGAGGAGAATGCAGGGTTTTAAATTATTAGTAATAAAATCAGTTCCAAATGACATAGAGAGCTGAATCTTTTTTTCATTTTTACTAAACCCTTTTGCCTATTGTATAATATGCATTATATGTATGGGAAGTATCTTCAATATTTTTAAAAAATTGAAAACAAAAGAAAATTTTGAAAATAACATTAAAAATCCCAAAATAATCAACAATTAGTCATACACAACCTCACTACACAGAAAGCTCATGCTAATTAAATGAAAGTATGATTTCTTTACTAAAACAACACCCTAATTTGGTCTGGTATTCTGTCTTTAAAATACAAAAAAATGAATCCATGTAACCTGAAACAAAAAAAAAACAAAAAAAATAAAAAAAGTCAGCAAAAAACAAATACACACACACATAAACATGATACCACTATTAATGAAAATGGCATATAGCAATAGAATACAAATGTAATGTAGATCACTGTACAATTTAGCACTTCTGTTGTTGCGTAGTTGAATGGTTGATTCACATGGTATTTGTCGTCTGGTTACACTTTTATAAATCCATTTTGATAAGTACACCGATTATTTGCATGTGTACAAGGTCCATTGTTATCGGAAGCATTTTCATCGCTGAAACTGGAATATATATCTTTCCCTCCTACATCGATTTCAAAACTCTTTCAACAAGATCTGAAAATTCAAAATCACGTGCTTTCTTATAAACATCATGAACTGAAGCTCTTATTTTCTCTTTGGTTTGTAACTTTTGGCTAGACGATACCATATTTTAACCAGGATAAACAAACACCAGATAGAGAAATTAAATTTGGAGCTAATTTAGCACTTTGGGGTGAAGATAAGATCCGGAAACCCAGAAAGCTTTATCTATGGCTATGACGTAAAAAATAGACAGACTTTCCCATTGGAAAGAGTTAAAACATATGAAAACGGCAATAGGATTAGATAGTGATTGGCAATTTTAACAGAATTTATAGATCATGATTAGATTTAGATTGGCACTCAAAGGGTTAAGCTTACCAGATGATTTATTAGCATTACTTCAGCAAAGAAACTCTTGGCAGAATCTAGCTTTCAGTGGGGTCTAGAGTTTATTATGTCACATTATAGCTTTTTTTTGTTCATGCTATTGCATCAATTGAAGTTTCAGAAAAAGCTTTGAATGAGTAAATGGAAACATTCAGTGATATGCAGAAAAAGATTAAAACCCTTCTTGGTCCTATAGAGGGTATAGTATGAGATAAACTGGAGAAAGTTTGGCAGAGAAATACAGGGCTGAAGAATCTCTGCACTCCTTTGGACATTCTAGAGATACAACAAGTGGCATTGAATCTGATATTCCCATTCACCTAGTGCCACAATTGAAATATGCTCCTGTTACTTCAGTAGATTGGAGCATTCATTTTCTACAAATAAACTTGTGTTGAGTGACAGATATTTATTTTCACTAGAAAATTTGGAAAAAGTGTTGGTTAGTATATATCGCAAAGCCAATTATGGACAGGAACTGAAAGAAACAAATTAATTGTTTCTTCCATACGAGCCATGTGTAGAACAGGATTTGGAAAAGTAGAGTCACATTGAAAAATTCAATGCCATTGCCGGGATTTGAACCAAAGATCTCCTTATTTCCATCCATCTGCTCTAACCAGTGAGCTATCATGGTAACAAGCCAACATTGCATTAAATTTCCCAACTGACTCGAGTGCTACCCAGTGAACCATAAAGAGATCTCAAATTATATTGAGATTACATACCCCAATGGCAACTTAATGTTGAAGTACTTTGGGCTTCATAGTTTAACCAACTATTAGGTCAATCATTTTCATTTCTGTCCGGTTGCATGTTTATAGATTACGGATGAATAACAAGTTACGCATTTTGAAATACTGACAATGATATCATAAGGCTAACCAAAAGGAACCATTCTGTTTTAAGAGAATATTTTTAAAGCTCACCAGTTTTAATAGTTTAGGTAATGAAGCTCTAACATTTTAAATACTTCTATTTCATTAATCTTACCAAACTTGATATTAAAGTTCAGAAACTTTCAAGGATGCAACACAAAGATTTTCACGAAAATTCTCTATTCCAAACTACCAAACTACCCTTTACATGGAAACATTTTTTGAAAATTTTGATTTGCTCAAAAATAGCTCTAACGAGTTTGATTACAATGCCTGATGCTTAAGACATTTTCATCACAAATAAAATGTATACCTTGAATTTTCTGGGAATAGCCTCTTAAGCCCTCTTCATTGTAGATAACTTTTGCTTAACTGATAAAGCATAAGAGATAGAAAAAAATGCTACCACACAAAAAATGTGGATCTTTATAATACAAAAAAACAAAAATTATGTCCAATACATAGTTTTAAGAGTTAATCATTTCTGAGATGTTCCTTTTTGTTGGTTTAAAATTTTGAAATACTTACACCTTTCTAAAATGTGAATGTTTTTATTTTGTACTCCTGATGATTGTAATTTGATTATCAGTTTAGCCTAGTGTATTTCCTTATTTCTCTTATACCCACAAGGAAATGAGTAATAAGACTATTTATGTTTATCTTGATTAGCATGGAGTGAATAGTAAGAATAAGTTTTTGTATGAATAATTTGTTATCAAATAGGCAGAGAAAGCCATGTAATTAGAACACATCAGATTTTTTCTTTCTATAAAAGAATAAAATATTTTCAGAAAAATCTTACCTTACAGACAGTAATGACAGTGCACACATCACAACAGACCGAGCCACTAGAATTTGAGCAGCTGCTGTGGTCCTTTGTAAAGCCATTATTCGATCTTGTGACGATGTC
The DNA here is from genome assembly GCA_030762935.1 of Hymenopus coronatus. Classification (NCBI taxonomy): domain Eukaryota; kingdom Metazoa; phylum Arthropoda; class Insecta; order Mantodea; family Hymenopodidae; genus Hymenopus; species Hymenopus coronatus. The sequence continues at coordinate 779,208 of CM060890.1, read as the reverse complement.
AACAAAGAAGCCTGTTCCCCTAATGACTTTTGTTTTCCTTCTGCCTTGCCTAAACCAGGTTTCAATTGACCTGCAAATCAAGACTGATTATTGCTCAGATGTAAGTTAAATTAATTAAACATAAAACAAAATTCAAGGCAAGGATCAATATATGTTAAGAATTACAGGCTAAAATTCAATGTTTACTCTGTTGTTTATTTAAGTATAACTGAACAAAATTTACTATACTTCATTAAGAACATTATGCAATTATCAAATATTTTTATTAGTTTTGTTCATGGACCACAAGCACAAGATTTAAAACATCTTGCTTTAAAGGAAAAAGCAAACAGGAAAAGGAAAAAAATTACAGCTTTAGAGTTTATTTCTTCAATCTTGCATAAGCTGTATGTCGATAGTCAACATGCAACTAATGATGAAAACAACTTTCTTCAAAGCATGCTCTAACCCATTCATGTCATACTATGAGCTGTACTTGCATATGAACACAGCTCAGAAGAGTGCACTAGCCATATATCTACTTCTGCTTGCATTTTGACTATCAGATTGCAGTCAAAGAGTAATAAACAGAAGAGCTAATAGTGTCGGTACCATGAGAGCAAATATGACATCTAAGGCATCACATAATATAGGATAGCAAACCAGAAATAGGGGCAAAAGTGTGGTTAGAAAAGCTTTACCATAGATATAAAAACATGTAAGCCCCCAAGGCCATTGCTTATGTGTGCAATAAGAGCAAACACAGCAAAATTTCTAAAAACCAGACAGCAATGTAGCTCACATGGTGCCAATGATGGAAGTATTTCCATTTTTCTAAGTATAGGTATCACAGCCTAAGATGGCTTATGCTGTGTGTGTCAGGGTGGCTAACGTTCTAACTTGAATCATTATGATATAACAGAGAGACCATCAGACACTATTTAAAAAGAGGTAGTATTTCAGTCATCTGCTAGTATTATGAGTCATATAATAAGAGAGTTGGCAAATAGTAACATTACATCACTAAAAAAAAACACTTACTTGGGCGCGTTCCTGAAACATGTCCAAGTAAGTGTTTTTTTCAGTGATGTAATGTTACCATTTGCCACCTCACTTATTATATGACTACGCATCGCAATTACTAGCTTCTATTCCCTCAAATTACTGATTATGAGTCATTTGCATATATATATATATATATATAGAGTCATTATTATTAACATTAAAAATAAATAATTGCAATGAGTTTGGATATTTCTCTACCATAATTGTTGATTATCTATAAACCATAACTGGATGCATCCTTAAGTATTATTATATGACTACGCATCACAATTACTAGCTTCTATTCCCTCAAATTACTGATTATGAGTCATTTGCATATACGAGGGCCGTTCAGAAAGTAGCCTCCGGTTGATTGCAAGAAATTCACCAAGTTAAATAAAAATATTTTAATATATACATCTTACAACTACATCTTTGCACTATTTTTCTACATAGTTTCCATAACGATTGAGGCACTTATCGTATCTGTTCACAAGCTTTGAGATTCCTTCTGCATAAAAATCACCCGCTTGTGCCTGGAGCCAGCCTGTGACCGCATCTTTGAGCTCTTCGTCGTCATCAAACCGCTGGGACCCGAGCCATTTCTTCATATGCATGAAGAGGTGATAATCGCTTGGCGCCAGATCTGGGCTGTAAGGTGGATGGTTGACAACGTCCCACTTGAAGGACTCAAGAAGGGCTGTTGTTCTGCGAGCAGAGTGAGGACGGGCGTTATCGTGCAAAAAAACGATACCGGAAGTCAGCATACCACGGCGTTTGTTTTGTATAGCCCGTCGTAATTGTTTTAGTGTTTCACAGTACACGTCTTGATTAATGGTCGTCCCACGTTCCATGAATTCAACCAACAACACCCCTTTTGCATCCCAAAACACCGTTGAAATCAATTTTCGGGCAGAAAAATCTTGCCGGGCTTTTATTGGTTTGGTAGGCGAATTTGAATGTGCCCACGTCTTTGATTGTTCTTTTGCCTCAGGGTTCACGTACTTAATCCAGGTTTCGTCCCTGGTCACGATTCTGTTTAACAATGGTTCACCTTCGGCCTCATAACGTGACAGTAAGTCTAATGCAGAGGCCATTCTTTGAGTTTTGTGGTGGTCGGTAAGAATTTTGGGCACCCATCGTGCACAGAACTTACGGTAACCCAATCTTGCTGTCACTATCTCGTACAAGAGAGTCTTAGAAATCTGTGGAAAATCAGTAGACAACTCCGACATTGTGAAACGTCGGTTTTCACGAACTTTTGCATCAACTGTCTGAACGAGTTCGTCCGTGACCAATGATGCTCTACCACTCCTCTCTTCATCATGAACGTTTTCTCGTCCACTTTTAAATAAACGTACCCATTCACGGACCACTCCTTCACTCATAACTCTTGGTCCATACACGGCACAAAGCTCACGATGAATAGCTGCTGCAGAATATCCTTTGGCTGTAAAAAACCTTATAACAGCACGCACTTCACATTTGGCGGGGTTTTCTATTGCAGTACACATTTCAAACGGCCACAAACACTAAACTAGCGCAGGTACGACTTTCACTCGACCACGGCTTGATGCCGACTGACCTGCTGAGTGCGTGAATGCACAGATGGCGTCGCTACTCCCCCCACTACCCGCACTGTGACCGATCGGAGGCTACTTTCTGAATGGCCCTCGTATATATAGAGTCATTATTATTAACATTAAAAATAAATAATTGCAATGAGTTTGGATATTTCTCTACCATAATTGTTGATTATCTATAAACCATAACTGGATGCATCCTTAAGTATTAAATAAAGAAGTGAACTTACTATGGACGTAATTTATAAAACATGTAATTAAATGTTGTAAATGACTTGTGTAATGGTATGAAAAACAACTTATAGTAACATTTCAATAGGATTTTAAAATTTGATACTATAAAGTATGCAGAACTTAAAGGCATAAAAATTGATAAACTTCCTATAAAACGAATATCCTAAAAATTCTTTACATTATGAATTACTATTCCCGCACACATAAACAATAAAGCCATAAATAAAGCATACTTACCTAAACTGAACTATTAAGCTCTTGGTTTCCTTCTTCTAAAATTAAAACCTGACACAAACAAGTAACCTTATACCAGAAATTGCAAAAACATAATTGACTGCAAAGATAAGACCTGAAATTAATAATATCATAATAGCCTAATAACCTGATCTAATAATAATGATTAAATGCTCATATACTTTGCCTAATTACTCTAATTATAACTAGGGCTCGGATTTTTAGGTGCTAAAAACTTGGGAAATATTTATTTTTTTATGCACTAAAAATGTTAAAAATATGTGCTAAAGAGTACAGAATATGAGCAAAAACAAAATATTTTTTTAAAAATCTGAATGGCTGTTCTAATAGAAATGTACGTGGTACTCACCAGACATTATTCCTGGAAAGGATACCCAAAAACTGCCAATACATGCTTCCTGAAAGATTGACAATTGTCACAAAGAAGTGTCTTGAATTTCGAAAATGATCGCTCCACGTCATAAGAAGTAAGCCTAGCGTAATTATAACGATGGAATGTCATTCTCACTCACATCAATGAATTCTTCAGGTTGAGATGGTTTAGGGTTAGCTTCTTATTGTTTAGTTGTTTAGTATCAAAATGTTAAATCTAATGATGGCATATTAACAGTTTTATCAAATCGAGTAATGACACATTTTTAATATTTATGATAGAATAATTAAAATACCAAATTAAATATTTTAAATTTGAGATAAACAAAATTTATAATTTATTTTAATGTTGCCCATCCAACACATTTGAAACTTTACACATTGTTAAATCCACTATTATTTTTGAACACTTCCTTGTATTTTCTTTCTAAATTTTATGCTGCAGGACCAGAAAGAATATTTAGTTAGTTTTTTTTTTTTTTTTCCACATTCTTAACTGCTTGAACTGTTTAAAAACTATTGGACATCAATGATATTGAAGTTACGAATATTCAGATTTTTCAGATGTTGAATTTGATTCCAGATTAGTGCAGTGGATTTAAGCTCCACAAATAAAGTTTCAACTTTTTTTAGAATATGTCTACACAAGCAAATTTAGATTTACAAGATAGTGATTCACCTTATGTTAAATCCACTATCATTTTTAAAACACTTCCTTGCATTTTCTTTTTAAATTTTGTGCTGCAGGACCAGAAAGAATATTTAGTTTTTTCCACATTCACTACTTGAACTGCTTCTCTCAAAGGCATTCCTATTGATTCAAGTTCTTTATGGAATCACAGAGGAAACACAATTTGCAGAAATGTATACTAACTCATTTCTTAACACAGTGTCACTTTTTAATTGAACTGGCATCTTTACAATTAAGTTCAGTTATGACATCAGCAAAACCATCCAGTTTTCTGCATAGTATTGAACTGTGGCCAATCATGTTCCCCTAGTGAGTCACCACAGGTGCAGGAGGAAGGAAGCGGAAAGTTCAGATTTTTTTTCTGAAAAACTTCAATCCTTTTAGGCGACTTGAACACTTTTTTCCCATTATAAATCAATTTGTCAATATCAGGATACATGCCCATAATTTCCTCACATGTTCTATGCACTCCATGCACAACACATGTAACATGAATCATTTTAGGATAATTGCAAGTCCTGCTGCTGCTTTTATCATATGGTACAGCATAAGGAAATATAACAAAACATTGTCATATCATACACCATTTGGCCATAATATCTGCATTGTTTCATTAAATAATCTGGCAACACTCACATGGTTTGCAACAGTTGTGATGATGATGAAATATTCTGGCAACAGTCACATGGTTTGCAACAGTTGTGATGATGATGGTTAGTGTTTATGGGCGCTCAACTGCAAGGTCATCAGCGCCCTTATTAAACAAATCATGGCAAAAGCCAGAGATAATGCTCAATAAGAAATATTATCAATAAGAACGAAAGATTAGTCTAAAAATTAGGGTAAAAAGTTTATCATAGCAAAAACCACAGATTGGTGATTAGAGAAAAGAAAAGAAAAAATGTAATACAAACACAAGGATAAAAACAACTAAATCCGAAATTTGAAGGGTATCTTCGATAAAAATTCAAAAATCTTAGCTACCGCTTGACTATCGTCCGCCAGGACTTCTGCAAGACTAACCGGCAGTTGCAGTGATTCCCGAATATGTGCTAGATTAACACAATCTAGCAACACATGACGGACAGACAAATCTTCTCCACAAAGCGGACACAATGGAAGAGATTCACTCTTAAAAAGAAAACTATGCGTAAAATTGCAGTGGCCAATACGCAAACGAGCCAAAATTGCTTCCTCCCGTCAAGAATGACGAGAAGAAGTTACCCAGTTTGTTGGAAGGTCTTTCACTTCTCTAAGCTTGTTTCCGCGGAGAGCTGACCACTCATCTTGCCAGCACGAAAGTATCGCCCTGAGCACAACAAGCTTTAAGTCTTCCGATGTTATACAAGAAATTTTTGTACTGGGCTCTGTGGTTGCCGCCTTTGCTGCAAAATCTGCCAGGTCATTCTCCGGCAAACCAATGTGACTAGGAATCCATGCACACTCCAAATTAACCCCGGAAGTATATAAAATGTGGAGGGCATCCTGGATACGCTGCACGATAGGATGATAGTTGTAGAGATCACCAAGGCTCTGAAGTGCACTCAGGTAATCACTCAATATAAGGCAGTCATTTAAATTTCGACGGCCAACGTGCAGAATGGCTCGATATATTGCGTATAGCTCCGCACTATAAATAGATGTGCCACTATGATTTGCAACAGTTGTCTTGGCAGGTCAGGAGAAAAGATGACTTTGAAATTTCAGACTCATTCTTCAATACCCCTATAACAACATTTCCAATTTTCCTGGCAGTAGAATTTGCAGTTTCATCTATGCTCACCCATATTTTTTCATTAGCACAAATATATACGTCACAGTTTCTTCGTAGCATTTTGAAAGGTAATGTTTTTGCAAATTGATTCATCAGGTGTGTCAATGTTTGTACGAGGTGCGTCCAAAAAGTAAGTACCGTTTCAATTTATCTCCACTGCAGCGCTGCAATTGCGGTTCCACACATGCGTGGTAGATGCTCTATATCAAGGAGAAGAAACGTGCACCATTTTGAGATCGCTGTCAGCCACATACGCTTTGTTGTGCTTGTTTACAATGTCGGTGTTGATTGAAAATCCCACCGCTTGTGAAATCAGATCTGTGATTCGTTTTCTGAATGCTAGAAAAGTGAAACAAATTGAAATTTATCGGCAAATTTGCGAAGTTTACGGACAAAATGTGATGAGTGATTCAATGGTGAAAAGATGGGTCCGACAGTATATTCTGTCAGGAATGTTTTATGCTCTGCACAAATCCTCATAATACACTGAAAATTTATAAGGCCCTGCTGAAGTACTGGCACTAGATCATTAATAAAAGATTATTTTTTTTTGTAAAGCGCGAAATAGCTGTCTTATGTTTGTTACCACTTAAATGTCGTATTACTTGCGAACGTTGGTCTGCCGTTATAGCTTTACCACATAGCTGAAAATACAGGATTTTACCACCAGAACTGAAAATATCCTTAAATTCTGCAGCATACTGTTCCACACGATAACTTGCACTACTTTTCACTCTGGGCATGTTTAATCCACTGTGAAGACAAAACTATCAATATGTAACTTCCCAACACAACTAGAATTTTGCGGATTCACAAATGGCAAATGAGTGACTAATTGACTACACAGTTTAGCAAGTATCAGTGTATATACTAGCTGGGCTGTGAAACGATAACAGGTGTTTATTATTTTATTTCAAGCATATGGCAGTGGAGGAATTGCCGATCTTATCTTGCAAGCTCATGTAACTAAGGAAAGCCAAATGTTTATATTTTATTCAAACTGAAGGGATACTTTGGCTGACATCAGTTCTTCCAATAATTAACAACAAATTGTGTCGTCTGGCATGTGTAATTGAGCATTAACAGAAGTGGATAATGACTTGTTAAAAATATTTCTGCTGCTGCTTTTGTGATTTTATGAAATTATGTGAAAATTATTTTAAAAAGGTTCCCTTAGAGAGATTTTTGTGTAATTTATGTGATTATACGAAAAATATTTATTTACATAAAAAACAATCAGAAAATATGCATTTTTATGTGCAATAAAACTTAAAATGTTTGGTCTAGTATACATATCCAGGAAATCAAACACAGTTTCAAGTTCATATAGGATGCAAACAAAAAATGCATTTACCTAAAAATCCAAGCCCTAAACTATTATTATATATTTAGCAATATTATAGTATATAATAGTGTATATAATATCTTTACAATTAAGTAAAGTTACATTCAGTGTGTCAATTGGTAAGTAAATATGTCGGATTGCAAAGTTCAAGTGCCTGCAGATAATAAACCAGGGTGTCAATGTAACACATACAAAATATTAACCTTCCCAATATACCTATGTAACAGGTGCATAACAGTGAGAGTTAACCAGCTATGAATGGAATATTACCAGGTTCTGCATACTTATCCCATAATGGTGAGAAATATCAAAGTTGTACTTCAGCCGCCTCTTATTTGCTGTGTCCCATATATATATATATATTTTTTTTTTCCTTAGCATTTAGATGTCGGCTTATTTGAAATTATGTAGTAATAAATAGTTTCGTTACTGCCTCTTACAAAGTAAAAAAGTTAGAATAAAAAGTGTGATAATATTTTGGGTTTAAGCCGGAAACCCTGCCACACTTAAAGCAGCTTGTGTTTTACCTTTCAGCTACAATAACAGTGTTTGTGTGTGGGTTATATACAACATAAAGTTGCCCTATTAAAATCACCATGCCATGTGTTTTTGCATTTTCATGCATATTCTCCGATGCAAGTGGTTAATAGCTCAGCTGCAAGAAAATAGCAACTTGCTTTGTGGTATTTCATCATAGTGGGTTAATGTAGATGTACAAATCTTCTTAGTTAATGACTGTTAAAATGGCAACCATAGCACTATATATCTACAAATATGGCTGATGTAGTTTTCATGCTTCCTACTCGCAGAACGCTTGAATGATACTGGCCTAAAATGTACATTTACTTTCTTGAGAGACAGTACTTACCACATACTGTAGTGCTTGTGATCATTTGTTTAACACCTTTCATTGAAGTTGAGCTGCAATTCATTGGCCAAGTGTTGCTGTTTGACAACACATTTAGGTAATATGCTGATATTCTGTAACTCTATAGTGAAGCATCATTGTTTAACACCTTTCATTGAAGTTGAGCTGCAATTCATTGGCCAAGTGTTGCTGTTTGACAACACATTTAGGTAATATGCTGATATTCTGTAACTCTATAGTGAAGCATCAGGAAGACTGCTCATTCAGCTTTATGCAGAGATTTTCCACACTAGTATATGCCCTGCCAAGATTTACCAGCGGCCCATGGATGCTGGTATACTCACTATGAAAAGGTCAAAATGTGATGCTGCATTATGGTGCTTTACTCCTAAGATAGATGAAGTTATACTCCATGCAATGGATAAGGACATGATGACTAGTATCCGAAAAGTAGCTTATATATTCTTAATTGAACACAGCACTGTCTGGTATTTATCCATGAGTGGCACTAACACCCATAGCACTGTCAGGGGATATAAACAATGCATCTATGAGATTTTTGCCATGAATCCACTGCAGGATATTCTTCTTGCGCTGCTGTTTTGGCAAGTTTGACTTTTAATGGATAATCCTTTTCACTAATAAAACAAAGTTCACCAGAGAAGGTGTTTTCCATTCCTGCAACAGTCATGTTTAGCTTGACAAAACTATATGCTACATGCTCTCATGATCTCCAACTGTATGATAACATGAAGACTGGGCTTTTGGATGAATGTGTTATTAGGCCATAGCTTTTTCCACCTAATCTCTTGGGTCATGTATTCTTGGTTTTACTTCAACTGAGTCAAGGATATGTCATGGTAGAATAACTGCTTTATCTGCAAGTTTACACAGTTAACATGAATAGATTATTCCCTATGAGGCCACATGTGGCCAGAGAAACCTGAGGAAGATCTGCTGGTGGGATTGGCAGCAGCAAAATTTGGACTAGAAGGTGGTGGTGATTAGACTTTAGAGTTTGAGGAGGTGATGATTAGAAGAAACAGGAAGGAAACCAGTACGATTCATGGGGTTTTGGTGCACTCAGGTAGGAACATGCTTCTCTTGTACATCTCTGTGGTAAATATCTAATCTATGAACCAGAACAGATTATGTAGTTGTGTGTTTGTGTTGAAATTAATTAGCGTTATTTGATGCTGAGCATTGAAATGGAACACACATCTGGAAAACCTAGCTGCCAAGCACAATAAACCTTTCTTTTACAGTAATAAACTTAAGCAGTAAGCTGTAACATACTGTAATTTGTATGTTTCCATAGTTTGATTAGATTTGGTGTAATATTTTGAAGAAATACTGCTAAAGGAAGCACAATCTTCAATAATAAATTTAAAGCAGACAGACTCCTATGAGCCAGAATTCAAACAATTATACATACTACCACTTTCATATAATATTATATACAAGAGACGTTACATATGTAAGAAAACACACATGGATAATTACAATCCAAGGAACAATTCATTTAAATCATTTTAAATTCTAAATTAAAAGATAATATACCACAAGAAAACAAACCAGGAATATATCAGTTCAGCTGCAATGACTGTGAAAAAAATCTATATCGGCCAAACAAAAAGAAATATAAAAACAAGAGCAAAAAAACACCACAGAAATATTAAACTCAAACAAGAAGACAAATCCATGGTAGCTTGGCATTTTTGGAAAGAGAAACACACAATAAATAGAAGCCCAAAAATACTCAAAAACATCACAAGGAAGACAGAACTAAAAGTTTGGGAAAAAATATATTTTTTGAAAAACAAGAACTTGTAATTTTGAAATCCCGCCAGATGACCTACTGATACAGAGGTTCATCAAACAACCACCGGGGACAGAGACAACCAGTAATGCTGGCAATCGACCAAAGGAATTGACAATGGAAGCACATGGCTTCTAAAACATGTTTTCTGAAATAAAAAGTAAGTGATGTAATGTTACAAAATAGACTCAACTAATTTTCAAATATGTAAATCTTAAGTCACCTGTTGGTGTGGATGCTAATATGTCCTGTGTGATGCTAGGTACTGTACTAGCACCCAGTGGATCAGCCTCTTTCAGTAGTAGAGGCTCAGGTGCATTCCCTCTTTCTCCAAGCCCAAGGAATGGCATCAACTTGGCAAAACTATCTGGAACTGGACTCTCTCTTTCACTCTGCATACACAGCATATCCATTTCTGAAAAGTTAAAAGTGTGCATCTAATCCAGAACCAAACCGTCATGAAAGTAAGAGCAGATGTAGCAGCTTTCCAACAGTTTAAAAAATTATGGAAAAAAGGTCTTATGTGATCTATTAAACTTTCTATACCTGTTCTGCAAGCATCTATTCTTGCAAAAGATTCTTTTATCTACATCATGCTAATCAAGATATACATTAGCAGAAATGTCTAATTACTTGCTTCTAAGCAGAAGCAAAATAAGGGAATAACTAGGCTAAAGCAATAGTGAAATCTTTTAAAAGCTGGCCACTGTGTTAACAATTGAAGTTCAGTTCTCTTTGATGGTCTGGAGTAAAACAAGAGAGACCAAATAAAAGAATCGTTTGAGAGAAGTGTAAGTAGTTTAAAACTTAAACCAACAAGAAGGAATATTTTGGAAATGGTTAACTCTACAAAAAAAGGTTTATAACACAAATTATGTTTTTAACAAGATTTACATGTTTTATGTGGTAAACTTTTATCTATCTCTTAAACCATTCGCATACTTGCATAGGTTCACCTGTTATTGCTTAATTTACGCATTCTGTGCAATCACAGGTATTTCCGTCAACAGCATTTGCAACAATTTTATGCATGCTGCATAAATCTTTAGTTTTGCTCCTACAGATCTTCAAGAGATACCTCAGCCTGAAAAAACTGTCAGCAAAAGAAAGTTCCGAGTGAATCATAGAAGCTGCCAAACTTCCACTATTCTATGAATAGTAGAGCAATAAGGATAGCTGAACCATACAAATTAGAAAATTAAGGCTTTTGCAATTATTTTTTGAGGACATGGATGTGGCTTCAGATGATACATTTACTGGCAAAACATCAGAAACTTATAATAATGAGAAAGAGGAAAATGAGAGTGCCTATGTACCCCATTACCAGACTAAACTGACTTTATTGGCTGCCATCATAATAACTTACAAATTTGCGAGGGATCTAATATATAGTGTTTCATTTCAAGCACAATGCTCATCTGTTGGTGAAATAAATCCTTCAACAGCAAGGCATTTTGGTGAAATCCCAAAGAAGCTTATGTTGTTAGCGAATACATGACAGTAATTTTTGCAAAAAAATTTCTGGACACAAATTGTTCAATATGAATGGTACGTCAATGGGTTAAAGTTTACAATTATACAAACTTCATCCAGAATGAAGAGAGCTTCAGAAGCTATTCCCAGAAAATTCAAGATATACATTTTATTTGTCATGTAAATATACTTAATACACAGTATTTTAATCAAAATATTTGTAGTCATTTTTGAGAAAAACAGAATTCTAAAAAATTTTACACTCCCACCCATCCCCACAAATATTTTTCTAAAATGCTTTTTTTGGGATTCAGGGGTCTCTAAACATGTATTTGATATTGATATATTTTTGGATGGAATACAACACCTACCTTGTGTATCTACTATTGTACCTATGTGTAACTGTGTGAGTGATTGCAAATGGTCACCATTTTGTTAAAATTTCTGAATATTATAATAAATGAAGATCAAGCATTGCATGAAAACTGAATAATTGCAGTATGAAGATTTTCTGCATGATTTAAGATTTTTGAAATTGTTTACATTTTTAAAGCTTACAAACTCAAGGAACTGAGAGTTGCAGATAATTTGTTGCACTTAAATTGTTATCACTTGTTATACTAGCTCCCACTGCATATTTTGAAAATATTATTGCAATTAAAATACATATTTTATGATATAATATATGTTTTATATAATTGTTCTAATTTGCCTTTAATTTTTTTCACTGACACTGCCTTCCTGAAGTTATGAAGTTATGATAAAGAAAAACAGATACAGTAAAATATGGCATTAAAACAATCCTAGAGCAATGTACTCTTATGGAAGGTCAATCTAGCAGGCCAGAATCTGGGTAGTGAAATACATATTTATCTAAATGCAAGACGTCCTCGAATACAAGATGACCTCCCACTTTTCAGAAATTAATTTTGAAATTATAACATACCAAATCAATTATAACATATCGAGAAGATTTTGAATTAATACCATCTATATAAAAAAAAAAACATAACATAATTTTTAAATGCAATTTAAAGGTGGTCATATATTTTAAACAAACTAAAGAACACTTAAGCTGTTATATTACTTTTTAATTAATTTGAACTTGCACAGAAATTCAATGTACAGTATGGTGCACAGGTAGAACATGACGGTGGTGGCAGTGGCAGCATAACTGTAATTAAGATTTTGTATTTAGACAATATACTATTGTCAATGTTTTTACCTAATTTGAATTTGAGCAGAGATTCATATTGTGAGCAGGAGAGCTGGAGAAGGAAGAACTGAAATAAATGGGTATCTCTGTATTCAGTGGTGATGGCAGTAGCTTAGCATAATGATTATGAATACAATTCTCAATAATGCCAACATACTTAATAAATCATTAAACATTTTATCTCATTTGAATTTGCACGTAAATTTATGTTTTGAGTGGTAGAGGGAAGCATGGAACATGCACAAAATATGTGCGATGGTAAAACGTAACACTGACGGTGGTGGTGGCTGTGGCAGTGTAATGAATGTTATAGATATATTTTCTATTAAGAGAACATACTTAATATAACATAAAGTAAAATGTTTTACCTAATTTGAGTTTACGCATAAATTCAAATTACGGGAGGCACAGGGAAAGGTGGATATGTACAGCAGAAACAAGTACATACACTCGCATGTATGTACAGTGTGAGGGGCAGAAATGTGCAGCTCTCTCTGTTTGACCATTGGCTCCCAATACATTACATGCAACCATTAATGTAGAGGAAGTCCGCTAATTATTTTTTAGTCTCAGAGAGTAATCTTTTTTCCAATGAGAATGCTTATAGCTCCATTAATAGCTAAATTTTTAATGTGAAATGAAACGCACATAAGTTGCGACCTTGGTGGTAACTATTCCATTTCCCCCAGGCTTTGCCACTGCTCTACCTGCAAAGTTTGAAACTTACTTTTTTCTGCTTGCTATTAAAAAGTCATATTATATTGCGAATGCTAGACGAGCCCAGTTCTGAATATTAATGTTTTGGGGCAAAAAACATTGTCTTGCTGTTAAGATAAGAGGCGAGTTCCTAGTGGGGGGGGACGGCGTAGTACACAATCATTACACTCATTTCAGAATATTTGTGTCATCTATGTACTAAAACAGGGCTTTATGCCCAAAATATGATGAATTGCTTTCATATAACTTTCTCTACTCAATTTTCTACAAACTACTCTTATGAAAGCTTCTTTTTATGCTTACTCTTTTGTTAATCAAGATAACTTTCATTACACATTTACACCTTTTTTGTGGGTATAAGGATATAACAGGCTAAAGCAAAGTCAAATTTTTAATATAGCACGTCCCAATACAACGCCTTAATCATGACTGTGAGAAAAACAAATAGGGACCTACCACTTGAAAAGCAGTATAAGTGTTTCAACATATAAACCATCAATGAGTATCTCAGAAATGCTTAACACAACAAAACATTATGACATAAGTTGTATGGCAAGATTTTTTTTTTTTTTTTTTATTTCTGGTTTACCAATTATGCAAAAATAATTTACAAAGAGAATGCGTCCTTGACAGATTTCCAGAGTAGGTATTAAGACATGACCTGGGAGAAGTGCATAATTTTTTTAATATTACCCTCCCAAAAAATATTACTAATGAGTAGTTACCGAGCATGCCTGGAAATCCAAGAAGAATTAAAGAACTTAGCATGATGATCAGAAAAAGGTGCATGGCATGAGTGTATCTGTGAACAACATAACCCAAAAATAAAAAGTTGGTTTAATACAAAATTTTGTACTTAAGCTCAGCATCTTTGTCTAAGATAAGACACAAAGATTTTCAAGATAATACCCAATCCAAACTACCCTTTACATGCAAATAGTTTTCATTATTTTTTATTTTTTGAAAAATGACTAATGAATTTAATGAAAGAACTTTCATATTTAAGCTATATGCATGACAAATAAAGTGTATAACTTAAATGATCTGTAAATGGCCTGTGGAGACCTTTCATTCTGAGAGACAGCGCCTGATAAACTCTAAAAATAGACAAAATCTAACCACATAAAAAAAATGTATATATTGTTAATATACATAATGTACATAAAGTAAAAGTTGAAGTAAAATAAAAAAAAAATTATGGCAATAACCATTTATGAGATCCTCTTTGTTTTTTAATGTTCAAGTCAGTATTGTCTTTTCTTGGGGGATGGTCATGCAGAAGCTTTGAATTCCAAAGCCATCACAGAGCAACACACTTTTTAAAAATCTATTGTTTTAGCATGTTTTGTTCTTCTCATACCTATAAGAAAATGTAATAATTTTATCTCAATTAAGAAAAAGGATATAAAAGAATAGGCTTTTGTATGAATTGTGTGTAAAAAACTGAGTGGAGAAAGTTATGTGAATGCAACACATCAGCTTTTCAATTTATACATCATATTAAAATGAGAATTACCTTTTCTGATGAAGAATGATATTATTTGCAAAACATGGGACTACTGGTATGAGTTAGTTCAAGTAATTTTAAAAAAAAATTATACATCAACTCTCCCATCTGCATGTGCTTTCTTGGAAGATACAAACAAAAGGTATAAAATAATGTTCCAGGTGGTATCCAAAACCAATAGCAATTCTGATAATTATGAGATATACAAAAGGGTATGAGAAAGCTCTACACCTGAACAATTTACAAGCTAATTTATTTTCAAATCCCTTCAGGCACCCACTTCTTTTTGCTTAACATTTTCTTTTCTTCTTGTGCCATTTCTGTCACATACACATGTGATTTTGAATGGATTGAAACGATCAGGCACACGTATAGTTTTACTTTGAAGTCTTGTTAGGCTTATCACTAGGGGCATGCATAGTGTTTTCTTCTTCTGCCCACAGAGTCAGGTTGAGCTATAAGTTTGTTTTTGGTGCAAGCAGTCAAGTTTGAAGACCGCTTGAGGTTGCACTCGATTAGTTTTTGTGTGAAATGTGAATGTAGCATACATGAGTTTTGGTGAAGGCAAATGCCTGGGTAAGTTTCCTGTTACCTTAGCAGGTTTCATTATTTAATTCTATCTATTTAAAGGTTGTTTGATCAGAGTTTTGTGATTCGCTGATGTTGTGTTGGGGAATGTCCATTGTGTGAATTTTCGTAAAAGTGAGATGTTGTAGCTTTGGCCTGTGTGAATGTAACAGGTTAGAATCTTAACACTGTTAATTATTTATATATATTTTATATTTTGTTATTGTTCTCAGGGTTTAATCTTGGTAAGTTGTGATATTTTAGGGTGTTATATTCATCACATTGGATACTCATGGGGAACATTCCATTCTGTTAGTACAGGCGCTTTACCACATCAAATTGCATTATCACAACCTTTGTAAAGGGCTTGTATTGTAATTTTCATCCTTTTGGAAGCCATATTCAGGTAGGAGTTCAAGTTGTGTGGTACGAGTGTTATGTAACTTGGCTGGATATTTATCCTGGGAAACGCTTTCATATCTAAAGATGATATAAAGAACTAATAAATGTAATAAATATACTCGTGAATATGACGAGCATTTCCTTCAGGCATTTGTCCTGCCATTTAGGCTTCTTGCTGGTTACCTTCTGTTACTTTTGCAATCCAAACTAGCATTAAGTCCCAGCATAATAAACATGGTTAGCAGAGCGCTGGTTTAAGTTTGTAAGCCCTAGAGAGTTTTAGTAATTTTGTAAAAATGACAGCTATGTTGGATTATGTGCTTTTGAACAAACCGGAAGTTATTTTTGAAATTTGTATTCCAGGGGGGAGGGGGGAAGGTTAATAAGTTGGCTGACATTGCAACTCTGTTGGACATATTACATCAAATGGGGGACAAACAGTAATTCCTTTGCCTCACGAACATGCGAAGATTACAGACACCCCATCGACATGTGAACAAATTTGGATTGAGATTAATAATTTAATGAAGGAATGTAGCCTGGGAGAACTATCTAGAAGTCAGATTAGAAGGTTAACAGCACATCTTACACATTATGTTAAAAGGCTCCAATATTTTCAGAAGCATTTCCCAATGATTACGTTTCATTTGCCTTAAAACTTGCTGAAAGCAGAGCATGCCACTTTATTGCACCATATGCAGTCACATGGTATCAATGATTCAGTCTTGCAAGTTCAGGAACAGGCAGAAATTTTACCTAATGTCAGTTCTGCTATAAAGCCATTGAAACTTCCGCACCCCTTGCAAAAGTAGAGTCATTATATGATTTTGTTGTCATTGATTCACGCTCCACTTTGCGTTAGTTACAATTTGAGGTAGGAGTTAGGGAACTGGCAGGGTTATATGATGCCCCCAGTTCACAAATATATGAGGTCATAGCAGTAAAATCAATTGGGGTGATTTCAAATCTGTTATTAAGAACTAAGGGAAGTTGAGACCCATTAAACAATTTTCAATTTTGAATTTTTTTATACCATGCAGGATATGGTCAGCATTGTTACAAGAATACTATTTAGCATCCCAAGCTTTTCAAGAATCATTTGATGATTATATACGTTGTGTGCGATTGTATGCCCTGATTCTAAAAACAAGTTTGTGATGTCATATTTTTGAGACTCACCCCAAGGTTGAATTTGACTTTTGTCTTTGCAGCAAGACCTACTAAGTTTGCAATAGATAGATACTTTATTTCACTGCTTAGGGCGTGGCCCGGTGGCAGCGCTGTCAATGTAATAATACAATATACAATACAATTGAGTTAAATAAACAATAATGTGAGTAATACCCTGTTAAAATGCCAGTGACATCATAGTCTACTAATATATACATGATTGTAACAATATTTTTATTTACTATCCTGACTATAAATCACTCTTCTTTAGTCTCTTTTTAAAACTATTTACACTTTGAGGCAAAGTCTCCAGTAAATCTGCTGATATTTTGTTCCATTCGTTTATTGTTCCATTTGCGAAGGAAAATTTACCTATGTCTGTTTTCTGTTCCCTATTTCTTATTTTTTCTGAGTGATCATTCCTATCACAGTATAATGGCTTTAATAATCGTTTGGATATGTCTTTCCATGCTGGTTCCCCCTTATAGGCTCTAAAATTGCACATAGTCTAACTCGTCTCTTACATTTTTCTAGCGTTTCCCAGGAAGTAGCAGTGCTGGTATGATTTTCCAATCGTTTACTTCTGTCTACAAATTTAGCTGCTCTTTTTTGGACTCTCTTTAGTGCCAGTTTTTGGCCCACCTGATACGGATCCCAGCATGCAGCACTATATTCTAATATTGGTCGAACTAAAGAAGTGTATGCCAAATTTTGCGACTTTCCATTGCTGCGTTTTAAAATCCTCATTACGAAATGCAACGCTTTCCATGCCTTCCCAGTGATCGAGTTTACATGTTCCCCCTCAAATCTTTGATTTAGTATTACCCCTAAATATCTGGTGCTATTTACTCTTGAGTTTTTCTTATTGTTTAATTTATATATTACATTTTCTACTATTCTTGGCCTTGAAAATATAATTGTTTTACATTTGTTTGGATTTATCTCCATTTTATTATATTTTGCCCAGAGTTGAATTTTGTTTAAATCTTCTTGTAGATCTATTGTGTCACATTTACTGCTAATATTTCTATAGATTATACAATCGTCTGCAAATAGGCGAATCTGAGATGTTATCCCTTTCCGTAAATCATTTATATATGCTAAGAAAAGCAACGGCCCGATCATGCTTCCCTGGGGCACACCAGAAGTTACATTTGTAGGAGATGATAATTTATTTCCCACCCGCACTCTTTGGGTTCGTTCGCTCAAGAATTCCCGAATCCAAGTTATCACTCTGTTGTCTATTTGCAGATTACAAAGTTTTTCTATTAGTCGTCCATGAGGTACAAGGTCAAACACTTTAGAAAAATCAATTACTATTGCATATATTTTTCCACCCACGTCAAGTTTATCGGCTACATCTGACAAACAGCCACAAGTAGACTCTCACAAGAATGTCCGTTCCGGAAACCATGTTGACCTTCGAAGAGCCAATGCATTTTATCCCATTCGCATCTTAAATATTGTGCTATAAGATGCTCAACTTGTTTGCTTACTACTGATGTCAAACTAACTGGCCTATTGTTTGCCACATTTGTTAGATCCCCTACTTTATAAATAGGCATAACTATAGCCTGCTTCCAATCTTGCGGTATAATTCCGTTATTTACGTTACTTTGAATAGCCTCAGTATGTATGGCATGATTGCCTCCTCCCCCAATCTTAAGAAAGTCGCCCGAAATGCCATCTGGCCCGACTGATTTATGTTTTTCTAATTTAGCTAACCGTCTTCTAATGTTGCTTGGTTTCACTGTCATAGGGGGCCTTCCGTTCTTTTAATACTGGCATTGTTCTTTACTTGAAAAATTGAAACGAAATGTTAATTAAACACTTCAGCTTTTAACAATGAATCGGCCATTAGTATATTTCCATTCTTGATTTCTGGAATGATTTCTGCGTTTCCCCTGCACCTTCTCACAAATTTAAAAAATTGCTGCTAATTATTCCTGTCAGACGAGAGAATACTTTTTAAGAAATGTTCGAAGGCATATTACCAGTGTTAGCCCAGGCAGGAAAAAATAAATACTGTGCAAGCAATTAATATTTCACGTCCCCCCCCATTTTGTGCCACTAAGGCTAGTTTCAGATACGCAAAATAAGAATATTTCTGTAGCAGGGCCAGAGTCGAACCCGGCACCTCATTCCAAGGGAGGGCTTGTTATAGGTGCATTCTTAAGAACAAAATTGACGAGATGTTAGATATAATTAGGCCACCAGAATCAGTCTACAGTAGTCCCATCTCTATGGTACCTAAACGGGAATGCGACTTTAGGCCTGTGGTAGATTATAGGTACCTAAACAAGAAAGTTGCTATTCATGCTAATCCCATACCGGACCTCCATACTGCCGCTCACCATTTTGCAGGTGTTAAGAGCTTACAGTTTTGGATCTTTATAATGCTTACTTTCAAATTCCTTTAGATGAATCTAGCAAGCATTGACTGCCTTTGCCACACCCTGTCCCTTATTTGAATTTCAAAGGATTCCTTTTGGAATTGCTATAGGTACTCAGATCTTATCCCATGTGCTTGATAATTTGTTTTCTGACATTAAATTTAAGTTTGTGTATCATTACCTTAATGATGTAGTTATTTATTCCTCAGATTTTGCTTGTCATCTAAAACATCTAAAGGAAGCATTTTCGTGCTTGCAACGGGCGGGTCTAATGGTAAAAAAATCTAAATGTACATTTGCCACAGTACAAATTTCATTCCTTGGTCATAACGTTTCGCCTACAGGTGTAACTATAGACCCAGATCACACTATTGCAATTGCTGAGTTTCCACCACCGAAAAATGTCAAGTCTATAGCTTGGTTTGCGGGAATATTAATTTTTTTTAGGAAATTCATTCCAAATTTTTCTGCTAAACCGGAACCACTAAATAGACTTAGGTGCAAGGGAATCCCTTATGAGTGGAGGCGAGGAACAACACAGCAGATTTATAGATTTCAATTTCCCCAGTGTTGGTTTTTCTGAATTTCGCACTATTTATTTTGTAGACCAATGCCTCTAGGGGTGTGATACAGCAGTTCACCAAGAGTAGGTACCCCATACACTATGCCTCTCGCACGTTGTCTATAGGGGAGTGACAATTGAGACAACCAGACATTTACCTTGTCATTGGCATTTCCCTGCTCCATGGGCAGACTAACAAGGTGGGGAGTATGAATTTCAGCTTTTAAGTTTACCCTGGTGCAATATAAGAGGAAGTGAGAATGTTATTACTGAAGCGTTGATTCATGTATTTACTGAACCCACGCCCGATATCCAACCAGTTTTACAAGCAGGGATATGCACCCCTGTTTACTACAGGTCATTAGGCAGCTTGGGAAGGGTGAGGAGGTACCCCCGTATAAATTGAAGGATAACATGTTGTTGACAAGGGCCACATTTGACGGGAAGGATAGAGTTGCATTGCCAGCCACTTTAATCCCTATGATATTTCATTACTTTCATTGTTATGATATGGGGGGGGGGGCATCTTGGGGTTCAAGAAACTAAATCTAAAATCAGGGAACAATTTCTTTGGCCGGGGATGAGCAAAGAAATAACTACCATGTCAAAGCTTGCAAAACTTATGCCATGGCTAAACCTGCGTAGTGCATTTGTTGGCAAGATTTAGTATCTGAGGTGTCATTGAAGCCAATGGAGAAGCTATTTATAGATTATGTGGAACTATTTCCTCGATCAGTACAGGGCAAACCTATATTCTTGTCATATTAGACTCCTTCAGTAAATTTGTTTGGTTGAGTGAGTACTGGTGCCACAGCACAGAATGTTGTATGAGTGTTAAACACTGCATTTGTCATGCCAATATTTATAGTGTCAGATAATGGCACGCAGTTCACTTCTAATCTGTTTCATAACTTCTGTTTTGGGTGGGGAGTTCAGCTCATTACCACAACCCCATATTATCCTTGCCAATCTCATGCGGAGCATTTCAATAAGAATTTAAAGTCGGCCTTAATTGTATATAATTTTGATAGTCATACCAGGTGGGATAGCATCTTAACTAAGTTACAGTTTGCTTTCAATAAAGCCCATGAAGCACATTCCATGACCCGTTTCTCACTTATGTTCACCTATGCACCCAAATTTCCTTTGTCAAATTTATGGAAAAATAGAGGATTTGCTCCCCCAAGATTTTTCGGCAAGTGAGTTACGCAATACCTGACAGTGGGCATTCTGCAATCTACGCTGTTTTCATGTGGTCACAAAACGTTGGTATGATGAACAAAACTGACCTTCGCCATTTGCCGTGGGCCAGACAGTGATGTGCCAGTTTCATTCTCCGAGTTCCAAAGTGAATAGGTTTTCGCAAAGTTGGCATCTAGGTTTATTAAATCACCAACATCAATAGAAATATTAGCATCAGGTTAAGAGATCTCCAAGAAGAGTTCACATTTTGCAGCTCCAGTAACTATTTGTGTTTTGGGGGATGGTTTTTATTTTGGGTGTTTACGTTATTTTTAGTAGGTTACAGGTGTGTCGCTAGATGAAATTTGCTACTATGCTACTCACAGTTGAAAATTGTTCTAGGGGATGGTGGAGTAAATAGCATGCTAATGGAAGCTGGATATGTCCTAAACTGCATATATTTTTATTTCATCATATACTAATTTTGTGGGGCCAATGTAGATTCAGTGTATTTATCTTGTAAATCATTAGGGTATTTATTTGTAAGTGTGTTTGGGGTGAGTTGTGAGGTATGTGTGAAGTATGGCATGAATGTAAGACTGCAGACAAATGTGGTGTAATGTGTCTATGCCTGTGAGGGCGTGTTACTATGACGTTTTTGTGTTGTGTGTTTGTTCTTCCTTTGTGGCTGACCAGCCGATTCCCATGTTGCTGTAAATCATATTATTTATTATTTAAAAGGTCAGAAATAAAAAATTCTTAACATTCTTGCACTTAGGTATTGCAACCACAAAAGGTAACTTAAATAATTTGTGAAAGCAAAAGGAAGTTTATGAATTTGCAGTCAGATATTTTACTATTCTCTATAATTGTTTAATGGTTTGAAAGGATAATAATTTGCATGATCATTATGCTAGTGGTTGCCTGACAACTTTAATGTTCAATCACTTCCAGGGGAAAAATATGTTAAATATGAGTTATTTGTAACAAAAGAGTAAACTTACATAAAATGCTCTCTTTATGTTTTTATATACATATATATATATATATATATATATATATATATATATATATTTTATATTTTGTTATTGTTCTCAGAGTTTAATCTTGGTAAATTGTGATATTTTAAGGTGTTATATTCATCACATTGGGGACTCCTGGGGAACATTCTATTCTCTTAGTACTGGCGCTTTACCACAAAAATGAAAATGTACATGCACATTATACTAGAAATCAAAAGGATATTCACTTAACCTTTGCCAGAACCATGACGTGTAAAAATGGAGTGATGCACTCCAGTATATCATTATATAATTCCCTTCCCAGTGATATCAAAAATACTGGAAACTATAATGCATTTAAAACCAGAACAAAGGCTTTCTTGCAGGAGCACTGCTTCTACACTGTAAAGGAATACTTACAATATAATATCCACATACTATATCATTATATTAACTATCTTGTATCATATCCTTCTAAATGTAAATACGAGGGCCGTTCAGAAAGTAGCCTCCGATCGGTCACAGTGCGGGTAGTGGGGGGAGTAGCGACGCCATCTGTGCATTCACGCACTCAGCAGGTCAGTCGGCATCAAGCCGTGGTCGAGTGAAAGTCGTACCTGCGCTAGTTTAGTGTTTGTGGCCGTTTGAAATGTGTACTGCAATAGAAAACCCTGCCAAATGTGAAGTGCATGAGGTTTTTTACAGCCAAAGGATATTCTGCAGCAGCTATTCATCGTGAGCTTTGTGCCGTGTACGGACCAAGAGTTATGAGTGAAGGAGTGGTCCGTGAATGGGTACGTTTATTTAAAAGTGGACGAGAAAACGTTCATGATGAAGAGAGGAGTGGTAGACCATCATTGGTCACGGACGAACTCGTTCAGACAGTTGATGCAAAAGTTCGTGAAAACCGACGTTTCACAATGTCGGAGTTGTCTACTGATTTTCCACAGATTTCTAAGACTCTCTTGTACGAGATAGTGACAGCAAGATTGGGTTACCGTAAGTTCTGTGCACGATGGGTGCCCAAAATTCTTACCGACCACCACAAAACTCAAAGAATAGCCTCTGCATTAGACTTTTTGTCACGTTATGAGGCCGAAGGTGAACCATTGTTAAACAGAATCGTAACCGGGGACGAAACCTGGATTAAGTACGTGAACCCTGAGGCAAAAGAACAATCAAAGATGTGGGCACATTCAAATTCGCCTACCAAACCAATAAAAGCCCGGCAAGATTTTTCTGCCCGAAAATTGATGGCAACAGTGTTTTGGGATGCAAAAGGGGTGTTGTTGGTTGAATTCATGGAGCGTGGGACGAGCATTAATCAAGACGTGTACTGTGAAACACTAAAACAATTACGACGGGCTATACAGAACAAACGCCGTGGTATGCTGACTTCCGGTATCGTTTTTTTGCACGATAACGCCCGTCCTCACTCTGCTCGCAGAACAACAGCCCTTCTTGAGTCCTTCAAGTGGGACGTTGTCAACCTTCCGCCTTACAGCCCAGATCTGGCGCCAAGCGATTATCACCTCTTCATGCATATGAAGAAATGGCTCGGGTCCCAGCGGTTTGATGACGACGAAGAGCTCAAGGATGCGGTCACAGGCTGGCTCCAGGCACAAGCGGGTGATTTTTATGCAGAAGGAATTTCAAAGCTAGTGAACAGATACGATAAGTGCCTCAATCGTTATGGAAACTGTGTAGAAAAATAGTGCAAAGATGTAGTTGTAAGATGTATATATTAAAATATTTTTATTTAACTTGGTGAATTTCTTGCAATCAACCGGAGGCTACTTTCTGAACGGCCCTCGTATGTATATATCTAACTTGCTGTAACTGTTGTAATATAAATCTAATCATTGACGTATCCTTTATCATAGTACAATGTACAGAATTGATTTTAAAGGATTAATAAAACTGAATTGAATAAAATTGCATTATCACAACATTTAATTTTCATCCTTTTGGAAGCCATATTCAAGTAGGAGTTCAAGTTGTGTGGTACGAGTGCTATATAACTTGACTGGATATTTATCCTGGGAAATGTTTTCATATCTAAAGATATTATATAGAGCTAGTAAAAGAATGTAATATACTCATAAATATGACAACTGTTTCCTTCAGGTATTTGTAAGGGGAGGGGTGGCAACCTGTCCTACCAGCTAGGCTTCTTGCCGATTCCCTCCTGTTACTTTCACAATCCAAACTAGCATAAGTCCCAGCACATTCTTTTTCTCCATAAAGGAAGAAAGCTGCTGCATGAGCAACAATACATTAACAGTTCAAGTATATCCCTAATCTTGCTATTTATTACCTAAAATTGCATTCCTTCGATCTTCCATTTTCATTCTGCATTCCTCTTCACTATCATACCTTTATTACCAAATGTAGTGTATTATCACTTTGAATTGAAGTTATTTCCCGTTAATACAACAAGTTCTATAATATTGTTTACAATCACTTGACCATTCAAAAGAAATAAGGTGTATTCTGATAGCGCCATATATGGCCATTCACACATTTGCTTTGGTGTGCAGTAAACACAGAAGGCAACTTGAAAGTAATTGGAAGCATTGGAATGCAGACAGTAGCCAGCACATGCTAAATTGTTCAGCTTCGACTAACTTCCAGAAACTTCTATGATGTCACTCATAGCTATATAAAAAAGAATTTAAGTGTTACTGCGCAGTGGTATGAGAAAGCAGACAACTGTCTAAATTGGAAAGGTAGAGTCAGACTGACAAATTCAATGCCATAGCCAGGATTTGAACCACGTATCTCCTGATCTCTAGCCAGGCCATGTGTTTAATCCAACTGTCTGTATGTTGAAGAGTCAAGTGAATTGTTAGCAGCTGTGAACTCAAATTTATTTTGAGCCGTCTCCACATCTTCTCCAAAAGCATTTTATAAACTATCCTCATCTGGCATCAACTATCCAGCAACATGCATAATTCCTTGGCAGTTGTAATAAGAATTGGACAAACTTGTAGTTGGACCCACTAGTTGGCATTTGTTATTTTGTGCTGCTGGTGCTGCTTCTGGTGGCAGAAGAGGAAAGCTCTTCTGGCTGAGAGAAAAAGGCAAATTAAGGAATGTCAGTCAGTGAAGAGAACCCACATTTAGCAACTTGAGCAAATAGAATGGGTCAGCCAAGCAGTCTGATGGTAATTTCAGTAGACAAAATTGTGGGATTATTATGCTTTCGGTAAGTCCAAATTAATTTTTTATATCTTCAGCTGTCTGCAAAGGTTTTGGACATAATTTGGCATGGAACAAAGTTTGTCACTAAACAGTGAAAATTCAAAAACATATTGATACACTTTGTATACCTTTAAATGGTATATAAGAAAATAATATATCTTAATATTGTATAAGGTAATCCAAGTGAATAAATAGTGGAACAGGAATTCTTCCTTTTCATTTACAATTTCAATTCATGCCATCTTTCTATAAATATAAATGATAGTAGATCCACGTATTCAACAGGAACACCTTATTGAAAAAAAAAATCCAGCACAATTTGTAACCAATTAAGACATTTGTTGCACTCGTGTAAGAAGTGGGATATTTACGGCAAGATGGAAGAGATGATGAAAAGCTTGTTGGCTGAAATTAAGAAAATAAAGACAGAAATGAAATCAGGTATGGAGAAGGTGGATGAGAAAAAGAAATTTGGAATCAAAGAAATGAAATTCAGAATGAACAAAATAATGGAGGAGGAGATTTTTTTTTTAATAGTGTTAATGCCTTTAACTACAAATGGCACTGCAGGCAATAATACTGATGATACATGGATTGAAGATGGAGCACTGGTGAAATGCAATGGTGGGGGAAACTGGAGAACCTGAAGAAAACCTGCCCCTGCACAGCTTTGTCCACCACAAATCTCATGTGGCTGCTTGGGATCAAATGTGGGCTGTCTAGGTGAGAGGTGAGTTGTCTGACTGGAGTTATCAACCAAAATTGAAAAACACCGGGCCAGCATGGAGAAAAACATGGAAGGGCTTAGAGGAAGGATGAAACAACCTGACGAACATGTTGGAAAACCTCAGGGAACGATTTAATTCCCTGGAGGGAAGAGTTGACAACAGTAAGAAACTAAATGCCATGGGAAAAAGATGTTCAATGTAAGTTTGAAAGGCTTGAAGATTGAGATGTAAGGACACTACATTTCATTCACGCATATCAAACCAGCCAAATATGATGGGACATCTTTTGAATTTTTCCATCGCCCCCATCCACAATTGTTAGTCAGCAGAAGAGGAAGCCACACAGCTGATCGCAAGCCTTCAGCAGTAATAAATGCGAATGTAACATCAGCAAAGTCTTGGGAGATCCTCAAGAGCCGCTTTGGGAATTACTGTTTAATGCACCCAGATGCAGCTTAAAGCGAGGCAGCAGCAGCCATGGGACACGAAACAGAAGTTTTCCCTTTCTATAGAACAGCTTGTGAACAAAGCTCTCGTGATCCTACCACCTTGTCACGTGTCCCAGGAAGCTGCCTACTCCGTCAATGGGGTGCAACACACGAGATACAATAACACCCGATTCTCAGTGACTTTAAAGCAATCCACGAGGCATTAATAGCACTGCAGGTGGCCAAGGTTATAGTGGACTCTACCCAGAGGATTAGGAGTATTTGGTACTACAATAGGGACACAGACTCAGCCCAGAGACTTCAGCATCTGGTTTGTGTTGGGAAGTGGTCGGTCAGGACACATTGAACGGTCCACATCAAGATGATGACTAAGTGCTGCCTGTGCATAGACAAGAAAGCGTGGGCCTGAGGAAGTAGCAGTCAGCAGCCAGGATTACAGCTGTCCCAACTGAGAAGATTAGGAATACCCTGTGCTACTTATATATAGGATCAACCCTATGATGATGGCAACAACCTTCTAGTAGTATGAGCTGGGGATGTACCAATTTGGGCAATGGTGATGAATTTTATGCAACCGAGACTAGCATTAGACAGTGTGTGTTGAGGATGTGGCCACCCAGGGCAATAGTGAAACACTAATGCAATCTAGTCTATAGCAGGCAGGACAAGAATAAGACCTGACATGGCAAGTGGCACCCCTCCTCAGTTGACGCTGTGTGTCTTAGACAGAGAGATGAAAGACATCCCCATTGCAGATAAATGGATATGAGGGAAGCTGTGCAAGGCACTAGGACACTGCTACAGCCGTGACCACAATCTAAACAGATATGGCAAAGAGCTTGCAACAAGGAAATCGAACTGGCCCTATGAGATAATGATAGCATTGGGCAAAATGGTGCCAGTGGAGAAAGAGGTATTGCATAGGATAGAGCACCATAAGTCAGTGGGTGCTTGCTGCAAGGGTGGCTGAAGAGGTAATAATGGGACTGGGTACCCTCAGGAACCACGATGCAATGGTCGACATTGGCGGGGGGCTTTTACGACTTGGTGAAGATGAAGTGATGCTCTGGAGTTCCAGCAGACACCTGAAGTCTGCAGATGACTCTGCAGAAGGGTATGGTCAAGTTAAGACATGTAACTGTGAGGACTGGTCTGGTAGACCAGCAGTCGAAGAACCTCATGAACCATCAGATTCGGTGTGTTAAACAAGGTGAAAAACAAGAGGAATACCTGTTACAACTGACAAGCCAACATGATGATTGGGACAACCAGCCCTGAGGAGGGAGCAGGTAAGTGCCGTATGAATTTGTTCTCACATTTGACTTGGCATGCTGTAAATACAGGAAGTGACTCACCAGTAACTGGAAGCCTTTAGAATGCTAGACATCCCCAGCACATCTTAGAATCTTCCAGTTAGCTTCAACTAACTTCCAGAAACTTCTGTGACTCATAGCTATATAACGAAAAATTGCAAGTCAATTTGGTGAGTATAGAGTCAGAGTTCAACTAACAATGGCATATGAGCTGTGGCATGAGAAAGCCGATAACTCTCAAGGCATTGAAGCACCACGTGAATTGTTTGCAGTAGTGAATTAAAGATTTTATTTTTTAGACAATAAAGATATTTGTTACAGTATTATCAATAAGTTTAATAGAGGCTGGGAGAGGATTGATCTTCGAAACATGTTCCTAGTTTTTAATCTCAGCATGCAGTCTGGTGAGTAATTGTGATAATTGACCCAAAAGAATTAACTAACTTTGTATTTGTTCTAAGTTACAAGTAGGTTACTCTAAGCTGTAAATCATTGTGTTAGATTACAAAGTGGAGGAGTTTCCAAATGAAATTTTTATTTCAAAAGCCTGTACTGAGAGTTGCACAAAGAGATGAAGATGGTAAATATTTTGAATAGTTGCAATCATGGAGTTATCATGTAAGAAACCAACACATTATCTGGCAACAAAATACCTGGCAACTAGTATAACCACTGTTACTGTAGAATGTTCACCAATTCTTGTGCCAATTTTCAAAATTATAGTTTAGAGCAGAAAGTGACTTACAGTACAGTCTTAAATTTTTGGTTCAACATTTACTTTTGTGTCACAAACCTACCTTCATCATACACTGAGCCACTGCCCATGAGATCTGGAGCAAGAACTTGGGCCAAATTTGTTGGTAACACACCTCCATTCTGCTGAGATAATTCCTTACTACCTGGAAACTTGGGGAAACACTGGAATTGCAAACTATATTTGTCTTGACATTCACTGCACATCAGATAATTTGCTCCTGGAAAGGAAAATAAGATTTAAAGGAAAATGTGGTTTATAATAAATCTAATTTAAATCAATCCTAATCCACTGAAAACAATCCTATAGTCACCCATCTTATCACCGATAAGTCAGATTTTTTAATGACACACAAACTTAATAAAATGCCACATACTCTGCTACAATTATGCAATTTGGTAAAGTATGCATTTTTTCTTAGAAGTATTTCTTGCTTGTGTAAAGGAGTTCCAAGATTGCTTCTGCAGAAACTCAAAGAATAACTACCCATGTTTATGAAACAAAAACCATTATTATGGTGAATGTGGCATTTTTTTGAAATAGTTACCATTACTAAACTAAAAGTTTCTATTGCTATACAAAATGTTGTTACTTATTTCAAAAGTTGAGTCTACATCCAGTAGAGCAACCTATCTACTCAAAAATTGAAAAACAGTAGGTTAACTTGAACAGGAGTTGATTTGATCTATGCCTCATTAAATATGTTTTATAATAGAAAGTAAATAGAAAACATACATACATTTATTAAATTATTCTTCAAACTGTGATTGCTGTATCACACAAAGCCATAACTCTCACCTGCAATGTTGCCACAGTATCCTGCTCCCCAGAGTAGACCACAGCCAGGATGGGCAGACAACATGTGGCCTGCCAGATGTGATGATCCCATGTGACAAACACCACAAACTGGTGGTAATCCATATTCCATTTGTGTTGTGCCCGTTGGAAACTGCAAAGGATCAATCACAATACTAAGAAACTTATCTCTTGTAGAACCATGAGTAACATGCCTCAAATTCTTTTGAGAAAAATTAAATAAAAAACATGCACCAAAATGGAGCTCTGAAGAGAGTTCATATTTCTGTATTAGTGAAGAATGCCTGCTATTATGAAACAAATGTTATATCAGGTGTTAGCCTCTTTAAAGTTGAAGTACATGGTAATAAAAATTATGGGCTAAGGAATAGAAATAGCCTAAATTAACATTGTTACAGTAAAGAAATTCACAGAACATTTCTAAAGCATTTAAGCATTTTAAAATTCATAAAACACACAGATATGCTGAAAGTTTCACATAGAGTTAATTGATGACTAAACAAGAGAATGGGCTATCCAGTCACACATAAAGTTAACTTTCATTAAAATGCTCATTGCTGGCACATTGTTTTTTAAATTAAGGTACAATTTCTTTTATTTTATTGTGGTTATAATGCAAAATATACTTTAAAAATTGACATTACAAATTGTGTTTAATTCTCAAGTACATTCCCATTTTGTAAACTGCAGTCTCATTATAAAAATCTACAGTTGTCATATAATCTACATTTTTATCTCCACTTGCAATTTGACACATAAATTTGTCTTAGCCAAACATAGAATGATTTGCATGATCTTTCCAGCAGACACTCAAGTTCTTTTAAGTATGAGAGAGCATGTTCAACCATGCACCATGTTCAATTTTTGCTAATATGCTATCCAAAAGCAATTGGTCCTTCTGTTCCCAGATGCTCTGCTGTACCCATGCCAAATATTCCTTTTGTTTATGGGAAATTCTAAGTTAATGTCCTCACAGCATGTCCCATTTCAATAACTGCCTTTAAATTGAAGAAATCTTATTTCTAACAAAATGAGAAGATGAGTATATGACTAAATGTATTCCATGTATCAGATAAAAGTGTTTCCATTTTATTTATTATATAAAGAATTACAAATGAGAAAATTGTCACATAAGTTATGTCTCAATAACAGATGCATAAATATCAGAAAACATATATGGATGTGTGTAACATAATTTAGTATATTTTACTAACACTTGAAAAATAAACATTTGGAAAAACAAATTTATTTAATTATAAAGCATAATATAAAATTATTTGTATTTTTTCTGATCAAATTAAAGTTGTCACCAAGGTTTCATGTCACAAAAGTTACCACAAAGATATAATGGCAGATTTGTGAAAAAATTCTGTATGTTACCAGGAATTGGCTTGAAGTTTTAAAAACAGAGTATGTTTATTATATGTCATG
The DNA here is from genome assembly GCA_030762935.1 of Hymenopus coronatus. Classification (NCBI taxonomy): domain Eukaryota; kingdom Metazoa; phylum Arthropoda; class Insecta; order Mantodea; family Hymenopodidae; genus Hymenopus; species Hymenopus coronatus. The sequence continues at coordinate 748,359 of CM060890.1, read as the reverse complement.
TATGTTACCATAATTAAAATAAAACTATTTAATAAATACTGTTTTTGAATGTTTTAAGAATGTACAAGTAAATACAAAATATGGAATATGTCTTATTTGAGATTATACCAGAATAAATGATATTCATAAAAAATGTCACATATATGACTTGAAAAGTAACTTATGTGACTGTCAAATATAAATATGAAGGTTGGGGCCATGGTAACTATTTATTTTCTTGAAGATACCAATCCGATTGGAAAATGTAACACATACAGACGAAAGGACAAGATGTTGTGGACAATGAATAGCACTGAATATCCTAACACACTAATTGATTACAGTAGTATACAGGGCAATGAGGCCTTCATAGTACAAAAGAATGACAACAGTACACATACAGTTGACATGACAAACCTGGGCCTAAAGACCTCAAAGTAGTCCCCTGCTACTGTCGCCACACGCTGCCAACGATGTGGGAGGCGCTGATTACCAACTGCCGCAGCATTTGCCGCACCATGTGTGAATCGGGTCATTTGTTTGCGCACAGCATTAGCAATATCCTCTCGAGTTGCAAAATGCCTACCACGTAGTGGTTCCTTAATCTTTTGAATGAGATCAAAGTCACAGGACGAAATGACAGGAGAGCACGGTGGGGGCTCCAATTCTTCCCATCCCCAATGCCGCAGTAGCTGCCCTACACACTCTGCTTTATGTGGTTTTGCATTGCTGTGCAGGCTTATTGCACTGTCCACAGATGTGATCCCGAATGCCATGTCATACCTGTCGCACCAGGAAGTCCCTGTAATACTGTGCGGTGATTCTTCTGCCATGTGGAACAAAGTAGCAAACAATGACCCCTGACGTCATACGTGACGATCACCATCAATTTGACTGGGGAAGGGTTCTGACAGAACTTCTGCCTCCTTAGTGATTCAGCATGTCGCCACTAATGCTTCAGTTCTTGTTTGCATGCCCTGGCCCAAAATTCAACGATAGTGATTGTTCGTGACAAGAATTGATCGCCGTCCGTTGCCAGCGTGCAAGGTTGTCAGAGCATATTGCATAGTACACCCACCTTTGAACTTCCGTCAGTGCATGCGGTACCCACTGCAATGTGATTTTGCGTAGTTGCAGCTCATTATGCAATATCTTGTGGACAGTGCTTTTCTCAATGTCACTCTCTAACTCTAGTAGCGCCCATCGTCTGTCTTCATCCAGGAGCTGCTCGATGACGGCACATGCCACATAGGTCTGCACACTGATAGGTTGTCCCAAACATTGCTCATTACTGGTTGACAAAGGTCCTTGCTGTAACTTTCCTACCCACCATACTACTGTACGACATTATTCCCAAGGGCTTCCACTAATTCCATTCTATTACATTTCCCCCTTAGAGAATGGCTATTTTAATGTAAGCGCACTGCTCAACACGGGTTACTTCCATCTCACACGACACTCACCAATTGACTGACTTCACAGCCCTCGCTGCACTAGTACCAGCTATTACAGAGCAATCTGTTGTTCTGCACACACACACATTATGCCTGCAGAACTTCCACACGAACATATACGTTTGTGATCCGTTCCCATATTTACAAGAAAAAAGCTAGTTGCCATGACTTTTGCCCCAACCCTTGTATAAAATAATCATATAACATTTATTTAAAACTAAATATCTATTATATTCATCTATAATATTTATTTGCAATGTTCCCTTGCAGTATACATCCTTATTTTAATTTTTTCATTTTCTCTATTAGAAAATGGCTCTTACACCAGCTGAAAAGCAGAGACGTTACTGGGAAAGAATAAACAGTAATGAAAGTAACAGGTCAGAATATTTGAGAAGTATGAGGGAAAGAGCAAAGAAGAAGGGAACTAAAGGTTGACAAGTCAATACAAGATATGTCTGATAGAGAAAAACATCGACAATGCAAATTATGGAGAGGGCTTCAAAAAAAGTCCAGAGAAATGAGAAGAAATACTCAAAGAAAAATTACTGCTTTTACTGAAATAACTCCACCACAAGACTCCAGAACCTGGACCATCAGGAATGGATCATATACTAAACCATACAAACAGGGGAAGAAAAAAATTAAGAAGAGAGACAGAACCAAAGCTTACAAATAATTGAGAGGCTCACAGAGGCACTGATATTTGCTAATAAGCATGCAGAGAGATACAAGAAGAAGATGCAAAGTTTGGAGGAAAGACCTAATAACAGCAACCTTTTGACCACTAATATTTCGAAACTACCTCCAGAGGAAATGAATCCTCTCTCCAAAGTGAATAAGGAAACAAGATGGTTAATGTTCCTGAAAAAATTAAAAACAAACTTCTTTTTCATTATGCTATCATTTCGTAAATGAAACAGACTTATGTAACAAGGCCAAATGAGAAAATTAAACAGTCTATTGCACTGATGTTAAGAGGAAAAGTGCTCCACAAATATCATTTAACTAGAAAAAGTATGAATGCTGTCAAAATGTTATTCAAAATTAAGAACAATAAAATGCTGCAACAGATCTTTCAAGAATCTACAAAAATCTGTAGTAGAGCTTTACTGTCGTGTTGGTAATTCTAGTATTACTCCAGGAAAGAAAAAAATAGTTGTAAAAAATAAACTGAAGAAATAGAAGAGACTTTTGTGTGACAAAATAGGAAACCTTCACAAGAAATTTTGTCAGGAATTTTCTCAGTATAAAATTTGTCTTTAGAATGAAACCATTTTGGGTCCTGAAGCCTGACAGAGATTCCTGCCTCTGCAAGAAACACGATAATTTACAGAAGAATTTGAATGTTCTTTCTAGGGAAAAACTTGTATAAATAAATAATATAATACTAGGACTGATATGCATGTTTAATAGGTCGCAAAATATGAATCTAAAACCGCTGTTCAGTCACCAGAAGTAAATGAAGATAAAATAGTGAAATGATCATCCTGGATAATACGAAAAGAAGAAAAACTCAATTGCAGGAAGGAGAGTTTTCATAACAAAGACAGAAAAGGCACAAGATGGAGGTAAACTTTTACATTTAGTAGAGACATTTAATTATGAGTTGAGGAATGATGTAGCTCCCCAATTTTCAGATTAACACATCAGCGGAATCAGTTTCAGAAATGCAAGTCAAAGTTATACGAAAATGAAGCAGCTTTGTACATGCACTATTTGTGCAAATTAAGCTTAGAAATTAAGCAATGCATTTTGGATCTTCTCACAATGAAGCTTCATTACACACAGTAGTTATATACATGGAATCCAGAGAACCAAGGACCTTTTGCACTATTTCTGATTCAAAACTTCATAATCCACCTGCTATTTGGGCACATCTTAAGCCTGCAATTAATTACTCGTAGGAAAATTATGTTAAAGTTGTACACTTTATCAGTGATGGTCCTAGTAGCCAATATAAAAACAAGTGCAATATGTTTCTGTTACATAAGCTGAAAAAATACTGTGATTTTGAATACTGCACTTGGAATTTTAATGAAGCTTCTCATAGTAAAGGTGCACGAAATGGTGTGGATCCAGCAATAAAGCATATAGTTGACACTTTGTTTCAAGAGGTGAGGATATTGCAGATACAAAAATGTTGTACCAAAAAGTAAAAAAAAAAAAAAAGTGTCACAAGTGTTGAATTGCATTTTATTGATGCACTAATAATTAAAGAATTTGAGAAATATGAGGGAAATATCAATATTCAATCCATAAAGGGGATAATGCAACTACATCAAATGTTATCGTTTAGATGTAATAGTAAGAGAGATCTTCAGGGTAGAATACTGTCATGTTTCTGCAAGAAAGCTCCAACAGTTTGCAAATGTTTCGATTTGAAGGACTTAATTGCAAGCCGTATTTCACAACATGAAATTGATTTCACAATTCTGTGAGGGTATGTGGGTTGTGGTAAAGTACAATGGAAAACATTATGCTGGAATAATTATACAATCTGGAGAACAAGAGAATGAACTATGTTGTGTTGGATGAAATGAGTTCATTTGGCCTACAACTGAAGACAAAATATGGTACTGGAATGACAGTAATGTTGAAATAAATCCTCCCACAAATTCAACTAAAAGATGTCTGTTTAGAGATAGGCGTGGTTGGGAGAGATTTTTTCTTCAAGACTATGAATAAATTATTTCAACATACAAATTACATATATGTCATATATGTTACCATTGTGTCATCACTTAAGTTACTTCTGTTGTGTAAACTTTTTAATTAATACATCTTTATACATCTAGAAGTAAAAATGTGATTGTTAGTAAATTTATTTTGATTTAATAGGTTTTCATTAGAAAAATGTAGTATGGCTCACTTTTTTGTTGCTTATGCTTTAGGGTAACTTATTTGACAAAATTGTCACTAAAATGATAAAAAAATATATTTTATTTTATAAAAGTACACCGCTAATATTTTTGTGTTTCTTTTTATGTTTGCAATTGCTCAAAAATAAACTTTGTAATATATTGCTACAATTTTTATTTTCATTTTTTCTCCTTCAAAAATGAGGACTCTAACTTAGAATTACCCTTACAACTTTTGTTTCTCAGGCAACATGTAGAACACACTTTTTAGTGTAGCAAATGCTCATTGATAATAGTCTCACCAAAATATTTATACATTCCTATGACTATAAACATTCAGTAAACTTCCTGCCTAGCTAAAACGAGCTCCTCCATTGGTAAACAACTTTTTCAAATTGCTGCTAAGTGATCAAAGGAAAGATTAAGAGCAGTGAGCCAGCAAGAAAAGTGGTGCCCTTGAATCCTAATCTCTCAGGTGATTGGCCACAACCTTCCTCAAATGTTCTTCTAGAGTCTTGATGTACCGCCCAACCATGCCATCCAACTATGGGTGAAGAGGCATTGTGATTATCTTGGGCACCTCAAGTAGTTCCTGTGTCTCTTTCATCAGGTTAGAGTTGAAGTTGGTGCTCTTAACTCTGTGCACCTCCAATGGTAACCCATAATGACAAAAAGTTCTATGAGGCAGTTTGCAATGGTCCTGACCTCCCGGTTAGGAATGGCATACACCTCTGGCCCATGGGAAGTAATCCATGGCGACCAACAGATACTTGTTCTTCCTGTCTGATACAGGGAATGGCCCAGCTACATCGTTGGTACTCCTGGTGCAATGTTCTCTCAGCTTGGTCTAGTCCCTGCCTCCGCATCTCTCAAGACAGTGTCCGCCAGCTACTCCCACCTCAGACTTGTACTATCCCATCCAGCTGCAGGCGTGACATAACATATTAAAAACAAAATTTTGAAAATCTGAGAACTGGTATCTTTTAGATAATTTATCACTTTATTTTTTTACTGAGTCAGATTTAAATACACAAACTTCACCAAAAACTAAATGTTACCTTATGTAATCAAACATTTTTGGGGGTTGTTCCTCATCAACTGTAGTTTCTAATAAAGTTTGTATATTTAACAGGATTCTGTGTCACATTATCAATCACTTCAATTTATTAAGTTTCTGCATATGTACATTAATTCTCAATTCCTTTTGGGGGGAAGGAGGGTCTAAAATGAGGCTTTTCCTGAGTCTATTTAGTTTGTTACATTATCTGAACTTCAAATTTTGTAATTTAACAAAATGAAAAGCACTTATTTAAAACTTACAACTCCAGCATTGCCACACATGTCAGAAAGACATGTGGAATCTGCTTGTGCTGCAATATCCAATGTTTCAGGATCATTCTGCCCTAGCCCATATAATGGCTGTGCCTCCCCTCGAACATGCTGACGTTCACGTTCCAGAACTAAAAAAAAAAAAAAAAAACAAAAAAGACCGCACTTAATTTCTCTTTTAATTTTAGATTATGTCCAATTCTTAAGCATTCAACAGCAATTTTGGCATAAAAGTACATATGTTTTAAAAACTTAAGCTGCAAAAGCTTCAGTATTTCTAAAGGGATACCTAGAGCTTTACTGCAGATTAAGGTAATAACATCAATTTTATTAAGTTACCAGTAGTGTTAATTCTAAATAATTTTAAACTGTCTTTCTAACATTTAAATATCTACACTTAATATCACTAATTATTGACCATCACTCATAAATCATATAGCACTGGTTTTCTGCTATTCTTTATTTATGATATTCCTTTACTTTCCCTCCACATGCTCCTCTGGATGCAGCATTTCAGTCAGATCTTATGGAAAGTAGTATTCAGTTACTTTAAGTACTCCTTTCTTAACCTAGCATTCACATTTATTCCTTCCAAAGAGATGACATACTGCTCAGAGTATGCTCATTAAAGGGTTAGGTTATTACAACTGCTAATCTATAAATATAAACTTAAAACCTTATGAAATATTACCTGCTCTCTCAGCAATGTAGCTACGGATGTCAGTGTAGCCCCTTCGTGCTCTTGATAACCCTCTTCCCAGTGTTTCTGAATCTTGTTCAGGCAATAACACTTGATGGTTCTGAAATTATTTTTTTAAGTTAATTTAAAAATACTGCATTTCATACAAAATTAACTGCTAAATTGCTAGAAAATGGTAATGACTCTTCATTAATTCTATAATAATTCAAACCTACACTGGTGTACATGACTGGGTTAGTTACACTTTAGCTTCATTTACTAATTGAGCTCTAATAATTTAGAGCCCACCTCTGTCTGTCTCATATTCAAGAGGGCTCGAGTTCAAAATTGAGTTTGGGTGAGTTATCTGGATAACTGATGACTGCATTATCTTATCCAGATAATGGAGTTTTCCCTTATTATGGGGGGACAAATGTCAGGTAACTCTAAGATCTATGGACTCCGGGCTCATTTGAGCTTTTCACCCATTGCATTCATTCACCATCCAATATGACCATCCAGGTTAAAGGACACTGAATTTACAACAATAGCAATAATGATAGCAATAATGATAACAACAACAACAATAATAATAATAAATAGTTAAGCATATTGTGTGCAGGTGTGTCCAATGTGCCATAGAGCAGCATGTTTTGTGTAAACATGGCTTCTCTGTAAAACAATTAAAAGAAAATGGCAAAAGGACTCTAACAGTTCTATCCTAAAATACCTATTTTTGAAAAAAATTACATAAACTCATTAATTTAAAGCTTGCACCAATAAATAACTTCATGACTAAGAGTTTTGTTACACCAAAACTTCAAGAACTTTGAGTATCCGCACTTTAAAATAGCATTGTGTCAGCTTAAACATATGGCAAGCAGAACTATAAATTATAGCAACATATTTAAAAATAAAATGAAAAAAATGTTACAAATCTGGTAATTGGAGAATAAACATTTGAAGGGGTAACTCAATTTAAATATCTAGAGGCACTAGTAATCATAAGCAGCAGCAGCAGCAGCAGCAGTAGCAGCAGCAGCAGCAGCAGCAGCAGTAGCAGCAGCAATGATGATGATGATGATGATGATGATGATGATCTAAATGAGTGCATAGAAGAAAGAATGCATTGACACATCAAAATAACAAGTCAGATAATCTGCTCGAAAGATTTGTGTAGGGTCAGGGTTTTGGCCCGAATGTTGCAAGTGCAGATTTTTTTATACAGTGTTTATATAGTGTTTAGGTTTAATGCCCACTTTTACTACTTGTGGCACTGCAGGCAAACAAGTGAGGATGACTTGAGAAATATTAGAGTTGGAACTTTTGGGTAAATCGTGTATGTTGAAATGATTACATTAGTTTATGGAGCTGTTACTATAAATCACAATCACACATTATTTTGTCAATGTCAATTAAAGAGCAGTCTTATATGATGTATCTGCAATCCTTTACCCTGTCTTGGATATGTCATAAACCTACTTAGATCCACGGCTCTACTTAACATGGCTCCTTCATTAAAAGTATTAGCAAGGCAATGTAAATGGTAGCGGAACACGGTTTATTTTTGAGGCCAGATAATACATACATTTGTGACAATTCATATTTTAATTTTATCCTTCATAGTTTCTAATATTGTTTACACTTAAATGAATAATTCATTGGGATTCTTAATTATGGTGGCATTATGGTATGGTAAATGCAGTGTTACTACTTAAATCTGAGCTGTTGTTCGAGATGTGTATCAATGTCAGCTGACATGATTTTGGATATATTTTGGCAAGTCTGGGATTGTCTGATTATTAAGATGTCTGACAAATATGTTTCACTTCTAGCCACCATCATCAGTATGCAAGAATTTTCCAATTGGTTTGTTGATTGTGGAGTGATAACCATTTTATCTATAAACCAAATTTGAAGAATCATTTAAAAAAAAAAAAAAAAACATGTACCCATGCACGCACACATGGTTGTGCACAAGTGGCTACCACGGTCACTAATACTTAATATTTCTGATTATATAACCATAGAGCACTATTTTTATTTTAAGAGAAGAAATATTAATGTGTATCTTTATATTTTGGTTTTTGTTTCCAAACTAAAACAAAGGATCTAAAATCAGTTATTTCTGTACCAATATATTTAGTATTTTTCACTTCAATCTTTCACAAATGACCTCTGAAACTTGAAAGCGTATGGCACTTTTCAAAGCAGGAATGTGCACTATAGGCAAACAACACATGCTTCCTCTTTATTTCTTGTCTCCTAAGAAAGTGTTGGAGCAGTCATGGCAATCAATGCCTGGTGGTATGTGTTTTCTTTGGGGTTAGGGTACAGACTATGGGAATTGTCTTTCTGTCAATCAAAGTAGTTGTTCATCAGTTGATGGTTGTTCTGATGTAGTAGCAGCTCTTTGAGTGTGATATTTTTTTCAAAATGTCTGTAATAAGCAAAAGTTGTAGTTCATCAATGAAACATTTTTGCCAGTTTTTGTTATACAGTGTCTGCAAATTTAGAAGCACAATGCATAAAAAGTGAAAGAAGAGGTTTTCGAAGACAGTAAAGAGAATCTTCTCTGGATAGATGGATGGATTTTTTCGGGTGTAAAAATCCTTAGCATGGCTTCCTTTGGAAGGGAAGTAAAGCCGTTGGTCCCGTGTCATAGATTTATGGCACGTAAAAGAACCTCAAGCCTGACAGAGAGGCCTCTGAGCAAAATTAAGCGGTCTTTCATGCCCAGTATAGAATGGGATGCTGAGAACCATAGCAGTTAAAGAGCATCCATAAATAACACGTCATTTACATTTACATTTTTTTATCATTAGTGAAATACTCACCAAAGTTCTGTTGCGCATAAATTCAGAAGAAGCAAGTGGATCTATCTCCTCAGAACCCATAGGCAACTCTGGGTCTATGCAAGGATGCTCAATCATCCATGTTGCTAAATGATTGATTGTGTGAGCTGACATTTCTCCTGTACTCCCTGCAAGAAGAGCAGAAAATAAGGTTCAGTGTATAAGTGCAGTCATATTTCTATTTCAAATAAGAAACAAATTCTGGACAGTTATATCAACAAGAAGTATAAGAAGAAATTAATGTTAAAGTTGAGAAGTCAACAAAAAAGGGGTACAAAAAACTTTTTTAGAGAAAACCACAAACCTTCAAGATCTGCTTGTTTACCACACTGCAGTGTTATATCTTAGTAATACTCTTATTTGTATTCATATAATTGCTGCTTTATATTGAGAAAATTGTATTAAACACTTTTGTAATTTTGTGACGGTCTGTTCCTGTTATTATTATTATTATTATTATTATTATTACTACTACTATTATTATTACTATCGTCATCGTCGTCGTCATCGTCGTCGTCGTCGTCATCATTATTATTATTATTATTATTATTGTTGTTACTACTACTACTACTACTACTACTACTACTACTACTACTACTACTACTACTACTACTACTACTACTACTACTAGCCCTACCTTCACCATTTAATGTTAGCCTGTTTTGACTTAATGACTTGGATTGAATCTTATTCAAGTTATGTGGATAAAACTTTCTTGCAGTTTTTTCTCTTGCAAAGAAAAGATACATTTTGGGAAAGTCTCAGATTTTTGGATCACTTATTTGAACTTTCTGATCCTCAATTTGTTTACCATTTGTGGAGATTGAAGTGTTATAAGGGACAGTAAACTATCACACAAAAATATCATTCTAACAAGTACTATTTGAATGTCTTATTAAAATCTGATGTGTTCCATTCATATGACTTTTTCTATCTGTTCTGCAAACAAGCAGTTCTTACAAACAATTATTCTTTTTGATTGATGTCTGGAGGAATTTAGTAACAGTGAAGGTCAAATTCTTTTATCTACTTCATGCTAATCTAGATAAACATTAGCAGAAATGGTCTTATTACTTGCTTCCTTGTAAGTAGAACGGAGATAGGGGAATACACCAGGCTAAAGTGACAGTCAAATCCTTTACATGTTGTTGCTATGCAATTGCCCTAAAAATTTGCTTCCCTTTCCATGGCCAGAAGTACATCAGAGAAATGAAACAATGACTCCCCATTTGAAGAAAGTTTAAAGGGATATCTGGGAAATCATTTACACTTCAAAAATAATGTATATGTCAGACTGTACGTTTTAACAAGATCTAGATTTTTGTATAGTAATTTTTGTCTGTCTCTTGTGGTTTAGCAGTTATAAAAAAGTCATTCAGAAGGAAGAGGATTTCAGAGGCTATTCCCAGAAAATTCAAGATATACATTTTATTTGTGACATATTTATCTTTATTATACTCACAAAATTGTTATCAAAAATTTTCCAGCCATTTTTCAGAAAATCAACATTTTTTAAATTATTTCCGTGTAAAAGGTAGTTGGTTTGGGGGGATTTTCTTGAACATCCTTGTGTTGCATCCTTGGAAGATGCTGAACTTAAATATCAAATTCGGTAATTAACAAACTTTTCATTTTTCAACTATATTCACAGGCATGGTATTTTTTTTTTTTTTGGTGCAGGAGAGCCTAAAACATGTATTCTTATATCTTCATATCAAATTTTTGGATGCACTGCAATCCTTCTTTACCTATGTACGTTTCCTTACATATATGCTCTTAAGGTATTATAATTATATTCACTTCTCTCAAGGTAGCAATGGGGAACACTAATTTATATAACCCACAAAGTTACATCTATTTTGAAGACTTTAGGTGCAGGAAAGACAGCAGATTTAATAATACTTATTTAAATGCAAAGATTGCTGGATAATTCGGAAATATAGTGCTATGATGCTGGGTTAATATTAGGATTAAACCCCTATTTAATCCAAATAATAAGTGCTGTAAGAATTATATATATCTTACCTGTCGCATTTATGGCCTTCAGTACATGCTTCAAAGAGAAACCCATCTCCATAAGTGGTGCAGCAATTGGTGGTGGAGGGGATGGTGTACGCAGACGATGTACTCGTAGCAAAGGTGCAGACTGTGGAGTTGGCTTATTAGAGAGTGATGATGGTGAAGTGAGCTGAGGAGAAGAGAATTCTGAAAAGCTGCAAAGAGCAGCAGCCAAGTTTAATGAAGAAGGTGGGACTAGAGGAGACAACCTCCTTACAATACGAGACAATGTTGATGGGGAAGGGGCAGCTGGAGTAGTAATTGCATTATGAGGTGCTCTTGGACATCCTGAAGAATAATCCTGCAAAAAATCCCATTACAAATGATTAATATGCATTTATTTATTTATCATTTATCCATTTTACAAAATTACATTGATATAACATACACCAAATTTTTAGGGAAAAAACATAACATTGTTTTTGTATGGTCTTATGGTCATATGTAAGATACAGTACTAAAAGGAAATAAAGCTGTTCTTGTTTACATGTGCCAAAAATGCAAAATGCATGTGTGGTACATTTGTGTAACTGGTGAATACAAGGTATTGTGACTATGCCCTGTGGCCATAATCGCTAAACATGTGTGAACATCTGATTTTTGGCATCCATTGTTACACACGTGTGCCAGAGGCAAGTTCTTTTGACATTGCAGTTGTGATTGTTACACTTGTGCGAGTGGACATGTGTGCTGTCGGAGCTCAGCATTGCTACATCTTGTGAGTTTGTCACATCTGCACATGATCGAGAGGTATTAAAAGAAAAACGCTCTGCCCAGAGTTCAGTTTTAATTGGGAGTGCATAGCGAGTAGCAACTGACTGAGTTTTGACAGGAAATTTGTAGCAAGCTGTAAAGGTTGTCACAAAATTATTACAAAAGAATTGAAGAAAGACAGTTATTTGTAAGCAGATTCTCATTCTATCAGTTTTTGAAAGAAATTAAGACTTGTTGGAGCAAAAAGAGAGCTTTTGATACACTGTTGCCAAGGGTGGGATTTAATGTCACGATGAAGGACATGATGAAAGCTTCACTTGAAGAAATTATCATGAAATCTGGAATGGAAAAATAGACAAAACGCAATTAGGAATGAAGATGGAATTCTGAATGGAGAAGATGAAAACTGAGATAACCGCTGTGAATTGTGCAATGGAGAAAATGGAGGAAAATGTGGAATCCAGCATGGACAGGATGGAAAAGCAAATGAAATTGGGAATAGAGAACCTGAAAAAGTAAACACTGAACGCACTCGATGAACAACTGGCCGACATTAAAAAGAACATACAAGAACTCAGCGGAAGGATGGAGAACTTTGAGAAATTCAATGCTATGCCGGCATGTTACCATGGTAGCTCAGTGGTAGAGCAACCAGCTGGAGATTGGGAGACCCTTGGTTCAAATTCCGGCTATGGCATTGAACATTTGAGTCTGACTCTACCAACCCAACTCCTGTCCTACACATGGTTTCTGTGAGAAAACAATTAAAATTATCACATTTGACCAATGCGTCAACATCTGGAGTACATGAAGAATGTTTTGATGCTTTGGAAGAGTATACGAAGGAATGATGAAACACCATGACCAACAACTTAATCCCCTGGAAGGAGAGTCTACATAAGAGCAAAAGAACTGAACACAATGATAGAAAAGATGCTCGATGGAGAGCTAAGAGAATTGAAGATCTAGATGACAGTACACGAAACTACATACAGATATTGGTGATGTCTGGAAAGATCTGGGAAGCCCCCATGAACTTAAGAAATCATTGCCTACCCGCAGTTAGCTTAAATCAAGGCTGCAACAGCCAGGGGAGATGATGCAATTGAGCAGCTGGTGAAAATGCCCTAATGAACCTACCATCTAGTTCATTTTCTAGGAAGCTGCCTACCCCTTTATTGACAGAGTATGTGATGCCGAGATACAATAGTGCCTTATGTATGATGACTACAAGACCATCCATGAGGCATTAACAACAGTACTAAGAATGGAAGCTGCCAAGAGAACAGTTGCACTGACTCAAAGATGAAGAATATTTGCCACAAAAGGGACCTTTCAGTGGTGAGTGCTTTAAGTGTGGTGAGCCAGGTCACCTAGTGAAGGACTGTCGAGTTCAAGCTGACCATCAGATGGAAAACGAGTATGAACCACTGTGACTAGAGGCACTTCAGGGCTATCTTCACCAGCCCTTCAAGAGACTCTACATGCCTTGGGCAGAAGAGTGGATGACAGGCTCAGCATAGATGACTTGGTACAAGGGAAGCTGCGCCAGATACTAGTAGACAGAGTTGCAGCTGTGATTAAACAGACCTGACATGGCAAACATGAATACGTTCCAACAAGTGACAGCATTGGGGGTCAACTTACTTTTGGAAAAGGAGGCTCTGCTGGAGTTAACATTTGGAGCATTTTACTGCAAGGGTGGCCGCACGCACCCCTGCCCCCCCCCCCCCCCCCCCCACGCCCGCACGCACCCCTGCCCCCCCCCCACATACACACATGCATGCACGCACCCACCCACCCACACACACACACACCTTTTTCCAAAAATGCTTTTTTTGGATTCAGGGGAATCCAAAACATGTATTTCCAGTGAAATCTTGGTATCAAATTTTTGGGTACATTATAATACCTTCTTTATACAGTATGTACATAGTACATGTAGAGAAAGTAGAAATCAGGAGAATTTAATTCAAGACTAATGTAGGCACTCAAAATGATATTTGTCCTCAAAAAATCACCACTTTGGTTTTGAAGCTACCTAATGAAGTCAATTTGAAAATTCCAGTACATATGAAGAAGAAAACTGTTTAGGATTCTATTTGATTTAATTTATGCAATTTTAAGGGAGAGGAAGGAAAGTGCTTTATAAGTAGACAGTTGTGATTTAAATGGTGGAATCTGTGCTCAACTCTTGTTGTTAGTTGTAAAAAGAGCTGTTTTTGCTTTATGTTTTCATATGTATAACCTTAAATATAAGTTATGTACAATAAACAGATACCACACAATAAATAAATGTCTTACCTATTCTCTCAAGTCCAAGGTTTACTAAGAAAATGGCTACCAATGAAACAATTACCCACATTTCAGAAAATAAATTTTACCTGAGCAGTGTCTTGCTGTAAATGATGAACATCACGCACACTTGTAAGATTTCTTATTTTAGTTTCTGTTTCTTGAATATGGAACCCCTCTTCTGCTTTAGCTCTCACATACATTGAATGAAGAACAGTTTCCACTCGTTCCAGCTCACCCACACTTACAAGTGAGCGTAGCTTACACTGTTGAACACTCTTGCTCACCATAAACCTGACAAAATGGTATGACTAAATGATAAACTATTATCTATACATACACATCATTAAACAGCTGTGATATATGAATTTCTTAATCTTCATTTGCTTTTCCAAAACTCTTGTATAATGTAAGAGGTTCAAACATTAAAAAGGCATGGAGTTCCAAAAATAATAAAAAGAGAGATACAGAGAGAGAGACAGAAAGCACAAAGTTTAAACTGCACTTTCTCGCAACTGTAGCTTAATGCCAGACAATGTTCTAAATTGTTCACTTCATCTCGCCAGCTAATGTGGCATCTATGAGACAGAATTGCAAACACTAGCTGTGACAAATAATTCACCAATTAAATTCTCCACCTACTGTGTCCTCTACAAATTATAGCCCACAGGGAAAATACTTTCCTTTAAAATCTAATATGGTCTGAGCTAAACTAGCATGAATCTGGTTGGGTTCCATCTTTAATTTTATTTATTTATTTATTTTTTTTTGTAGTGTTTAACGCCCGCTTTAACTACTAATGGCACCGCAGGCGGTGACACTGATGATACATGAATGATGATGGAGCACCGGTGGAATGCGATGGCGGGGGAAACCGGAGTACCCGGAGAAAACCCGCCCCAGCGCCGTAATTTTATTTAATATCATAAATGGGCAAATATATATTTTTAATGTTAACTAAATGAAAACTGTAATACTAGATCAAATTTACTGAATAGCACAGTGTTTACAACCGTTGAGCAAATAAAACTCTACTAAAGCAAAATCCTAATGGGACGGGGTGGGCTCTATGAACAGGTCAATGCTCAGCTAATCATTTAGCCCTTTCTCTGTTCTGTAAATAAGTAGCTTGGATCCTATCCAGATAACGGCCCACCCTGAAGATAAGAATGATGGGACACTCTCAAAGAATCAGTATTTCTCCAAATGATCACTTCAAACTTCTTTTAGGATTACTGGTCATACTCAAATATGGGCTATTCTGATAGAAAATATTAAGAAGAATCTGAAAATAAAATCAAAAAGCAAAACTAAAACTCTAAATATTATTAAATTACATTTAATGTCAAAAAAGTCACATGAGAGCATAATTCATAATGATATAATGATGGTTTGACATCACTCTTCAATACAAGATTGTTAGCACAAATAATTGAATGTGTTTTGCTGTACCACACAGTGTTTATTTCCTTTTACTTCAGTGGGTGGCATAGGTAGTGCATTTTGAGAAATTTGTAGCAGACCATTCTGATTTCCAGATAAAAATTATTTTTGATCAGATGTTGAAACAGAAGGCCATAAATTATAGATAGTCCTTCTGTGCATTGATATAACAGCTTCTCACAAATTATTTATTCACGTGCCAGAAAACATAACATCAAGGAAAAAGGAAATGATTTTCTATAGTTAAGAAATGTCAAGGATATATCAAAGAAATCTACAACATATTATGAGGTTCATTGTGATATGAGATAAATGTGTTGTAGCATTTTTCTTTGTTTTTATGCTTAATTTCTTCCCAATATCAAGCTTACATTTGCATACATTTGTCACTTTTAACCTCTTTAAAAAAACTAATTTAACCTTTTTTTTTTAATATAGTATTTAACATCTGCCAATGACTGCAGGCAATGACACTGATGATACATGGAATAAAGAGGAGCACCGGTGGAATGCAATGGTGGTGAAATGAGAACCCAGAGAAAACCCACTCCTGTGTCCACCACAAATTTCACATGCAGTCACCCAGGCCATCTTGGTGAGAGGTGGGTGGTCTAAAGTGTGGCCTGGTTAACATTTCAGATGCCAATTTGGTGTAATAATAATGATGATGATGATGATGATGATGATAATAATAATAAAAAAAATAATAACAATAATAATAATTTATTTGTCACACACATTTACATAGGTTGGGCTAAAGCCCAGTAAACTGATGACTCATGAAGTTAACATGTGTAAAAGTTAATACTACAAACTAATACAACAAAAAATGACACAATAGTATTTACATAAATTTATATATGTTTAACAAATTTACTAACATGTATGGTCCTAGAGTCTATCTTCTATGTATTCTTTTACAGAGTAATAAGCTTTTTCTATGAGACTTTTTTTACTGTGTTAAGAAACACAAGTTTATCTTTTATTTCTCTATATTTGTTCCATAGTTTATTATACATTATTATATCAGAGTAGTAAGGGCGTTTTTTCATATAGTGTGAGTCCATGGATGAGTATTTTCAGATAATTTTGTGTTTTGGTTCAATGCTTATGTTTGTTCTGTTTAATATAGTATTTATCAAAGTTTTCATAAGTGTGTTTGACTAATTTGTAAACGTATTGTGAGGGCAGGGTAAGTTGTTTAATTTCCCAAATAAGCTCGGGCAGGGAGCTAATGTGCATCATAATAGGAATGATTTTGTTTTGTAATTTGAATATTTTTTCTAAGCTAGTTGCAGCTCCCAAAAGAATGATGCCATATGCCATTATGGAATGAAAATACCTATAATATAACATTTTTCTAGTTTCTATGTTAGTAACTTTTACTAGGCAGTTCTAGGTATTTATTTAAATAAACATATAAAATGGGATGAACACATACAATACACATCTAAAAATCTTATGTGTTCCATTCACATGACTTTCTCTACCTCTCTGCAACAAATTATTGTTAAAAAGCTTAGGCTTCTATTTACTTCATGCTAATTGAGGAAACATTAGTAGAAATAGTCTCATGACTTGCTTCCTTGTAAGTAGAAAGGAAACAAGGGAGTAGCATAGGTTAAAGTGATAGTCATAAGCTGGTTGCTATGTGACAAAAGTTCCTTTGTTTGTATGGACAGGAGTTGACAAATTCCTGTATGAGGAAAGTATAAGTTTTTCAATCCTGAAACTAAAATTAAGGAATATCTTAAAAACGATTAACTCCACGAAAAAACTGTGTATAACATAAATTTGTGTTTTAATGTGTTGTACATTTTCTTTGTGTTAAGTCTTTGTCCATCTCTTACGGTTTAGCATTTATGCAGAAATCCGTAAAATTCATTTAAGGAATATCTTAAAAACGAATAACTTAACTCCACGAAAAAACTGTATACAACATAAATGTGTGTTTTAATGTGTTGTACATTTTCTTTGTGTTAAGTCTTTGTCCATCTCTTACGGTTTAGCATTTATGCAGAAATCCGTAAAATTCATCCAGAATAAAGTAGTCTTCAGAGGCTATTCCCAGAAAATTCAAGATATACATTTTATTTTGTAAAGTAAATATCTTAAATATAGATTTTAATCAAAATCGTTAGAGCCATTTTTAAGAAAATAAAAATTTTTGATTTTACACACACACACACACACACGCATGCACACACACAGACAGACAGATAGACACATACACAAACACGGACATTTTTCTAAAAATGCTTTTTTTTTTTTTTTTTTTTGGATTCAAGGGGTCTCAATATATATATTTCCGGTGAAATCTTGGTATCAGATTTTTGGGTGCAATACAATACCTTCTCTATACACTATGTACATAGCACGTATAGAGAAAGTAAAACTTAAATAGTGCTTGTTTTAATATGAGCAGCATAGCGAAAATAACTACCATAGAAACAAGAACAAATTTTTACTTCAGTTATTTCCATTCAATAATGACGTATGGTATTATATTATATTATGGGGTAAGACATTGAGTAGGAAGCAATCTTTAAGAGTCAGAAAAAAATAATCCGCATGATGACACAAACTAAACCTAAAACATCCTGTAGAAATCTTTTCAAAGACCTGAAAATTTCAACTCCGCCATCTCAATACTCAATACCTACATGAATTAAATAACTATTTGCATATCTTTGAAACTCTATATAACTCCCAAGTTCATCTCAGTCATGGAACAAGGTTCAAGAATAATCTAAAACCCCTTATGCACAGATTGGCACTGTATGAAAAAAGTCTGTTATATGTTGGAATATTAGTATTCAACAATTGGCCCAGCAACATTAGACAAATAAAAGACCCAAAATGTTTTAATAAAATGGTTAAAAAGTTGCTTATGGATAAAGCCTATCTAATCAGTATCTGAATACTTGAATGATGAACTAGAGTAATACTTTTGCCAATTTGTAACATACATGTATAATGGTAAACATTATAGTTGTATATATTAAAATTGAGGATATTATGTTGTATATTCAAATTCTGTTACACTGTAAATATTGTGAAACTTATGAGTCAGCAGTTTATGGAGCTTTTGCTCAATCATTTATAAGTGTATGTGACAAATCATCTTATATTATGGAAGCAGACGCTAATTATTATTTTACCCATATATTGAAAATGTTTATTCCATTTCAATTGTTTACTTATGTGTATCCCCAAGATTTTGCTAGTAAATACAGGATTTACTGTAATGCTATTTAAGTTATTTACAATATTATTTTTTTCTCGGATATGTTTCAAATTATATTAAAGCAGTTTTTGTCATATTTAATTTTAGTCCATTATTATCAAACCAATTTTTTAATGTGTTTATTGCATCTTTTGTATTTAAAATTAAATCCTGATAGTTTCTACCATTTATAAGATGCATACATACATTACTGTTTTAGCACTAATATTATTTGGAAAATCGTGTGTGGAAACTATGTATAAGAGGAGACTTAATATACTCCCTTGTGGAACTCCTGATTTTATAGTTCTCCATATAGATTTTATGGTTTTCTCCCCATCATTTAGAATTACTTTTTGTTTGTGATTCGTTAGGTAAGATTTGAATCAAGATTTCTACCATAGTAGTCTAATTTTTTTAACAAAATTTCATGGTTTACAGAGTCAAATAACTTTGAATTACCACATATTAATACTGATGTTTGATGGCTTTCATCTAATGTTTGGGAGATTTCATTTATAAGATTTATCAATGCAGATGTAGTCCAATCAGTAATAGCCCTGGGGGCACAGGCCCCTCTCTTTGGAGAGGTGGCTTGGTTTGGCAGTTCTGGGTCAACTTAAGTTTGTAGTGAACAATGAAATCAACTAAATGCTTATGTCAGAAGCCTTTTTGAGAGAGTTGTAAAAATGGGACCTCAAAATATTTTTCATTGCCTTCAAAAGAATTTAATGTTACAATGCAATATCATTTTGTGTTAATTCGAGAATAAATTTTTCATTAAAAATATTTTTACAACTCGTGCATGTTCCTAGTTTTGTCTTAACTTTATTCTTTTGAAAGATTCAATGTGCTCAGAGTATACTTTTTCATACAACTTTTAATACATTCACTATCATCAACAAGTTTCATTGATGTAGTTATTTCAAAAACCACTTTATAGCTATCATTTTGAAACCGTAGACCATTTTTTAATTTGAAAATTAGCTTTTAACTCCTCTAGCTGAGTTATCCTTTCCATAGCTATCGTAAAGCTAGCATGGCTGATGATGATTGAAGGTGTTTAAGGGTGCTCAAGGTTGACAACCTTGTAAAACCAATCATGGATAAGGTCATGAGATAAAAGCAATATAAAACTGATCAAAATTAAAATAATGGCTAAAATGAGACATAAATCCATAGTAAAAAATGATTCATTGGTAAAACCAGAGACTTGAATCTATAAAATGAAGGCGAACAAATGGGGATAAAAACAGGTAAAACTAAATCCACATAAAGGTAAATGTGACGCAAATTAAAAAATTATAAAAACTGTTCCTTCAGTTAACATAAATAAAACATACTATATCCTTATTGTAAAAATAATGCTAAAAATTTCAACACCTTAGCCACTTCTCTACCATCATCCACATGATATGCAGAACATATATGTGCTATAGGACCACACTCTAGCAACACATGACAGACCAACAATGACTCCTTAGAGAGCAGACAGGTAGGAGCAGGATCTTCTTAAAAAGTGGCCAATGCACAATCAAGCCAACATCACCTCTTCTTGACCAGATATACATGAGGAAGTCAGCCAGGTTACAGGGAGTTTGTTACTGCAGAGAGCTGACCACTCTTCATGCCAGCAAGAATGATTTGGGCTTGGCATACATGGAAATAGGGCCCTGCAACTTCTTTCGGTGGGAGCTGTCAAAATCCTTAATGCATAATGTAACAAATACTTAATTACTATGTTCACAGAATGCACAACAATTTATGCAAAAAAACCTCATAGTATGGTTATGATTCTTTGAAAAATGTGGTCTACAGAGACATGTCTTGCAGATAAAATGGAGCTCCTTGCTTTCTATTTTCTATATCCCCTTAACCAGCAGGTTGCTCATTGAATTTAACTTACCTCATTATGTACTTGAGTGCATCACGTAACTCAGCTTCCTCTTGAATGAGACAACCACCTTCCTTTATACCCTCCTCTGAATCAGTTTGTTCTTCACCATTTCCCTCCTTTGTCTCTTCCTTAATACCTTTTTCCTGCAAAACATTATTACTATTATTACTATTATTATTATTATTATTACTATTATTACTATTATTATTATTATTATTATTACTATTATTACTACTATTATTATCATTATTATTATTATTATTATTATTATTATTATTATTATTATTATTATTATTATTATTATTATCATCATTATCATCACCATCTTCATTATTATATAAAACATATGAAGTATTCATTGTAAATCTAGCAGGAGTTACCCTCTAAGCACATAAGTTGCGAGTTTAACAAGACAAGAAATATCCAAAGCTGAAACAATAGTTTTTGTCTGCATTTTCATTGCTATACTATTTACCATATTTATCTGAATTTAAGACAACCTATGCAAAACAACCCACATTTTTCAGAACTTAATTTTGCAATTTAACACTTTATCTATATATATAAAGAAGACATGTTTAAAAGACATATAAAAAGAAGAATTTTTAAATGAAATTTAAAGGTTTGCCATATATTTTGAACAAACTTAGGCTGATGAAGTCCCTTATTTTTTATTTTATTTTTTTATCTATTTTACTGAATTTGAATTTGCGCAGAGATTCACGTTTTGAGCAAATGATAGAGAGGGGAGTACGGAAATATACCGTATGGGTGCATTGCTACTTGACGGCGGTGGCAGTGATAGAATAACATAAGATGATTTACTGTCACATACACTTACAAATGATTGAGCAAAAGCTCCAAAAAACTGGTGATTCATCAATAAGTTTCATAATATTTACAGTGTAATAGAATTTGAATATATAAATTAATATCTACAATTTTAATATATACAACTAAAATGTTTACCATTATGCATGTATGTTACAAAATGACAAATATTACTCTAGTTCATTATTCAAGTATTCGGATACTGAATAATAGGCTATCCATTAGCAACTTTTTAACTATTAATATGTACAATGTACATAGGGATAGAGAAATATTACATTCCACCCAAAAATTTGATGTCGAGATTTCACCGGAAATATATGTTTTAGGACCCCTTGAATCAAAAAAAATCATTTCCAGAAAAACGTCCTTGTGTGTGTGTCCGTGTGTCTGTGAACACGATAACTCAAAAACGAAAAGTAGCTAAAATACCAAACTTGGTATTTAAGTTCAGTATCTTCCAGGGGTGTGACACGAAGATTTTGAGAAAAATCCCCCCACCCCAAACTACCCTTTACATGGAACTTTTTTGGAAAATTTTGATTTTCTTAAAAATGCCTCTAACGAATTTGATTAAAATATTGTACATTAAAGATATTTACCTAAAAAATAAAATGTTTATCTTGAATTTTCTGGGAATAGCTTCTAAAGACCTGTTTATTCTGGATGAATTTTGCTTAATTTGTCATAACTAATAAACGGTAAGAGATAGACAAAAACTTACTATAGAAAAAATGTAGGCCTTGTTAAAATACACAATTTACGTCATATACATTTTTTTTGTGGAGCTTACCGTTTTCGAGGAATTCATTGTTATTAGTTTCAGCTGTGAAGTACTTATACTTTTCTCAGACGGGAGTGTTCGTTTTTCTTTTGCTCTACTCCTGGCCAAGAAAAGAAGTGATTTGTAATGACAATTGCATAACGACAGCTTTTAAAACATTTGACTATCGATTTAGCCTAGTGTATTCCCTTATTCTCTTCCTACTTATAAGGAACTAAGTAATAAGAACATTGTGCTGAATACATCGATTAATAAAGTGCAGAAAGAAGAATAATCTGATGTAAGAAGTTTGTAGAACGGCTAGAGAAAGTCAGGTGAGAGTAACACATCAGATTTTATTAAAACATTTTGGGTATTGTATTTGTCTAATGTTGCTGGGCCAATTGTTGAATACTCTTATTCCTACATATAACAGACGTTTCTCATATAGTGCCAACCTGTGCCTAAGGGGTTTTAGATTATTCTTGAACCTTATTCCATGACTGAGATGAACTTGGGAGTTATATAGAGTTTCAAAGTTTATAAGTATATTGGAATAATTTTTTTTTACATAAGCTGTGTATAGGACAGGGGTTGGATAGGTAGAGTCAGACTTAAAAATTCAATGCCATAGCCAGGATTTGAACCATGGATCTCCCAATCTCCAGCCGGTTGCTCTACCACTGAGCTACTATGGCAACATGCCGGTATAGCATTGAAATTCTCAACTGACTCGTATGTTTCCTGGTAAACCACAAGGTGATCTCAAATTATTTTGAGATGTCAACCCTAATGGCGACTTACAATGTTGTAAGTACTTTAGACCTAGGATTCATAGTAAGCCAACTATTATGGTCAATTGGTATTGGAATAATTGTTTTTTTCACACAAGCCGTGTGTAGAACAGGAGTTGGATAGGTACATATTTATTCAATTCATATAGATATTTTCAGGTCTTTGAAAAGTTTTCTACATGATTTTTAGGTTTAGTTTGTGTCATTATGGAAATTTGTTGCAAAGTGGGCAACAGAGTAACACTTTATATTAGGTGAATAGAGTGTAACCTGAGAAACAGCCAAGGTTGTTAAGTCGCTATCCGTGAATTCAAAACTGCCAGCAAATGGCAGTTCAACCCTCACCTTCCACGTGCTTATTTTCTGAAATGGACATTTACAAACATCTTTAATTCCTCATGAGTATTTATTGTCGTCAGGAATGAAGAAAAAAAATCTGATGTGTTCCATTCACATGAGTTTCTCGCAAAACATTATTGTTGAAAGCTTATGCCTCTATTTACTTAATGCTAATCCAGAAAAAAAAAATAGCAAAAATAGTCTTGATAGATGCTTTCTTGTAAGTAAAAAGGGAATAAGGGAGTACCATAGGTTAAGGTGACAGTCAAAAGATGGTTGCTATGTGACTGAAGTTCTTTTATTTGTATGTACATGAGTTGACAAATTCCTGTATGAGGAAAGTATGTTTTTCAAAGTTGAAACTGAAAACAAGGAATACTTTAAAAACAATCAACTCCACAAAAAAAATGTATTCAGCATAAATTGTGTGTTTTAATGTGCTCTACATTTTCTGTGTGGTAAGTTTTTGTCCGTCTCTTACGGTTTAGCAGTTATGCAAAATTCTGTAAAATTCATCCAGAATAAAGAATTCTTCAGAGGCTATTCCCAGGAAATTCAAGATACACACATTATTTATCAGGTAATTATCTTTAATATAACTTATTTTAATCAAGATCGTTAGAGCCATTTTTTAGAAAATCAAAATTTTCGAAAAAAGTTCCATGTAAAGGATAGTTTGGGGTGGATAGATTTTTTTTCAAAATCTTTGTGTCGCATCCCTGGTAGCTACTAAACTTAAATACCTAGTTTGGTATTTTACCAACTTTGCATTTCTGAGTTATGAGGTTCACAGACACACGGACACATGGACGGACACACATACATACCTTTTTCTGAAAATACTTTTTTGGATACATCAGACCCTAAAACGTACATTTCCGGCGAAAGTTCTTTATCAAATTTTTGGGTGGGGTGCAATGCCTTTTCTATACACTATGTACATAGAACGTGTAGAGAAAATAAAAATGAAGGCACACTTCTAGACAGCTAGTTAATGGGGTCATGGCAATGTTGCATAGTGCTGGAAATAAACAAGATGATAACATTGCTAGGTGTAAAGGTTGCTGCACGTTCAAGCAATCCACAACTGTATTGTGCCCTGTTTAATATACCATTAATTAATTTGCTGACATTTGCTTCTGTTTAGAATGTATTTTGTGAGCATTAATACAGGTTTTATTCCATAAAATGTATTCCTATGGTATAGAATACATTAAATTCATTTGCTTGTGATACTTTTTAGTTCTATTCTAACATATTGTATTTGTGTCAGATTACTGCATAATTAACTATAAAGAAATGTAATCATACCAAGTTTAATCAATATTTGTAAATAAATTATTTTTGTTTTTGTGCTTCTAACAGTTAAATTTCTTACCTATTTAGCAAAACCTTCCAACATGAAGGAGATATATGAGTGCTTCCTATATCCATTGTAGGCTAATATAACCATTAACAGCCTGATAATAGTATTTCAGAATAATAGGCAGATGCCTTTGAATTTGGGTGTTTAAAGGAAAATATTGATTTTGAGAAGAATGGTTGCCAGTTGAATTGGGTATAATTCCCTGTTTTATTTGTAGCATTTGCAATTTATATTTTATAAAGCATTTAGTTATAAAATTTCAATTGTATTGCAGAATTCGTAAGACAGCAGCAACTATTACAATGCTAAAAGAAATAAAGCTAAATATTTAATTTGTTGCTCTATGGGAGGATTTTATCAGAAAGAGGTTCCATTAATCAGTCAAATTTATATTTTGCACAGGTAATGATAATAAAGATTTTCCAAACAAAAAAGAGTAAAATAAAGGCATGCATTACACGGGATACGATCCAACTACCATTTTATCGGTTATTCAGCAGAAGCACATGTTAACCACTTTTGACTATTTTAATCACAGGCACAATTGCTGCGGATTAAACTTAACTTTGTAAACAAAGCACCCAATACTAGGAGTATTTTACTTTAGGTTCACTATTTAATTGAAACACAACAACAACACATTTTTTTTCAATGCATTGATTTTGAATTTGCAATAATTTCCAATTATTTATAGTGACTGTTTAAATATTTGCTTCCAAAACTGCAAGGTGAGTGAATGGCTACCATGCTCATTTGAGCACAACAGGAAAGGAAGCATATGGCTAATTTTATTCTCATACTACCTATGCAAGAATTACTGAGAATCAGGTGACCCATCACACGGTGGGTATTATTTTATGAAAGATAGTAAGATAGTACTGGCTTCCTCTCTGTCCTGTCTGTGTCACCTACAGTCACTGCCTCCTCTAATGCCACTCCACTTTTTTATGATGGTCACTGATACAGAGCATGATGATGAATAATCAGATGGATTTCTTTTACTGCAATTTATGTATACCTCAAAACTTCTGTACTGATCTCAGCAGCACGCTTTTAGATGTCTACATCAGGTTTTATAACAATTAATGAATGTAGCATGGAACTTCAACATAAACTTTTGGAATTGTATGTAAACTTTCCTTTAAAACAAATATAGTAAAGCTCAAATTAACAAAATAAAAACTAAGTAAAATCTAAAAGCTATAAAATACTTAAACAATCACAAACAAATCATTGCAGTCACATGGGAAACTTCATCTGGGTTATAATTTATTTTTAATTTTGTATGCAGACCATGTAAACATTCCCAATAAGTAAGGACAGAAAAATGTTATTTTATTTTTTATAACATTTTGGTGTTATTTTGCACACTTATAGTATTATTTTTCAGTGGGTTTTAGCGTAATAAAGTTGGTTTTAGAGACACTTTTGCGATGCATAATTTTAAAAAGTTAGGTTATAAGTAAAATTGACTTAATATATAAGTTATTTTAAATAAACAAACACTTTAACTATCAAGTCTTGAAAACAAGTATCTTATTTTTACATTAGAATTCAAACTGAGAAGAATTATGATGTGGTTTTACTTGCATATTATTGTACTTCTCCAGTCACCATGAAATGGATTCTTTACAACATATTTATCACGTTAATCACCGAGTCACACTTCAAATGATAGCAAAGTCATGAGTTCCAAATTTTCTTTGCTTAGATTGTGTGTTCGGTTAGTAGGAATCTTATTGTACTGTGAAAATAGTCATTCACTGTCCACGTTGGAACACAGAATCCATACTGCTTGTAAAACTGCAGCTGCATATTAAGAGTTATCTAATTTCATTGCCTGTAGGCATTTCACAATGTTAACCTTCTCAACTGAAAGTTGTAACTTGACTGCACCTTGTAGCCATCTGTGCACTTTTAGAATTGCGACTGCACTGAGTGATTGCATTCTAAGAGCAGCAATTGACGCAGTCTTCACAAGACCTTCATTTACCACAATGTTCTTAGGATTAAAAGATTTGTTCAGCATTGTAAACACAGGCTTTGAAGGATTAGAATTCAAAAGCTCTAAGAGTTTATTTTGAAGATGTAAACTTACTCACATAAGAGGATGTTTAACTTCTGCTTCAAGCAGTTGGATGCCAACACTTTCTAAAAATTTAATTATTTCACCTTCAAAAATACCCTGGCTGATCAATTTTAAACTGTGCTTAAGTTGTTTATTGAGTATAAATCATGGGCAGTAGCAAACTTTGATCTCTCCAGATGATGTTTTCGTGCTGAGAAGTCACGAGCACATCCCTTAACACTGCTTCAACTTAAGCCAAATTGTTAAACTTAAAAGAAAAAAATCAAAAAGTTAAAACTCAGTAGTAGAATTGAAAATCATTTCTTACAAAAAGTTTCACCGAGATTAGTTCAAAATACCTTAGTAATATATCGCTAAATAAGGAGCAACACTGAAAAGTGCAATGAGGAACTTGGGAACAACATTACATAAGCTGCTAAATAGCCAACTGTTGAATATGTAAAAAAATAAAAGAATTTGAGTTGGTTTTTGTAACACAAAAGATCTTGCTGATCTTTTCCTGAGCTATTTTGAAATACGGGCCACTAAAGCATTCCCTCTAATTTTTAAAACTTGGTATAGATATGTAGATGATATACTTGTATTGTTCCTGATAAACATGTAAATGATGCTTTAAAACTTTTAAATTTACAAGATAAGGTTATAAAATTCACATTAGAAACTGAAAGTGATGGCCATCTCCCTTTCCGGGATTTAAAAGTAATAAAAAAAGACAATAAATTGAATTTAGGAATATACAGAAGGCAAACCCACACTGATAATTATATAAAAAATAATGCCTTTACCCTTTTTCACATAAATTTGCTGTTTTTAATAGTTTAATTTATAGGTTAATTTACCTCTTAATAAAGATGAATTCTACAAAGAATATAAACACATTAGCAACACTGCTTTAATTAATGGTTTTAATACTGATTTTATAAATAAAAAAAATGAGAAGTTTAAATATTAAAAAGCTATTAAAGATATTTCTACGCTTAAGAAAATAAAAGATAATTACATTTTTAAAACATTTACGTATCACCCTTGGGAAAATAAAAAATTCACAAATATTTTCAAACAGCATGGTATAATATTGGTTCCTCAAAATAAATACAGTATAAAAAATTTGTTAGGCTTTTCTAAAAAGGATGAAATTTCAAAAAATAAAATATCTGGCATTTATCAATTAAATTGTATAAATTGTGACCTTGTTTATATTGGTAAGACTAAACGTCATTTGGAAACCAGAGTAAAAGAACACTTTAGGCATATTAAATACAAACAAATTGATAAATCAGCTGTAGCAGAACATTTTTGGAAATTTAATCATGTTAAATTATTAAAACACTTAAATGGACCCATAGATTTGGGAGAAAATATTTATATTAAAGTATAAAAATCATGCAATGAATTTTGATATACCTCCAATTGACTCTCTCACCAAATTTGTTTAGATTCCAGTAGTTAGCAATGCATTAGTACACAATCCACCTAGTAGCAGTAGCCATAACAGTGTAAATAAACAACATCAAAAACCAGACCAAAAGGAAATTAATGTTGATAATGCAATAGATTTATTGCGAAACTAGTCCAAGGATTCCAAAAGATAAGTGAAGATTTCTTGCAACTATTATTTTTATATTAATATGTAAGTTTTACTATTGTTTTACCTAATTCAAATTTGCATGTAAATTCATGTTGCGGGTGGCTGAGGGAAACAGAGGGGTGAACAGAAATGTGCAGCAGGAGGAGAGAACTGCGCAGCTAAACCTCTCTCTTTGTGCTTGAGCATTGGCTCCCAATCAACATTATGCACAATCACTATTGCGAAAGAAAGCTCTTTATTTTTATTTTAGTCTCAGAGAGAAATCTTTTCCTAATAAGAATGCCTACAGGCCTGTTAACAGTGAACATTTTGGTATGAAATGAAGGCACAAAATCTGCTGCATACATTACGAACTTACAACCTTGGTGGTAAACATTAACATTTCTACCAGGGCTCGTCATTGAGTGAAGTTTCAAACTTTCATTTTGCCATGTGTTATCAGAAAACACTGCCATTGCAAGACAACCCCAGTTCTGGACATTAATGTTCTAAAAAAAAACAACATTATATTTGGATAAATATGGTAGTTATTCTACTGGAAAGTATTCATAATACTATATCGACCCCAAACTTGAATACTTCACTTTGGTAAACCAATTATAAGTAAAATTTTTGTCTTTTTTTGTGTTTTACCTGGATAATTCTCATATTGTTAAAAAAATCACACAAAGTATAGTATTTTGCATAAAAACCCAATTTTTGCATTATTTTGCAATTTAAAGTAGACAAATTTTGCCATTTTTGGATGTCCAAAATATATTCCCACTACTTTTTCATGATTTTAATGTTTTTGGTCTTATCATTTAAACAAAATTTTCCCATTCCTAATAAAAAGAAATCTAAGGAGTGACTACCACAGAATAGGATGGCCATATAACAGTGGAGATATGTGCACACATTTTCTTGGGCACTAGGGCCCCTGGGCTGCATTCGGGATGTTTTACACAGCTTGGGAAATAGAGTAACAACACTGAGACATCAAGTACATTATAAACCCTAATATATAGCTAGTTCGCAGTAAATTAGACAACGTATTCTCTAAAATGGCTGAAAGTCTCAAAGAAAGATACATTCTTTGGTTGATAGCCCTCCTGGTTCTGTGCGTGTATAGTATCTAGGCATTCTTTTACTTCTGTTTATTTTTATTTTTCAAAAATGACTTGTAATTTAATAAAAATAGTGGTCTCTGCTAGCATGATAAGGGAAAAAAGCTACTAAGATATTAAACTACCATCAAATATAGTCCTCTACATTATTTTAGGACTGATCTCTTACCTTTTGCTCTGAATCATTCCTGGAGAGCACTGCATTTGGTACTAACAGCAACTCTGCATATCTGCCACAACTTAAAAGAGTAGCCAATGTCTTGAGGGCAGCAAATTGCAAGAAAGCCAACTGCAGAGAGACAACTTCACATTCAAGGAGTTTGTGATTGGCTACCCTGAAAAATGCATTAAACCAATTCTTTATTAGAATAGAAATTGGTTAGTAACTGAATCTATAAGCAGAGATGCATAACAGTGTAAGTTAAAAATTTAAATTAAATTAGACTGGGATGGTTAATGGTTAGGAAAGATGTCATCAGAACAGAAGGGATTTTAAAGTACAGCACCTTTCCAAAAATATAGCTATTTTCTTACAGATCCATATATGCATTTCGGAACATGAAATGAAGCAAAATATGCACATTTGATGAACCTTTTTGTGAGATTAATACATGCTTCAGCACCTTTATCCCCATTTTAACCGTGTTTTTAATAAATTAGACAGACTTTTTTCTTCTTCTTCCTCCTCTTCTTGAATATGATTTTAAGATTTTGTTTAATCGGAAGTCAACAACGCTCAACAAATATTAAAATATGTTTTATGGAAATCACCAATAATTATTCCTACCCCTAGCAACAATGGACAGTCTCAGCAACGATAGTCAGGTTTGGCTGATTCTGGCATTTTTTTTTTTTTTTTGAATTCCTTAAAACTGAAAAACATCCTTGACAGTCATCAGCCAAAAATATGGTAGATTTTTTGTATTTAAAGTTATATATCTTTATTATTGATTATAATCAATAATAATTACTGTCTAGACAATGTGCAGAAGCATAATAATTGAAATGTAAATGGCGTGTTATTTATGGACACTCTTTAACTGCAGTGGTTCTCAGCATCCCATTCTAAATTGGGTGTTAAAGACCGCTTAATTTTGCTCAGAGGCCTCTCAATCAGGCTTGAGGTTCTTTTACATGCCGTAAATTTATGACACGGGAACAACGGCTTGGCTTTACTTCCCTTCTGAAGGAAGCCATGCTAAGGATTTTTACGCCCGAAAAAATTCATTGTCCTCCGCCGGGTTACATCATAATTGCACAAATGCAACCACTTGATATCTGGTTTACTCCTGCCTGACCTGTCTCCTCTGAAGTAATAATGCACTTGGGCCAGCAATAGTGATTTGTTTTCATTGGTAGTTGTATATACGAGGGCCGTTCAGAAAGTAACCTCCGATCGGTCACAGTGCGGGTAGTGGGGGGAGTAGCGACGCCATCTGTGCATTCACGCACTCAGCAGGTCAGTCGGCATCAAGCCGTGGTCGAGTGAAAGTCGTACCTGCGCTAGTTTAGTGTTTGTGGCCGTTTGAAATGTGTACTGCAATAGAAAACCCCGCCAAATGTGAAGTGCGTGCTGTTATAAGGTTTTTTTACAGCCAAAGGATATTCTGCAGCAGCTATTCATCGTGAGCTTTGTGCCGTGTACGGACCAAGAGTTATGAGTGAAGGAGTGGTCCGTGAATGGGTATGTTTATTTAAAATTGGACGAGAAAACGTTCATGATGAAGAGAGGAGTGGTAGACCATCATTGGTCACGGACGAACTCGTTCAGACAGTTCATGCAAAAGTTCGTGAAAACCGACGTTTCACAATGTCGGAGTTGCCTACTGATTTTCCACAGATTTCTAAGACTCTCTTGTACGAGATAGTGACAGTAAGATTGGGTTACCGTAAGTTCTGTGCACGATGGGTGCCCAAAATTCTTACCGACCACCACAAAACTCAAAGAATGGCCTCTGCATTAGACTTTCTGTCACGTTATGAGGCCGAAGGTGAACCATTGTTAAACAGAATCGTGACCGGGGACGAAACCTGGATTAAGTACGTGAACCCTGAGGCAAAAGAACAATCAAAGATGTGGGCACATTCAAATTCGCCTACCAAACCAATAAAAGCCCGGCAAGATTTTTCTGCCCGAAAATTGATGGCAACGGTGTTTTGGGATGCAAAAGGGGTGTTGTTGGTTGAATTCATGGAACGTGGGACGACCATTAATCAAGACGTGTACTGTGAAACACTAAAACAATTACGACGGGCTATACAGAACAAACGCCGAGGTATGCTGACTTCCGGTATCGTTTTTTTGCACGATAACGCCCGTCCTCACTCTGCTCGCAGAACAACAGCCCTTCTTGAGTCCTTCAAGTGGGACGTTGTCAACCATCCACCTTACAGCCCAGATCTGGCGCCAAGCGATTATCACCTCTTCATGCATATGAAGAAATGGCTCAGGTCCCAGCGGTTTGATGACGACGAAGAGCTCAAAGATGCGGTCACAGGCTGGCTCCAGGCACAAGCGGGTGATTTTTATGCAGAAGGAATTTCAAAGCTTGTGAACAGATACGACAAGTGCCTCAATCGTTATGGAAACTATGTAGAAAAATAGTGCAAAGATGTAGTTGTAAGATGTATATATTAAAATATTTTTATTTAACTTGGTGAATTTCTTGCAATCAACCGGAGGCTACTTTCTGAACGGCCCTCGTATTAACACAGATTGGACTGAAACTTTTTTTTTTTTTTACATTTATGTTTGATTTTATGATTAAGTGATCCTTAGGGATCACTAATATTCGTGCACAAGTTATTTTCTCAAAATTCATTTTTAACTATTAAAAATTGCATGTCCTAAATAAAGGATGCTAGTCATGCTGAAGTTGTGAGATGTCCTATATATAGGTCGTAGGTCCTTGTTATGTATAAAGTCTGTTGTAAGTTTTGGTTTGATTATTGAAAATAATGCACTTAATTGGTAGTAAGAGGTTGAATAATTTATTTACATAGCTTTATATGGATAATAAATGTTTATTATTCAAATTAGTTTTTTTTTTTTTTAAGTAAGTTATAAAACATGAAACTCTGCATCCAAAACAATGAATATTGAAACATTTTGACCACTATGGTGTATGGTAAGCCTGAAAGCACTTAACATGTAGTCCCACATCACATTTTAGGCATCTTGTTGTAGGCTTGTAGTGGCATTTTCGACAATGAGTCGTGTTTTTCCTGCTGCACAACCCAATGTTCCATTCCATCAAATCGAGAATCTTGATGCTTATTTTTTGAAGGACGACCTTTGCTGTTACTAGCTTTAGCATTTTATTCAAGGATAGAAATAACCAGGAGTCTAATTGAAGTTCTATAGAGACATGTTTTGGTCTGCCCTGTCAACACCACTCATGTGTTTGTTGTAGACAAAGATGTTATGAGGTGGTCTGACTGTAATCCTTTTCTTCACCTTTTGAGAATATCTAGTTGTGTTGTGAAATAGCTGAGATGGGATGTAGTTTGAGGCCACTGAGAAACATTGTTATCATTCCATCTGGTTATTGCTATATTTTACTCTGTTGCCCGCTTTACTTCCAAACTTTCCCTGGAAGTCTTAAATGACTTAACATCAGAAAGAGGACAACCAGCAGTTCTATTCTCTCTTATTGTTCCAGTGCCTCGAATGTTCCTCTTTCCCAGCTCTTCTAAAAGTGGTACTGAAAAGTTATCAAAGAAAATGTGGTATGGTAATATCTGATGCTGGTTCAAAATATCGGCATACTGAAGTTCCATGCTCACTCCTAGCCCTAACACTTGATATTCCTTTGGAACAGATGAGTTAGCAACCTGGTAGGGATCCATCCAAGCAATGTACCCATTCGAAGTGGCATCTGTCCACAGCTTGAATCCAAAGCACACAGACTTCCCCCGAAGAAACTGTTTGCGCCATGTTTTCTGAAGTAAGGTACCATGGATTCATCGAGTGAATGATCTTCATATGTGGAACATGGGCTACTAATCTTTTATTCATTTGAGAAAGCAAAGGCCGAACTTTTGCAAATCTATCATTTTTATCCAGATCATCATTGTTACACACATGAAGGTTACTCATAATGAATTTAAATCGGGCTCTAGATATTGCTTTTGAGACAAGATTATTATGAGTGTCTGAGCTATTTTCCCACAGGAGATCAATGTAACCACTCAAAAGAAGCATAGCAATGAAGATTTTCATTTCATTTTCAGTGATATCACCATGAAGATTCTTCTTAGCTGCATATGATTTGAATGGAAAACAATTAAGCTTAAAATATCCTCATCTATAAATAATGAAAATAGTTCTTCAGGATTCAGGGAATTTTTTGAGCCAAACAAAGAAGGCCCACATTGTTTTATCTCCCTCTATATCTCCATCTAGCCAATGGTATTTCTTTTCTTCTTTGGCGCTGGTAGCACACATGAATCAGGATATGTGATGCATTCAATTTCTGCAAGCGCATTCAGTTGGTTTCCAGGAAGATTGTCTATTGTTGGCTGTTCTTTGTCACCCGAATCTTCATCAGTAACTACCTCATGGGCATTGACTGGAGGTAGAACGGAAACTTCAAATTCTCTCTGCTGTTTTATTCTCTCATCAATTTCATTATCTTCATCAGAACTGGCATTCAATATGTCAATCACTCATTCAAGGTCAGGCCCCTGTAACAATGAAATCATCATTGTTACACACTATCATATGGATTAATTTATGTGTTGCTCCAACATACGAGGGGCATACTGAAAGTCACGAGCAAACCATTGTAAAAATTTAAATTTCAACAATGTAACGAAACGAATTGCAGGATCGTAATCTACAGACTTGAAGCCATATGTTGACATATTGTGACGTCCTTAGCTTCTATCACGTGACCACAGACGGTGTTTGAAAAATGGCTGACATTGATGTTTCGTTTCGACAGCGTGCTGTCATTGAATTCCTTGTGAAAGAAGGAAAATCTGCTCCTGAAATTCATCTCAGACTTCAACGTGCATATGGAGGTGTCTGCATGGGTGCCAGCAGTGTTAGAAGATGGGTGAAACATTTCAAAGATGGAAACACGAGTCTGCAAAATGCGCCTCGTAGCAGGCGTCCTCGAACTGCCTCTACAGAACGCAACAAGGAAAGAGTTGATGAGCTCATTACAGGAGATAGACGTTTCACTGTGAATGAAATTGCTGCACAACTTGGAATAGGACATAGTGCAGTGCAAGAAATGATCCACAGCTTGGGTTATCAAAAGGTCTGTGCCCGTTGGGTCCCCCGTTTAATGACTGAAGACCACAAACTTCAGAGAAGAACCATTGCACAAAACCTTCTTCAGAGATTTCATAATGAAGGTGATGAATTTTTGACGTGTATTGTGACTGGAGATGAGAGCTGGTTCCATCACTATGAGCCAGAAACGAAACGTCAGAGTATGGAATGACACCACTTGAACTCACCATCGAAGAAGAAAGCGAAGACAGTGCAGTCTGTAGGAAAAGTTATGGGAAGTGTCTTTTGGGATGCACAAGGTTGCATTCTGGTTGACTTTCTTGAACCTGGACAAACCATAAATTCTGCCTGCTACATCAAGACACTTCTGAAGCTCCGTCGGGCTTTGTGTGATAAACGCCCTGGAAAGAGGATCATCCTTCAACAGGAAAATGCGCGTCCGCATACTGCCTGTGCCACTATGGAGAAGATCAGGGCATTAGGGTAGCAAACTCTTCCACATCCTCCCTACAGTCCTGACTTGGCACCCTCCGACTACCATCTTTTCGGTTCTGTGAAGGAGCAGATGCGTGGCCAACGCTACGAGATGCTGGAGGATATTCGGAAAGCAGTGCGTCAGGGTCTGCGGGCAGCTGGAACGGAGTTCTATCACAAGGGCATTTTCAAACTTGTAGAACGATAGGAAAAATACGTGCAAAAAAAATGGAGACTATGTCGAAAAGTGAAAGAAAGTCTTAGATTATGATGATGTATTTGGTTTGGCTTAAAAATAAATATTAAGATTGTAAAACAGTGTTGCTCATGACTTTCAGTATGCCCCTCGTAAGATAAAGTTTAATTGTTGCCTTAAAATTGGTAGCATGTGTACACCCAATAAGATAAAATATGCTCACAACAATAGAGATTTTCAACTCCAGTGAGCCTGGCGTACTATACATAGGTCATGCAAATAAATAGACCCTCTGTAGATAACATTATTGTACATATTGAATTGAAGCATATTCAAATAAACAATAATAGTGGCAACCAGTTTCATAAACGTAAGATAAGGATATACTAACTTTTGTAGACGTAGTTGCGTTCAGTCAGCCATCTTCCAAGGTGTGCTATCTTTGTACTCACCTATACACAACTAAAAAAAAACATAAAAAGCAAGTTTACAACACTATCCCTTCTACAAAGCTTCTTCCTTCCTTAGGCAGTACTGACAACAACTGAAGACAACTTGTACTATTACAAGAGGCTTTAAAGAATGAACAGGCAAGGTGTCCTACTAGTAGGATGTCAGTCCTAAAAGGGTTTATCATTCTATCTACAACAGTAATTAGCATTACACACAAATGTATTAATAAATGTTCCTACAGTGCACTCACCAGTCAGTCAGTCAGTTATTATTAGGGATAGCATCTTGGGGACCAATAGCGGGACAAAGCAGATACGAGTTGCATACCTACCGAATAGAGATCGACCTGCATTGGCGACTGCATGTGCCACATGTAAAAACCTGTAGTAACATGTTGGCTTGATACAGAAGCACACTATGCTGTATATTACAATACTGTTTTACAGGCAATTAATGCCTTTGATAATAGTACATGCTCTTCAATCAAGATTGTAAAATCTTTTGCTTCAAATGGATTGCATGAAAATTTGCAATTCATACAGAAGAACTTTGCAGATATATCTACAACAATAACACATTTTGGAAACATTGAACATTGAAATGCCTCGAGCTCTAAAAGCGTCGAACTTGTGGAAGCAATTGATCAGAGATCTGCGACACCTGTTTTAGACTGTGTGAAAAAGAAAGTGAAGATTGTTTGGAAACAATGTCGGATTTTCGATATGAAATGTGCTAAGAGGTGTTACTACAGAAATAATTTCTGATGAAGTTATCTTACCCAATAATCGATGATGTGTTCTATTTCCGTTTTGCTCTAATCACATCTTGTGATATTGACCGAATTTTTTTCACAATATAAAGCCTGTTTACGTGTCAATCAGAGACAATTCACATTTGAGATTTTACAAATTTATGTTGTGGTCTATGTATCTTGAGAGAAAATGAAATGGCTAATGATGCTGATGACTTATTACACAACAGCAACTGAATGTATGTAGTTCCTGCAAATCATTGGTCTTTATATTTACCATGCACTCAATCTCAACTGCCTTCCACTGCTAGTGAAAACATCACAGTCTTCTATTGGTTCCTTTTATTAGTACCACTATGTACTCACTGCATTGTCAACACAACTATGTACCACGCTGCACTAACTTTGATTCTGTCCCGCTATCGGCACCTGAGATGCTATCCCTAGTTATTCTACGTTAGTATAGTCTTTTCGAATCAAGAAAAATTTCTTCTTTACCCAGGTGCAGTCGTTTGTTCTTTGCATATGAATGAAGAAGAAACCGCCATACATTCAACAGTTTAGAGAGAAGTGGCTAATAGATAATTAGTTTAAGAACTGAATTCAAACGGTGCCGACAGATAAAACAAAAGCATGGTTTATTGTCAATGCCTTCTCAATTCCAAGTATTCCAAACTTAGAGATCATTCTAAATTCAAAAAGCATTTGAAAGCGGCAAAACCATTTTCTGTGCCAAACAGTCTAAATTGAATTTTCAGCCTAAAGTGCCACCACTTACAAACAGCTAGAGCTGAGGCTGGGATGATATTATATGTGGCCATGCATTGTGTGTAGGTAATCTTGCCAAACTGAATAAATGATGTTTCCAGTTAAGTGATTTGAAAATGTGTCGCACAAAATGTAATGAAGTTATAAAGAATGTTATATATCCACACTTCTAAGAATTTCTGAAAAACGATACTGGTGATAGTTGGTATACTGTACTTGTTGACGAAAGCACAGACATTATTGTTATTAAACAATTGTGTGCTTATATTTTGTACTATTCAAAGTATAAATGTTTCAACATTTTTAAAACTATTAGAAATTGATTTGGGGATGCAAAAATAATTGTTAAAGGGGTGAAAGTTATATTGGCTGACTTTGGATATGATTTGCAAAAAATGAGTGATATAGGTAGTAATAATGCCTCTGTTATGGTTGGTAAGACAAAGTTTATGCCCTCCTTAAGCAGCAAATCAACTCCTGATCCTAATACTATGTGCTTGTCACTTGATCCAGCTAGCCCTTTTTCATTCCTGTAAAGAAGAGCTACTAGCACATTTAGAGTTAATCTTTTCTGAAATGCACAACTGGTTACATCGCTCCTTGACAAGGTAGAAATGATGCAATGAATTACACAGCACGCAGTATGATGAGGATCTTGGTCTTCCGGAAAGACCAAGATACCATGGACACTAGCCGCCGAAGCTTACGCAAGAAAATGATGAGGATCACTTGAAGATATAATAAAATGCAGGAATGCAGTGGATTCCAATTGAACCTGTCTGTGAACATGTACTTAATCAATAGGAGGCCCTATCAGAATATTTCAGAGAAGCTGCAGTAACTGAAATGTGCTATACAGCTCAGATTCGTTATAACATGTATAAAGATAATTACAAAAAGTTGTTTTTTTAATACTTCTGCGACCAATTCTGCAAAAATACAATAAATTGAACAATGTGCTTCAATCTAGATCTGCCAATTACACTAAGTTGCTTAAGGATCTCATTATTCACATAAGAGCACTGGCAGAAATAGTGGTCCTGAAGGAATGTCCAGACGATGTTATCAGCAAACATCAAGAATTTTCGGCACCCTCAGCCACAACTGGGTTCTGCATTTGAAGACCGAGTATGAATTCTGTATACTAGCGGCGGCATGGATGTGGACACAGAAATGAGAATAAGAAAAATTTGTGTGAAATTTATTGTGTGCCTGCTTAGTGCTTGTCTTACTAAGAATGTGAAAGTATTACAGAAAATGTCATCTATAGCACCTGAAAAATGTTTGAGAAGGATCAAAGATAGCAATACCTCTAAGCTATCTGTCTTAGAACTCCAGTTGCAGAAAATAACTTTGTGGGGTAGGAAAATGTAGGCTGATGTGTCAAAATATACCGCAAGTAAAGAGAACCATCTTCATTAACTTTGTAATTTAGTAAAGATGGTTTTAGTTTTGCCTTGGTCTAATGCAGAGATAGAGAGGTGCTTCAGTGAAATGAACATTGCCAAAACTCCCCATAGGAACAGGATGGAAAATACAATGCTCAACTCCATGCTGGTCTTCGGTGTCAAGGATAGTGCTGCCACAAATTTGTTTAATGATGTAATTTTGAAAAGAATCAGTAGGTATTCAAACATTTTTTAATTGTGTAAGTTTTTAAAAATGTAATTATTCTTCATCAGGCCCACTTTTATTTTTTGTGTTGATAGGTACAATGGGGGCATAATAAGGGTAGTGTGGCAATCCTGACAAACCAGGGCCGTCGACATGTAAATATTTACATTTCATGGAAAATGATGTGGATGACCTGCATGCAATTCCTGTCTTTCACATGGATTAAATGTGTTGTGCAGTGAAGTTTAATATAGTGAATTAAAAGACTTAAAAACCTGTTCTTTCACAGTTATTAGTATAGTGTATCATTTTTAAATGTAAAAAGAAGCTAGTAACAGTGAAGGATAACACAAATATTAATATAAAAATAATAGTTGCAACCAATCTTCACTTATCTTTTGGAATCCTTGCCTGGACTAGTTTCGCAACGATTTCATTGCATTATCAACATATCCTTTTGGTATCTTTTTTGATGTTGTTTATTTACACTGTTATGGTTACTGCTACTAGGTGGATTGTGTACTAATGCATTGCTAACTACTGGAATCAAAACAAATTTGGTAAGAGTGTCAATTGGAGGTATATCAAAATTCAGTGCATGATTTCTATACTTTGATATAAATATTTTCTCCCAAACCATTAAATCTATGGGCTCATTTAAGTGTTTCAATAATTTAACATCTGGATTTATTTCATGATTAAATTTCCAAAAATGTTCTGCTACAGCTGATTTATCAATTTGTTTGTATTTAATATTCCTAAAGTGTTCTTTTACTCTGGTTTCCAAATGACGTTTAGTCTTACCAATATAAACAAGGTCACAATTTAAACAGTTTAATTGATAAATGCCAGATTTTTTATTTTTTGAAATTTCATCCTTTTTAGAAAAGCCTAACAAATTTTTTATACTATATTTATTTTGAGGAACCAATATTATGCCATGCTCTTTGAAAATATTTGTGAATTTTTTATTTGCCCAAGGGTGATAAGTAAATTTTTTAAAAATGTAATTATCTTTTATTTTCTTAAGCGTAGAAATATCTTTAATAGCTTTTTGATATTTAAACTTCTCAATTTTTTTATTTATAAAATCAGTATTAAAACCATTAATTAATGCAGTGTTAATAATGTGTTTATATTCTTTATAGAATTCATCTTTATTAAGGGGTAAATTAATTAACCTATAAATTAAACTATAAAAAACAGCAAATTTATGTGAAAAAGGGTTAAAGCCATTATTTTTTATATAATTATCAGTGTGGGTTTGCTTTCTGTATATTCCAAAATTCAATTTATTGTCTTTTTTTATTATTTTTAAATCCAGGAAAGGGAGATAACCATCACTTTCAGTTTCTAATGTGAATTTTATAGCCTTATCTTGTAAATTTAAAAGTTTTAAAGTATCATTTACATGTTTATCAGGACCAATAGCAAATATATCATCTACATATCTATACCAAGTTTTAAAAATTAGAGGGAATGCTTTAGTGACCTGTATTTCAAAATAGTTCATGAAAAGATCAGCAAGAAAAGGTGAAAGTGGACTACCCATTGCTAAACCAGAAGTTTGCTGATAGAATTTGTCATTAAAGCTGAAAAAATTTTGATCCAAACAAAGATTAGTAAGGATAACAAATTCATTTATTAAATTTTCATTCAGTTCTATAGAACTTAACCATTTTTTTAAAAATGTCAAAATTTTTTTTTCTAGGAATGCTTGGAAACAAAGCAGTTACATCAAAAGAAACAAGTTTATCATTAGTAGACAATGTAATATTGCTGATCCTTTCAACTAGCTCAAAAGAATTTTTAATACTTAAACTCTCAAATTTTTCAAAATTAGTGAATTTTTTATTTAACCATTTAGCTAGGCTGTAAGTAGGTGAATTTATGCAATTTACAATAGGTCTCATTTTATTTCCAGGTTTATGAATTTTGGGAAGAGCATATATTCTGGGTAAAATTGGATTACTGATTTTTATAATTTGCTTTTCTTTATTTGTAATACTTTTAAGGTCTTATTATAAATTGAAATGCAGGATTTTAAAGGGTTAATATCAATGCTTTTGTAATCTTCACCTTGAAGTAAGAGTTCCATTCTGTTAATGTAATCAATTTTATTTAAAATTACAATGCTGTTACCTTTATCAGCTTTAGTACAGATTACATCTTTTTTATTTTAATGATTTAATAATTTGTTTATTGTGATTTACTTTAGGGTGATTTTTATTCAAATTCTGTAATATTTTACTACATTTTTCTTTAACCAATAATTTATTATTTTCATTTAAATCCTGACTAGCAATTTCTATATCTGCTAATTATAAAAATCAGTAATCCAA
This sequence comes from Hymenopus coronatus, assembly GCA_030762935.1. Taxonomy (NCBI): domain Eukaryota; kingdom Metazoa; phylum Arthropoda; class Insecta; order Mantodea; family Hymenopodidae; genus Hymenopus; species Hymenopus coronatus. Next base: position 706,853 of record CM060890.1, on the reverse strand, counting down.
TTTTACCCAGAATATATGCTCTTCCCAAAATTCATAAACCTGGAAATAAAATGAGACCTATTGTAAATTGCATAAATTCACCTACTTACAGCCTAGCTAAATGGTTAAATAAAAAATTCACTAATTTTGAAAAATTTGAGAGTTTAAGTATTAAAAATTCTTTTGAGCTAGTTGAAAGGATCAGCAATATTACATTGTCTACTAATGATAAACTTGTTTCTTTTGATGTAACTGCTTTGTTTCCAAGCATTCCTAGAAAAAAAAATTTTGACATTTTTAAAAAAATGGTTAAGTTCTATAGAACTGAATGAAAATTTAATAAATGATTTTGTTATCCTTACTAATCTTTGTTTGGATCAAAATTTTTTCAGCTTTAATGACAAATTCTATCAACAAACTTCTGGTTTAGCAATGGGTAGTCCACTTTCACCTTTTCTTGCTGATCTTTTCATGAACTATTTTGAAATACAGGTCACTAAAGCATTCCCTCTAATTTTTAAAACTTGGTATAGATATGTAGATGATATATTTGCTATTGGTCCTGATAAACATGTAAATGATGCTTTAAAACTTTTAAATTTACAAGATAAGGCTATAAAATTCACATTAGAAACTGAAAGTGATGGTTATCTCTCTTTCCTGGATTTAAAAATAATAAAAAAAGACAATAAATTGAATTTTGGAATATACAGAAAGCAAACCCACACTGATAATTATATAAAAAATAATGGCTTTAACCCTTTTTCACATAAATTTGCTGTTTTTAATAGTTTAATTTATAGGTTAATTAATTTACCCCTTAATAAAGATGAATTCTATAAAGAATATAAACACATTATTAACACTAATTTAATTAATGGTTTTAATACTGATTTTATAAATAAAAAAATTGAGAAGTTTAAATATCAAAAAGCTATTAAAGATATTTCTACGCTTAAGAAAATAAAAGATAATTACATTTTTAAAAAATTTACTTATCACCCTTGGGCAAATAAAAAATTCACAAATATTTTCAAAGAGCATGGCATAATATTGGTTCCTCAAAATAAATATAGTATAAAAAATTTGTTAGGCTTTTCTAAAAAGGATGAAATTTCAAAAAATAAAAAATCTGGCATTTATCAATTAAACTGTTTAAATTGTGACCTTGTTTATATTGGTAAGACTAAACGTCATTTGGAAACCAGAGTAAAAGAACACTTTAGGAATATTAAATACAAACAAATTGATAAATCAGCTGTAGCAGAACATTTTTGGAAATTTAATCATGAAATAAATCCAGATGTTAAATTATTAAAACACTTAAATGGGCCCATAGATTTAATGGTTTGGGAGAAAATATTTATATCAAAGTATAGAAATCATGCAATGAATTTTGATATACCTCCAATTGACACTCTTACCAAATTTCTTTTGATTCCAGTAGTTAGCAATGCATTAGTACACAATCCACCTAGTAGCAGTAACCATAACAGTGCAAATAAACAACATCAAAAAAGAGACCAAAAGGATATGTTGATAATGCAATGAAATCGTTGCGAAACTAGTCCAAACAAGGATTCCAAAAGGTAAGTGAAGATTGGTTGCAACTATTATTTTTATATTAATATTTGTGTTATTCTTCACTGTTACTAGCTTCTTTTTACATTTAAAAGTTTATTTGTTTTGAAGCATTCCTTTGTTTCAGTACATTTTAGGTTATTGCTTATGATGAATATGATGGAATATAATAATTATAGGTTTAATCTGAATTTTAATAATAATAAACATGAAATTAAGCTATATTTGAAATTACAAGAAAAAAGAAGACATATTCTTGCAGATATACGTTTCTTAAACCTGTGTTCAAAACGTAAAGTAACTCCTATTTTTGTTAGAAAAACTGTTAAATTTGACAATAATAGTATTCATCAAAAAGCAGCAGAGAAGAAAGTAATTGAAGTTGAAAGAAGTTTGCATTTTAAAAACTTAAATAACATTGAACTGAAATTATATAATTTGCATCTTAAACTTATAAATGTTTTAGGTAATTCAATTTGGCTAAATTTGGAATATAAATTGTTTCAAAATTTGAACTTTAGCATGAAAAATAAAACAAATAAACTGAAAAATAAGTTAAATAAATTATGCTTAAAACAAAATAAATTGAAACCAACTAAAGGGAATAACCCTAAAGATAATGTAATTAACCTTTCAAATTGTAATTTCAATGAGAAAGAAATTAATTTTTTGAATAAAGGTTTAAAAACCTGTGTAGATTTTTCAAAAAATATAGATGATTATGTAGCAGATATAGAAATTGCTAGTCAGGATTTAAATGAAAATAATAAATTATTGGTTAAAGAAAAATGTAGTAAAATATTACAGAATTTGAATAAAAATCACCCTAAAGTAAATCACAATAAACAAATTATTAAATCATTAAAAGAAAAAGATGTAATCTATACTAAAGCTGATAAAGGTAACAGCATTGTAATTTTAAATAAAATTGATTACATTAACAGAATGGAACTCTTACTTCAAGGTGAAGATTACAAAAGCATTGATATTAACCCTTTAAAATCCTGCATTTCAATTTATAATAAGACCTTAAAAGTATTACAAATAAAGAAAAGCAAATTATAAAAATCAGTAATCCAATTTTACCCAAAATATATGCTCTTCCCAAAATTCATAAACCTGGAAATAAAATGAGACCTATTGTAAATTGCATAAATTCACCTACTTACAGCCTAGCTAAATGGTTAAATAAAAAATTCACTAATTTTGAAAAATTTGAGAGTTTAAGTATTTAAAATTCTTTTGAGCTAGTTGAAAGGATCAGCAATATTACATTGTCTACTAATGATAAACTTGTTTCTTTTGATGTAACTGCTTTGTTTCCAAGCATTCCTAGAAAAAAACTTTTGACATTTTTAAAAAAATGGTTAAGTTCTATAGAACTGAATGAAAATTTAATAAATGATTTTGTTATCCTTACTAATCTTTGTTTGGATCAAAATTTTTTCAGCTTTAATGACAAATTCTATCAACAAACTTCTGGTTTAGCAATGGGTAGTCCACTTTCACCTTTTCTTGCTGATCTTTTCATGAGCTATTTTGAAATACAGGTCACTAAAGCATTCCCTCTAATTTTTAAAACTTGGTATAGATATGTAGATGATATATTTGCTATTGTTCCTGATAAACATGTAAATGATGCTTTAAAACTTTTAAATTTACAAGATAAGGCTATAAAATTCACATTAGAAACTGAAAGTGATGGTTATCTCCCTTTCCTGGATTTAAAAATAATATAAAAAGACAATAAATTGAATTTTGGAATATACAGAAAGCAAACCCACACTGATAATTATATAAAAAATAATGGCTTTAACCCTTTTTCACATAAATTTGCTGTTTTTAATAGTTTAATTTATAGGTTAATTAATTTACCCCTTAATAAAGATGAATTCTATAAAGAATATAAACACATTATTAACACTAATTTAATTAATGGTTTTAATACTGATTTTATAAATAAAAAAATTGAGAAGTTTAAATATCAAAAAGCTATTAAAGATATTTCTACGCTTAAGAAAATAAAAGATAATTACAAATTTAAAAAATTTACTTATCACCCTTGGGCAAATAAAAAATTCACAAATATTTTCAAAGAGCATGGCATAATATTGGTTCCTCAAAATAAATATAGTATAAAAAATTTGTTAGGCTTTTCTAAAAAGGATGAAATTTCAAAAAATAAAAAATCTGGCATTTATCAATTAAACTGTTTAAATTGAGACCTTGTTTATATTGGTAAGACTAAACGTCATTTGGAAACCAGAGTAAAAGAACACTTTAGGAATATTAAATACAAACAAATTGATAAATCAGCTGTAGCAGAACATTTTTGGAAATTTAATCATGAAATAAATCCAGATGTTAAATTATTAAAACACTTAAATGGGCCCATAGATTTAATGGTTTGGGAGAAAATATTTATATCAAAGTATAGAAATCATGCAATGAATTTTGATATACCTCCAATTGACACTCTTACCAAATTTGTTTTGATTCCAGTAGTTAGCAAAGCATTAGTACACAATCCACCTAGTAGCAGTAACCATAACAGTATAAATAAACAACATCAAAAAAGATACCAAAAGGATATGTTGATAATGCAATGAAATCGTTGAGAAACTAGTCCAGGCAAGGATTCCAAAAGATAAGTGGAGATTGGTTGCAACTATTATTTTTATATTAATAGTGTATCATATTTAGTTCAGAACTCTAAATTGATTTTTATCTTTTTCTTTTTTTTTTATTTCTTTTTTCTGGCAGATTTTGCAACAAATTAGCAGATTTTGAAGGTTATGTTAGCCAAAATCTGTGTGACAGAATTGGCAACACTGGTGCTGGCATAAATGTAATGGTTCCCATCCATCAACTGTGTACTGTCTAATTGGCCCAGATAGTGCTTTATCAGAACAGATTTTTCACAACAAAATCATGCAGAAGGTTAATGAAACATTGTGTGAACTTTCAGAAGAACTCAAGACAAAGTTTATCGAAACTAATGGCATCATTCTGTGGTGGCCATCAGCAAAGTAAATACTGCAATCGATGACAAGCATCAGAGAAACAGAATAAACCAGCACAACAAATATTTAAAGTACATTGAACTTCATAAGTCGAAACCTAAGCAAACAAATCGGACACACTTTCGCTTCAGCATCTATAAGCAGCGATAATTGAATGAGTTTATTGCGGATCTTGTAATAGCATTAATTCAGTCAGGAATTCCAATCTGCAAGGTAAAAATCCTGCATTCAAATCATTTCTTGAGAAATACACACAACATTCAATACCAGATGAGAGCACTCTTGAGAAAAAATTACATACAGACAATATGTGAAAACATCTAAGAGAAAATAAAAGTGGCAATCAGCAAAAACGAAGTGGGATTCATTTTAAATGAAACTACTAATGAGCTGCAAAGATATATTCTGAATCTGTTGATTTTTCCATTATCTGATGAATGAGTAAACACTGTTTTTTTTTAAAATGTACCAACTTGAGAACACAAATCCCTGCATGATAATGCAATCATTCAACGATTATGAACCTGTGGTTAAGAGCACACAATACATAAAAGTCAAGCCTGTGATGCTGACAAGATATACTCTATTAGTTTCTGTAAATGTAGAGTGGAGTTTCTCCATATACAAGGAGCTATTGAGCTCAAAGTATCAGCAGTGATTTAGTGTCAAAAACATTGTTTACAACCCAGTATAACAAGTTTATAAATTATAAGAACCCAGTAAATGGGACAAAAAATAAATGTAGCTGGTTTAAAGAGTTATTCTTTTATTACTTTCTCTAGCCCCGTATGTACAATGTACATAGGGACAGAGAAGTATTGCATTCCAACCAAAAATTCGATGTCGAGATTTCACCAGAAATACATGTTTTAGGAAGAAAAAAAAAAAAAAAAAAGCATTCCCAGAAAAAGGTCCGCGCAGTGTGTGTGTGTGTGGGTGTGTGGGTGCGTGTGGGTGGGTGCGTGCACGTATGCATGTGGGTGGGTGGGTGGGTGCGTGCACGTGTGCATGTGTGTGTGTATGTGTGTCCGTGTGTCTGTGAACACGATAACTCAAAAACGAAAAGTAGCTAAAATACCAAACTTGGTATTTAAGTTCAGTATCTTGTGGGGATGCCAAACGAAGATTTTGAGAAAAATCCCCCACCCCAAACTACCCTTTATATGGAACTTTTTTCGAAAATTTTGATTTTCTTAAAAATGGCTCTAACGATTTTGATTAAAATATTGTATATTAAAGATATATACCTGAAAAATAAAACGCATATCTTGAATTTTCGTGGAATAGCTTCTAAAGACCTGTTTATTCTGGGTGAATTTTGCTTAATTTGGTTAAACTAATAAACCGTAAGAGATAGACAAAAATTTACTATACAAAAAATGTAGGCCTTGTTACAATACACAATTTAAGTCATATACATTTTTTCGTGAAGCTTACCGTTTTTGAGGTATTCTTTGTTATTAGTTTCAGTTGTGAAGTACTTATACTTTTCTCAGATGAAAGTGTCCGTTTTTCTTTTGTTCTACTCCTGGCCAAGAAAAGAAGCGATTTGTAATGACAATCACATAACGACAGCTTTTAAAACATTTGACTATCGATTTAGTCTAGTGTATTCCCTTATTTCCTTCCTATTTATAAGGAACTAAGTAATATGAGCAGTGTGCTGAATATCTCGATTAACAAGGTGCAGAAAGAAGAATAATCTTATGTAAGAAGTTTGTAGAACGGCTAGAGAGTCATGTGAGTGTAACAGATCAGATTTTTCTTCTATTATAATTCTCTGTAATAGATATGGAGTCATCTTTATTGATAGGGAAACCAGAAAGACCTCACTGCTTCAAATATGTTGTATAAGTTGTGTGCAAGTAAGACATAGATAACATCTGTCATATTTGAACAGTGACTGGGAGAGTTTAAAATTAAAATGGCACGAAAAAACCAGAAAGCCATACTTTTTCTTGACAATGACCTCGTCATCCTAAGTTCCATTTCTCCAATGAGAAATTTTTTTTACTTTGGAATGCTATGTCACACACTTAGGCTCTGGTTCAAAGGATAATTTCAAAATAGCATATGAATGATGATGATTGTGTACAAGATTTAACAAAAATATAAATGGATAGATAGAGTCAGACTGAAAAACTCAATGTCATACCCAGGATTTGAACTATGGATTTCCCAATCTCTAGCTAGTCACTCTAAGCACTGAGCTACCATGGCAACATTCGGCACAGCATTAAATTCCTCAACTGACTCACATGTTTCCCGGTAAACCACAAGGTGATCTCTAATTAATTTGAGATGACTTATTTTGAGATGACATACCCTAATGGCGACTTACTATACCCCAGGCTTCTTAATAGCCCAATATTATGGTCAATTAGAGACCAGAGATTTATGGTTCAAATCTCAGTATGGCATTGAATTTTTCAATCTGACTCTACCTATGCAACTCCTGTTCTACACAAGGTTTGTGTGAAAAAAAACAAATTAACAAAAACATAAATGTTGGTATTGTGTAACCTGGACTAAATCTGCTTGAGGAAATGTTTCAGGATAGGGATACTCATTACACAACCTATATTGACCCAAGGCCACAGTGACATAATGGAACAACTGCAGAACTTCAGGTGCTAGCAGACAGGGTATGGCATTATACAACACTAATGCTGAGTAAAAAGATGTTCCTGTTTCATTGACTTCACTTCAGAAGGATTGTTAAGTCTTTCTCCCTCTCTCTTCATCTACCTCTGTAATGATGTCACTTGTGTTTTACAGGAACCTCTATCTGAAAATATTAGAATGGTTAAAAGAGTGAACTTATGACATCTATAAAACATTATTGTCTCTAAAAGAGGGTTTGAAGCTCTTCGTAACATACAGCTGTTGTTAGGTGTTAAACAAATGGTACAGCAAGAATAGTATTTCACTTCTGAATAAACATTTAAAATTTTTGAATTACATGTCAAAAAAGATGTAGAAACAATAAAAAAACAAACCATACAGTGTAATTTTTACAAAACAGTAAACAGCAAAAATGCAACTTACTTATTATACTTGATCACAATTTAAAATGACCTGGTGAACATTAATTCCTGTGTTTCTATAGACGTAGAATGACACAAGAAAGTATCCAATTTCCTACCTGGCTGCTATAGTATCCTTATTTGAAGCACTGCCATCAGTCTCTCCCTGAACTTTTACATCTGATCCAGTGAGTGCAATTCGGTCAGTGCTTCCCCGTCTTTGTGTCACTTCTCCAATTATACTGGAAACCATTTCATTGGTTAAAGATTCCACTGTACGTGCTGCCATTATTCTGCAAGTGTCTACTGAAACTGAGTTAGAGCGCCAACTATCTGTTGTTACTGATGAGTGACGTCGCTTTAAATCTGGTGGAACTGGCTCTGGATTGATTAATTCCATCTCAGCTAGAGTTAAATCACACTGTGGAAAGAACAGCTGAAAAGAAATTCATTGTACATTATTTACTTCTTTTATATGTCATATCATGAGGGTCACTTGAAAAGTTTTTGGATACGAAGCAGAAAATGATGCCACAAATTTTGAAATTGCTTATATTTTTCAAAATAGCCTCCTTTAACATCAATGAACAGAGTCCAGTGTTGTTCCATAACCTTTTACCCTTTACAGATGTCACATTTCTTGAGGCCTGCAAAATATGGCTTAGCTGATGTTCAATGGATGAAAACCTCTCTCCAAAAAAGAATTTTCTGAATCTGAGGAATAGAAGAGTCTCTGGACAGTGAAGATAAACAGACAGAAAAAGCACTCCAGAATATAAAATTGTGTAAGTTCAGATCTATGATTATGCAAGTGCAGTAAACAGCATTTAGAACTAATGCGTGGAAGAAACTTTTGTATGATGACAGTATTGAATTAGACACCAATACAATTGAATTAAATGACTTTCACCAAACACTGGTTGCGAATGGCAGGAAAGATGACACAGTAGATGAGATTGAAGATTGGCTTGATGGAGATGAAGATGATCCAGGCTATCACATCATGACTGATGAAGAAATTGTGGCAAGTGTAAGCAATGCAAGGGACACTAGTAGCAAATTTGAGGCTGCGGAATTCAAAAGTGAAATTAAGTGAGGTTAAACAGCATCTGAATTGTGTAATAGACTTAAAACTGACAATAAACAGATTTCCACATACTACCATCATTTGAGGAATCTTCGTGTTCTCATTGTGAAAGAGAGATGTATGGACCACAAAAGCGAATTGATGGTTTCTTCAAACCAAACAAATAAAATATGTGTAATTAAAATCAGGTGGGTCTATTGTATCTTACATTCTAATAAAATATACAGTACTCTAACTTCATTCACAATTTTTCTTAATCCAGACAACATTGAGCCCCAATTGGTCCAGTTTAACAGGTTTTACAGTACTTTGGAAATGCTGCTTCAATCTGTGGATTACTCTGAGAACTTTTCAAATGACCCTCAAAGCTAATAATCAAATAACAGAAATAATCACTAAGTTTGTTTCCAAGCCATAAACATCGAGAAAAACAACAGGAAAAAATAACTTCAATAAAAATATATAACAACACTTTCCAAACAAGGTATTAATGTAAAATCAAATACTGGAAGGGGAACACAGTTAAACAAAATAATAACTTTTTCAAGTGCATTCTAGTACCTTTAGCACTAAATTTGCCTCAATAAATATCTTCTTTACTATAGAACATGTCTGCAAAACATGCCCTGTAGTTGACTATGCAGTATGCAGTTTAGGGCAGCAAGCTTAGTGTTAAATCAGATCTAATTATTTGCTTTACTGCTATTAAATGTATCTACTTAAAAGTATGTATGCTTTGAACAGAGATATATGCTAAGTAATATACTATACCTCCTCTGTTAAACCGCTTACTCTTGTGATCTGAAGAAATATATCTGGAGAGATACCACTTAGTTTATTGATGTTGAATGGAGTAGGTTCACAAGGCTCAAGTGTGTTCAGTAATCCATCACTGCAAAGGAGTAGGAAATATGCAGTTATTAGATTTCAGATTAAACAAACTAAAAGAGAAGAGGTAACATGGGCCAGTTTCATAAAGCTTGACAGGTGCAATTATGTAACATCCTAATTTGTCAATGTGTCGTCACTGTTTTATGTTACCTATATAAACATTACAAACATATGGCATGCTACAGTTCAGTTTATTCCACTCCAGACAGCTCTGTAATGCACCAGATTAATTGTACTCAAGATTAAATATACCTAATGCACTTACAATCAATTATTATCTAAAGGAATTGTTACACACACGCACACACATATATACATATGAGAGTCCTCTCCTCCTGTAGATTGGTAACTAGGCAACCTGGCATTTTAAAGACAGTGTGAAATGCAGGTGCTGATACTGTATTCACTAGCCCCCAATCAGGGTACAGTGATGCTCGTTGTTAACTTGTTCCAGCAGTGCAATGGTTAACATGATGGAAAGTCATGTTAAACGTCAAAAGTTCAATTCATGCCTGTGAATAAATTAATGTTTTATTCCCTTCTGCTCATGTTTTGAGAATATTCTAGCAAATCATGATTTCTTTCCAAATGCACTAGAAAGTGGATTTACCTATAAATACGAAATTCCAGCTGTTTGTGTTCACAGTGGAACTATGTTTTCGAATAGAGAGTATCTATATGTATTGTTAGTATATGGAGAAGCACAGCAGAATACAATGGATGGATGACACCAATACCAACAAAGGTTTCCACAGAGAACTCTTCGTATAGATCATACATTTTTGTGAGTTGTAAACCATCTTCTGGAATCAGAAACAGTGCACAAGACACTGCATCCAAAAAGAGAAAAAGAAATCAATTGGATTGAAGTCGGGAGAGCGTGCTGGCCAAGCTACTGTTGGACTCCCCCTTCTGATCCATTGGGCAGCATAAACTTGTCTCAAATGCTCTCGCATAGCCACAAAGAAATGGGGCGGAGCTCCATCATGTTGTAGCCATATTTGATGATGAATATGCAGAGGCACATCTTCTAAAAATATAGGTAAAATGTACTGCAACAAATAAAGATAAACATATTTATTTAGTCGAGGGGGAAGCAGATATGGGCCGATGACATGATCTGATATAATTCTGACCCATATGTTCACATAAAACGTCTGCTAGTAACACTTCTCCACCACAGCATGTGGATTGACGTGGTCCCACACATGGTTGTTTCTTGAGTTGAGCACTAGGCCATCCTTGGTGAATAAGGCCTCATCAATAACAATACTGATGAAAACATTTCAGGCTGCTGGTGCAAAGCCCAGTTACAAAATTGGACCCAATGGCCAAAGTCTTCTGGGGTTAGTGCTTGCACCTTTTGATCGTGATATGGGTGAAGTTGTTCTTCATGTATCACCTCTGTTTACCGTGAAGGTTCGACACTCTCACAAATGCCTATCACTGGACTGGAACATCGAATGATGCGGCTGTTCCCTGTACAGTGCTGCAGCAGCTAAGCCATTAGTGTTTGATTCACCATAAATGAGGTGCATATCTGCAAGTTCAGAGAAGGTGTACATGTTCTCCATGTTGCCTCACAGACAATTTTCGGCATACTAACCTCAGTGAGCAGCAATAAGGAAGTGATAACAGTGTTAATGCACTGGCCAATTAGAATCGTGACCTGAGTATACATATCACGATACTTCGTCTGGAATGAAAATAATAATAATAATAAAAAGCATTTACTCTACGACAGGAATCGAACTCATGACCTTTGGGATAGCAGCTTCCCGCATTACACATTAAGCCACCAGAGCAGTTGAAAAAATGCCTTCAGAGTAGGCTACAGAACTCAAGAACGTAGTTAATGAATGCTGAGTGTCATATGGTCATGTCATTAGTTCAAGATTTTACAGATTTTTGCGACATTAAATCTTGAGAACGCTAGTAACGCTGCTAAAGCTCAATATTTCTATACTCGGGCAGCAGTTTTAATGACATTCTAAGCCATTTTTTCAACCTACTTTGCTTTAACACCGACTTATCAGCACCTGATACCTACACATTTAACACCATGTAGTTGCATTATGTTTATCCCGGGACCATCGCCGATCTCAAATTACTTATATCAGTCACATGCACAATCTCGCAAATTATTTCAGTGTAGTTCATTAACAACCTGTATATATATTTATGCAGTTTTTTTGAGGTCCTATAGGAATTCCTATTTACCATAGAATTCATCTGATTTATACGTTTTATGCTTATACACTTTTTACATATAAATAATAAAACAAAAGATCCTTAAAAGACCAAAATATTGTTTATACATTTAGGCTCAGCTTCACAGTTTAAGCATAAGCCAAAGCTTTAATAAACAAATGAAAACTCTAAGCTTGTCTTATGCTATGGCGAGCATTTTGTGAATTTCACAATTGGGTAATCATATATGTTTTCACTGATTGTGAGCTGAACAACTCCATGGAACTGAGAACCTAATAATGCTTACACATGAACTGCATATGAATTCCAAATGTTTGTGATGATGTTGCTCTGAAATTTGCTTTTGTAGGTTCTCCAGCTGATATACTTTAAAGGATGAAAAAAATTACCAAAACATAGGAAAAAAGTGTGACATGAAGAGTAGATTAGAATGGCGTGAGATAATTTTGACAGTTCTGTATACTGTACATTTTGAGATACTAAAAATTGTCAAAAAAGCATTGTTTCTGATGAGACCACTTTGTTACTGAAATATAAAGTAATTAGTACCAGACAGAATGAGTGCAACTAAGTGTTTGAGAAAAGTTTGAAGTGTAGGTTTCAAATTAAGTTTTGCTTCCCAGTCAGTTTTATGTTAGATGATATCAACAATTTCTTGTACCATCATTCCTGACTATTTATTTAATCAAAATTCTGCACAGAATTTACAGCGATTCCATGTGGGAGGATGGCTTAGATGCATTCTACACTGTATCTGTTTTGGTCACTGAAAATTTTGTAACAAAAAACTTTGAAACAGACTGTACTACTTTCTACAAAGCTGGTTGCACAAAATGGTTTGTCTTTGATTCCCAGAAGTCAACAGACACTGTAATGCATTGTTTATTCTCGTAACACATACTTGATGCTTTTTCATGCAATGCCAATGAGCATATTGTTTCATTCAATGAAAGCTAAGAAAATGTTAATAGCAGATTGCGTTAACATTCCATTATGATGCAGTACATATTTACAGCAGCATAATAACAGCGTAGTTTGATTTAATTTGTTCACTTTGTGTTACTCTTCCTATCACCAGACAACAAATCAGCATTCACTAAATGTTTCCATGGATTTTATTGACGCCATGAATGCCAGACAGACACTCATACACTTTCTGATGCATCATATCTCAGATATATCAAATAGTTATCACGATACCAAGATTGAAAATCAAAGCAATGGCTCGTGAAACTGCTCTCATAAATTAGTATAAATAACAAAATGTTAACAGAAAAAAAACAAAAAAACTGATGTGTTCCATTCACATGATTTTCTCTAGCCGTTTTGCAAACAAACATTTCTTTCAGTGGAAAACATGTTCATTTGATATGTATATTGTATATGTATTGAATAATACATATAAAGCCCATGTCAAACCAATTATGCAGTATGGCAGTGAAACAATTATTACAGCAAAAAATTAATAACATTTTGATTAAGTAGAGAAAGTTCAAAATCAAGCATTACGCATTATTACAGGTGCTGCTTCATCTACTCCCATTTCAGTTCTGCAAGGATTTACACACAACACATCATTACAGGCAGACAGAATCCAATGTAGTCTTGTCTTATATGAAAAGTTTAAAAGACTACCTAATATAGACTACTAGAGAAACCAAATACTCCTAGAAACTTAGAAAGTAAAAGCTCCATATAATCAATACAGTTTATCATTGAATATTTATAATATAGAAAAGTTATCCCCTCTGCCTTATCCTGCCAATAGAGTTAAAATTGATTGTAACATAGAATTAATGAACCAAATTAGCATACATGATACAAACCCAATTCAACTAAAACAAGTTGCCTTAGAAATTATCTACACAAAATTACCAGTAATGAGGGGACACATATTTATACTGATGGATCTAAAATTGGACATAATTTTAATGATACAGAAGGTACTGGAATATACAGCAAAATATTTTGGCATTGAAACAGCTTTTCTACTACATTAATTTCTTCAAGAAAGCAGTCATCTTTAGTGATTCAAAATCTGCATTACAAGCCATTTGTACCAGTGTATGTACAACAAAAAGAACAGCTGAAATCTTCCAAAGTATTAAACACTTACAATCTCTTTACAAATTGATAGCTTTACAGTGGATTCACTCACACTGTGGAGTCCTTGGTAATGAAAAAGCAGATGCCTTAGCAAAACAAGGCACAACCATCCACCAAATTAAAAACACATCATTATTGTTTCACTCGTGAAATAATACTGCAGAAAACCAACAAAAGACACATGATTGTTTAAATCAAGAGAGTATAAATAAACAATGGGAAACCTTGTTGAACAATGTGACAATAATTCCAGAATGTCCAAGATCAAAAGCTGTTTCTCTATTTCGATTACATACAGGACCTGATTGCTTGGCTGCCCATCTGCATAAATTAAACATCCTTGCAACTTCAAATTGTATACTTTGTAGAGAAGAAGATTCTACAATGAATATGACTCATCTTCACAGCTACAGATCTCTCATTGAACTACTGGCAAGCAAGAAGGCAAATGTAAGAACTCCAATATGCCAAGCATTAGCAACCACTTTTCTTTTAAAAGATCCTTTTTACTACATCATGCTAATCAAGATAAACAGTGAAGAAACATTCTTATTGCTTGCTTCTTTGTAAGACAGGAAATAAGTGAATATGCTACCTAAAGCATTCCCTTAAAAGCTGGATGCTGTGAGAAACACCTGGAATTCAGTTATCTCTATACAGAAGTCTCCATAATGAAAAGATCTTCAGTGGTTATGCCCATATACTCTAACATAAGATATTTGAATAAATTATAAATATTATCATAATTAATATAACCAAAAAAATAATTAAATAAGATTTTAAATTATTAAATATATTAACTTATCATATTGATATCGAGGTAAAGTTCCTCGCATACATATATAAAAGCAATAAAAATCAGTTAAAATTCAACATATGCATTTTGTCATAAAAATAGCTTAAACATGTTCTGTGTAAAGATTAGTTGCGCACCCACACACCCCGACCCATCCACCAACCCACACTAACAGACTTTTTCTAAAAATTATTTTCTTGCATTTCATTTAGTACTTACTATACATGACCATCATAAATAGTCACACAGAATCTAGACTTTGTTGGATTTCTCTATGGTGCATTATATTATCTTTTTTTTATACAAATAGTCACACAGAATCCAGAATTTGCTGGATTTCTGCTATGGTGCATTACAGTATTTTTTCTATTACAAGTTTGTAGTATGATTTTGTTTCTTCTCCACCCACCTCTTTTTCCTTACCTAATGTTTGCTATTATTTATGTGTTTTTCACACTTATTCGTGTTTTCCTCTAAGTTTGCAGAAAAACATATTGATGAAATTTTATTAAACACACCTTTTGTTGGGTTCAGTGCATACAAGATGTCACCTGGAGCAGGTATTTAATATCATACTAAGAGCTAACTATTGGGGATAGATATATGTTGCTTTGCCAGTTCACAGATCTCACCTTGGGAAGATTGTATGTTAAATAAATCAGTTTTCTTGAATATGATAAATAACAAAACTGGAAGCAGTACACTGTGAAGCTTCAAACATTAATTTCAACTCAAATGTTACTTTTAACAGTTTTCTTGAGTTTGTCACTTATACTCTTTGTTCGATAATCAATAAAGTATCTATCATGAATATCATTAAAATTGTCAATTTTACGAAACAAACAGTCATAGGTTTTTAAATGCATGAAAAATCAACTCTAAGACAAAGATTAAAGCTCAAAAGAAAAAAAAAAAAGGTTAAAGAAAATTAAATCTCTTTCTTCCTCTTATAATAATTATAGTCTGCGTGTATCAGCAGACAGAACCATTTACTGACCTAACCTGTTCTATACTCTAATGAAGTTAACCGATATGCTGAGCTGAGTTGAGTTGACATAGTATATACAAAGGCTGCAAAAATGAAAATAACTGTTTACATTTACCAAATTTATTTTTTATTGCTATACTTAAAATACCTTACATTAATGTGTGCAATTAAGCAGATAAAGCATATTTGATGATTGATATATATATGGAATACATATGTGTTTAGTATAATTAAATATAATATGGACTGATGGGTTACTTCCCAAATTATGGTATCAAGTACCTTCTGCATTCATACAAGAATAAATAATTTAAAACTTAATGAGAAAGCACAGTGAAGTACCTAATCAATTAAGAGTAAAAACAACAGTATTACACTCTAACTTCACTATGAAATAAGTAACTTACTTTGGACATGTTTTGGCGGATGTTGCCACTATTTTCAATGGAGATTTTCTGATTAAATTTGTTGCAGCCTGTAGAGGTCTCTTCTGGGTAGATAAATTTCGAAATGAGTCTATTTGTTTGTGGTATGTCAAAATTTATGGCTTTGTTGTTGTTTTTTAGAACTGATAGATTTTCACAAACTGTTAATCCAACTGGATTCTGCACTGATTTCAATAATTTGGGTTCATGTGAAACTTATGGTTTTGAGTCCAAAAATGATTGCTACAGCTGACTTATCTCTTTGTTTAAGATTTTCTCAGTAACAAAATAATAATAGCAATAATCAAAATTATTTGGTCTGTAGCACCACATTCTTGTAAGCATAACAAGCTTTGTGGACAGTTAGAGATATGCCTCTTTACATCTATAACACTTTTCATATGGACAATTACTTATTTTTACCAGTAAGTAGACAAATAAGCTATTAAGAGGTGAAATATTATACATTAATTACCACAACATACAATTAGTTCACCAGCTCCTAAGAATGGGAACATGTCCTGCCAGGAATACGGAATGAGAAGCAATGAGTGCTTAATGACAATTCTCCACTTGGTTTAAGAATAATTTAATTTAGGAAAAGAACACAAATGAGAAGTACTAGGGCAGTTGTAAGTTAATTGAACTAACAAGCAAACATTCTCATAGAGCAGATAAAAATGTGATTGTTCTTTCAAAAAGTTTGTAATCTCAAAACAGGTGCTCATAAAACTGTTTATAATGTGAGTTCAATTACTTTGCAAGTTATTTACATATTAATAAAAATGGGGGAGAGGGTGATGTTTGGTTTCATGTGAGAAGAAATCAAATTTCTTACCTTAATTGAAGCTTCTCAGGGGTACTACATATCTCCAAATGTGGTTATTATTCCTGAACATATACCCTGCAGTAATAGCATCCCACAAAAAAGTGTGTAAAACGAATAATTTCACTGTACACCATCCACACCTAATAACTGCCATTTTTTTGCATTTATAGCACAGTTCTTTCAGTATGGTTGGCTGCTGGCTGGACTATCAAAAAAAAAAAACCAAAACCATTTCCAAATCACAACAGATTATTGCTTTAAGAATTTGAAAGCACTTATCCTGACATTACAAACATGTTGGAAGAAAAAAAAAATTACATTTTTATCTGCCCCATGAGAATGTTTGTTTGTAAGCCTCAACATTAAGTGGATCTTAAGAGGGAGCAAGTGCTTACACTTTTGATGTTGATTAATCTTTTCAATTTTTCTTTGATAAGTTTTCCAGTCACAAGGCCACCTCAGAAATTTAACATACACTATTTTAACTACTATAAACAGAAGCACTATTAACAGTGAAGTATTCTTCATGTTGGAGTTGTATTGAGTCACACTTATTTACACTTAAAAATCTCCACTTAATATGTTAAAAAACACTGAAACATTTTCCAGGACATTCGCCCTCTTCTTCAGCAGTTTGGTGACTGGCGTTCCTTTACCTTTCTCTCTTCCTCTTCTTGTATCGGATCTTGTTGCCATCTGTTGGGAGTGCAAAGTTTTAACACTTCATCCAGTGGTGGGATTTCAAAATTTAAAACATTATTGCTGTTTTTTATAATGTGAATCTTTTCCCAGATGTCTAATTCTATTGGTGACATTAATGGTTTCAACAATTTTATATTTTGCCCAATGTTGTGGTTTTCTTCCCAAAAAAACAGCAGATTTGTCTATTTGCTTTAGTTTTGTGTTTCTCTGATGTTCTTTTAGTCTAATTTCCAAGTTTCTCTTTGTTTTACCTATGTAGAATTTTTCACAATCTTCACACCTGATCTGGTAGATTCCGGAATTTCAGTGTGTCTTGAATTGTATTCTTAAGGGGCTTATTCAGAATGTTCTTCAGGTTGAATTTGTTTTGTGGAACTAGTTTTATTTTGAGTTTTTTGAAGATTTTTTCCAATTTTTTATAAGCCCAGGGGTGGTAAGTGAAATTCAAGTGATTCATGGATGCAAATCACATTCTCAATGGAAGAGCATCAGCCTTCAAAACGCATTATCCAAATTTTGCAGCCAGATTTACATGTCCATCTTAAGAAAATTTCTACAGATTCTAATATATGATGGAGAATTTGTTGAACTGTGTTTATAAACTGTGTTTTATTTGCCTTTTACCTGTATTGCTCTTTGTCTAATTTATTTGAAGCATACATCTTTTTAAAAAAAAAAGCTGTAACTGCCAAAGAAAATTATAGTGTACTCACTGCTGTTAACTTACCTTACACTTGCTTCTGCATCATCCCACTGCACTTTTACACAGGCTAGACCCTGTTTCAAGGTACCCAGCACCACGGCTTTTCTTCCAGAAGGCTTGTGTGTGCATTGCCCACCTACTCGCAAACCCCTGTCAACACCACCAATTACAGCTAAAGCTGGCCATACCTGCAGGTGAAGCAGTTTTTTGTTTTTTTTCAAATCATTCATAGAAGTGACCAAATTTAGGTTGAATCAACCCATATGTATATATATATATATATATATATATATATGTTTTTTTTTTTTTAACCAGCAATATGTCTGGCAAAGATGAAATAATATATTTTCTAAAAACTGAGAGCCATGTAATAGTTTTTGCTTGCAAATAATTTTTGCAGGATTTATAAAAATTCTGATATCAGTAAGGGCATTACAATTGAAGAAACAGGATATAATGTATACTAAATTCTGAAAATTTAGATGAGTCTGAATTGGAGTACTTTAAGAATGATGGTTTTCATAGTTTAGGAAACAAGTATACAGAGGTTCACATTTTAAGGTAACTTTTCATTTGTTACAATACTTCTTTCACAATTACTTTCTTAGCAATTCATTACTCCTCTTGCTGATATAACAAATTCTCACTTATTTCATCCCATATTTTGAAAGAGTTTAAAAACTTTATTGAAAATTATGGGTCCATCTGAATTCTCTCTGTGTTGTTTTAAATTCTCCAAAAGATTATGTAAACTTTTTCTTCAAAGCAAACAGGTTTTTTACTGACTCTCAGTTAGAGGTAATAAAAGGATTCATCACAATATTCTGTCTTTTACAGAATAAGTATCATATATTTCTTGATATAAATAAAAGGTTCAACATGGTAAATCATGATATTCCCATTAACATGCTATGATATCTTGGTCAGCAGGTGATGGATAGCCAGGACCTGAACAGCAGTCAGTTGTCCACGGATTCACGGCCCCGCCTGTTCCCAAATAACCAATAGAAGACCGTGAACCAACTTTACAACTCTATGAGGAATATGGTTTCTCTATGAGTATGAGAACATGATTTCAAATCCCATTATGTCCATTTCTGACAAAAGTGAGTTTGACATCATTTCACACGTTTCCCTAAGCGATCTTTCAATTTGTAAGCCTTTTCATGAAAATGTGTAAATTAACCTTGAAGGATCATTTCACATCCCAATACGCCCACATTATGTTCAATGCAAATTCAATTTTGTCCCCCTTACAGGATTCTTTACATGTGATGTGAGATGGCTAGAATTTTTTTTAATTAAGAAGGTTGCATTTGCAAGCAGACAGAACCAACCAAAGACTGTGAACCATATTGCGTCTTGTACAGCAGCCAACCTGCACTTAATAGCAATTGTAGCCAACCTATGCAACTAATCCCCAGACAAACTGTACAACAAACTGTGTAGCACCATCTGGAAGTGATTATGGGTCATTTTTGAAAATCCTGACATCCTTTCGCTTGGGCTTTATTTCTTTACATACACAGTGATGCAATGGAGTAGAAATTATTGTACTGCAATTGCATATTATATTCTGGTGATATTCTTATATATTCTAATAGTTTTAGAAATGGCTCATCCAATTATTAAGTCAAATCTGTTGGTTTACCTCAATGATTCGGAGCCCTGTCTTCAATTATTATTTGACAAGAACAAGTATATTGTGCTCTGAATGCAATGCACCCTATTAAGAGACAAGACCGTGCATATCCTGAGTTGAGAATGTTAAAATAGAGCCCTATTCTTGTGACTTTTGTTATTCATGATATCTAGTAAGTAACGTTTCATATTTATTGTCATCTTCTTCTTGCTGCTGTTATTGTTTTATTATATAAATCTTTTTTTTTTTTAAGAACAGGACATGCAAAAGTCACACAGTCTGTGCAAAGGTACATGGTCCAAGTGGGCAAAGCTGTTGCCCGGGAAAATTCTTTTCCTCTTTCAGTTCATAGACAATAACTGATTGGTTCGGTTACTGCCATGAAATGTGCATGGTCTCTAGCAATACCAAATACACTTCGAGAAGGAAAATTGGTGGTCCTGGCAATATCGTTCAACTCAACAAATATAACATAGAATGATAAAAATTCCATTAAGGGTGCATCGTAGGGGCAACTGGATCCTTATTATGATAGACGTGGAAAGAAATGAGGTGCGGATAATGGTAAGTCCAAATAATGATAGGGATGGATACACGCTCTACAATGTAATTGCAAAGCACGTAGAGTTCATCAGCACAATATATAGATGCCTGGAGGGGCTAGCATGGGTTAACGGTTAGAGAATTTGCTCCCTACCTGGCAGTAAATCTTTCTATGCATCCACTAACGAATGTGCACACGAATAATATTGATCTTGCTGGTAAGCTCTACAACATCGGCTATCCAGGGATGGCATTCGATGTGAATATTTAGATACATATTATGCAAGTATTTGTGGCATATCAATACCAAAATAGTTAACCAGACCCTTTTCAGGAACTTGTGAAAATCATTAGGCAGGTGTACGAAAATGTTTTCCAGCATGAAATCACAGTAAAAAGTGATTTTAAATCCATATTAGATAACAAAATGTAAAGCCATACTTAAAAAAAAAATATTCCGCTCACGTTAAAATCCTGCGTCACATATTGCAAAGAAAAGCTGTCCTCTTTTATCTTCAGTTGTATGCGCTGAAGTTTTCACTGTTTTATGTTTGTGATACTTATAAATCATTAGTATTGCTGGGTTACCTCTGTTGTATATCTTAGTGAATAATATTGACCCTTCTGAATAGTTGTTGAAACAAGGCAAGGTGATACAGATGATTGTAGAACCTATTCTGTTCCTACCACCATTAGCAAGATTACTCAACAAAAAAGTAGAAAAATTTGAAAATGACTGTAGATATAACAGTTTTTAAAGTTCTTTGAAATGATCTTGAATTCTAACAACAGTGACCAGAATAATGGTCTGTGTGACTGTTTAGAACAACAAGAATAAGAGCAAGACAATGAATAATATGAAATGCATACAATATAAAATTGATAATTGAAGAATTGTTGTTTTCAATTAATTTTAGAATTTCCATTATGCTTTTAAAATTAGCACATGTAATTTCAAAATTTTCATAATCCTATTTATTAGGTACTTTCTTTGGCTATGTAAATGCATACTTTACTCTAATATATATTTATGTTAAGAATGAACCATAACAAATCCTTATTTTAAGTTAAATTTAATTTAATGTAATTAAATGAAAATTTTCATGAGGTTGCCTCAAACTATGTCTACAATCCTTTCTCCATTTTTATGAAAAGTGATTTTAATTATTTACATCCTAAATGACAACACTTGGTATTAGTTTTTTCAAAATTTCACTAGCATAAAAGTATTATGCTTTTTGAATTTTCTGTAAAATGTTACTTTTTGGGAATAATGGGATTTGAAATGATGCTTCTCATATAATATTCTCCCCTTTCTTATGGCATAACAGCGTAAAACCAAAGCTAAAAAAAAATTAAATAATACAATAGAGGATATTGAAAATCATATTTCAAGTACGTATTAGAATGGAAAATAATTAAGTTTTAAGAGAGAACACTACTCCTTCCTGGCCTTTATATCCTGAAATTGTATCCTTCATTCAACAGAATTTGGATCTTTTGCAATTAAATTCTCATTTACATGATCACAATGTGAGCTGATCTTTCAATGTTCTTCTATTTCTCACAGACTTATTAAATGCCTTAAGAGCACCCCACACTAAAGCAGTAGTATTTTATGCAATAATTTGCTGCATAATATAAGACATTTAAACTACAAAGATTTCTGCAATCACAACTAAAATTATCATTTTGTCAAACATTCACAGTATTGTACTCAATAATTTGGAGATGCACAACTGACTGACATTGTAAAGACCTTGATAGGTCATGTCCACTACATTTTTAAATAATGAAACAAAGTGCATTGTAATGAACATTTCTCCAGTGTGTTTAGACTTGTTTAAACAACATTCCAGTGACCTTCTATGATTCATGACAGTATATGAAAAATGGAGAATCAATACACACTAGAGGAGTCCAAACATTGGGTGACAATGAAATCAAAAATGTTATCTCTGCATGAAAAGTTATGGTTACTGTTTACTGGGATTTTCATCTCAGTGTAGTACTGATAGATTGCTTCCAAAAGAGCAAAACCATTCCCAGGAAATATTTCGTTCTACTATTAGACCAATTGAAGGATGTGATATGCCACCATTAGCTTCTACCTCCACAAGCAAATATTGGGTGTATGTTAAGAAGATGCATGAACTTACATGTTGGCCTCCATGGTGTAATGGTTACCATGCTAACTTCACATACCCAAGGTCGTGGGTTCAAACCCAGCAGAGGATAATGGATTTTTTCAGGCATAAAAATCCTTAGCATAGTTTCCTTTGGAAGGGAAGTAAAGCCATTGGTCCCATGTATAGATTTATGGCACATAAAAGAACCTCAAGCCTGGTGAGGAGGCCTCTGAGTAAAATTAAGCAATATTTCGCACCCAATATACAATGGGATGCTGAGAACCACAGCAGTTACATAGTATCCATAAATAAAACTCCATTTCATTTTTTCATCATCTACATATAATTTTAAATGTGTTGGCATATAGAAAAATTGATGGAGTCATTCCATATGCACACAAACATTTTTATTTAACCAACATGAGTCATCCTCACCCTAGACAAGGTGTTCTTACTATGTTATTCCACAGAGCCTTCAAAATCTCCAACAAGGATTGTTTGGAACAGAGATCAAGCATTTATTACAACATTCCAGACAAATAATTACAATAGTGATATTAGCAGAGGATTTAAAAGTAACACAAAACATCCAATATTCAAGAAAAATGCAGGAAGTACTGAGCATTTATCCCTAATTGTAGCAATTTTTCCAGCAAAATTGGGAGAATACTCAAACAGCATATATGCAGACCATCTATCTACCACCAAGAAAAATGAGATGAATTAATCTCTGTGAAAGCTGGCCTTGGTCTCCGAATCCATGGTGTTACCAAATAATGTGTACATTCAGTCTGATACATATTGAAATAACTGATTGTAAATATAAGACAGATGCAAAGAATACCAGTATACTTAATCCAAAAATGTCAGCATTGCGGAGCATAGCATTAATCAGAATATTGAACCCTGCTCAATAAATCAAGACCTCAGGATATGGGTATTAGCTGTTCAGAAGCCTTTGAATTTGCGACTAAAACTTAAAATGCGACAATGGCTCACAATTATTTGAGACTTGGATCTATACAATAAAGAGAAGAGTATGCCAAAAATTGGCTACTGAAGGCCACCCAAGATGAACACCTAAAGCTGAAGTGGCAAGTGGTGACTGGTCGTGAACCCATGGTAAAACTGATCCATTCAACAGAACATGTGGGCCAGTGGTGCAAAGAAGATTCTCCAAGCAGCAAGTACACCTCAAAAGGTACTGAAGCAGCATAGCTATGTTTGGGCCTAGAGATGCAAGAAAATAGTTCCTCTCTCTCAACCATGCAGAACAATCATAAAGGCAAAGGCCAGACTGCAAGTAGTTGGAAATGATTGGAGGACCACTCAAGCCAAACATGATCTGACTCTGCAGCTCCATAACAGGGATATTTGCCCAAATTGAAGAAGGGCAATATGATGGTTGAAAATTTGGACACAGCTTCTTTTTGTCTTAAATGACATTCCACTATGTACTCCTAAAGAATCAATAGAGAGAAAGTTGAAGATATTTAACCATTTATACAGTTGGTAAAACATTATAATTTACTTTAGCTTGTTCAAATTTTAGGCTGACCATGTTACTTAGCACCATATATAAATACAAATTTTAACTTCAGTTTGTACACAGATTTGTATTTTGTTTTTACTGTTCATATTTTATTTATTGATTTAGCAGTTTGAAAAACCTTCTGCTAATTTTTAAAATGCTTAATTCCACCAATTTTAGCCTGTTAAGTGTAACTTGTACAACACTTTTAATTCATTGGTATAATTTTAATTTTACAGTTATTTTAGTTTAAATTGAGTTAGCCAAATCAATTCAAACATAACTGTAATTAGTTTCTAGCAATATATTTTAGTTTAAATGGGTCTACTTTACTTAAAACTTATTACAATTTTATCATATTAGTTCAAATATTATTGCATTAATACACATTTATGCTAATTCCTATTTAAGTAAAACCCTTTTTAAAGAAAAAAATTTGATACTGAAATTCATTACCTAAGGATTCTACTGGATTCAGCTTTTCAGCAGAGTATATATACTTTGTGTAAGTAGCAAAGTATAAATTTTAATTAAAATGGAATGCAGAAGTTGAAAACAATGAAGTAAATCAATACTTTAATTGAATTTTGAGTCAATTGAGACACTACTTCATTCACTTAAAACTTAAAAGAGGGGCATTTTCCGAAGCAATTGCTTTCATGATTAGCCTTGGTCTAACTGGAGGTGCTTGAGGCCCAAAGCTAATATATAGGTTTAGTCATTGCTTGGTGGAACAAGC
The DNA here is from genome assembly GCA_030762935.1 of Hymenopus coronatus. Classification (NCBI taxonomy): domain Eukaryota; kingdom Metazoa; phylum Arthropoda; class Insecta; order Mantodea; family Hymenopodidae; genus Hymenopus; species Hymenopus coronatus. Next base: position 681,922 of record CM060890.1, on the reverse strand, counting down.
TTCCCCCAAAGATCGTAGTAGACCAAATGGAAAGCATTGAAAACAATTATAATTAAAATAGTTAAATGGATTTGTAGGAAAATTTTAATGGAAACAATTACAAAATGAATTTTCTACTGTCAAACAATTTGCAAACATATTGTTTTGCTTCCAGTAAATGGCAATAATACTAACTGCTCACATAGTAGTCAAAATGAATAAAATTTACAAATATAAAAAAAAAAAAAAACTCATAAAACTCATGATGTGACTAAATAATGTTGGTATATGTCTATCCGCCTGCGGTGCCATAAGTAGTTAAAACAGGCGCCAAACATTACCAAAAAAAAAAAAAAAAAAAAGTCTATTTTAATGATCATTAAAATGATAAAGAAGACATATTTTCTAATTCGTACAGACTGTATATTTAGTGATGTCCTCGACTTAATTATATAAAAATTGAAACTGGAAAGAGGGTTCCTTTTTCCTTCCCAGATTGTTTGAATCGTGTTTCTTTCTGATACAGAATAAAACTTTAATTCCCCAGAATTTTTTGAGTTGGGTTTGTAACACTTAAGTATCACTTATGTATTATTTTTCCAAACCAGTTTCGATGCCATGTGGGCATCATTGTCAATGGTTTCCAACTGGATTTCCAACCAACACCATGTATTCAACTTTGAATTGCCACCACAAAATATAATGTGGAAGTTCATCACCCAGCCACCAGGGACCATCAAAGCTCAACATAGAACACCCTGTGGAAATTCAGTTGGAAACCATCAACAATGATGCCCACATGGCATCAAAACTGGTCTGGAAAAATTATACGTTAGTGATACTTAAGTGTTACAAACCAAACTCAAAATTATTCTATTCATATGTATCACTGTTCCAAATGACCCTTTCATTAAAATTGTTCTTTAATTACCTGTCTGACTTGATAATTCATCTTTCTACAATGTGTATCACTATCAATTATGAGAGTCACTGAAAATTTTCAGAATAAATACAATAAGATTTTAAAATGTTACATCTTTTCATTGTATTTTTGTAAATTATTCTCTACAAAACTTCTCATCTGTTCAAACCATTCTGCAAATGCTGAATGCCATTCTTCTTTGGATAGTGTCCAAACATATTTTTCATAAGCAGCATATTTACGTATTTTACAACACATTTTTTTCTTTAATGGTGCACATTATTAGAGCATAACCAGGCTTGCACTAATGCTACTGAACTTCATCTAAGCCTCATTAGTGTATCACAACTCATTGTTTTATTCTCAAAAATATCAATGTACTCCAAAATTACATTAAATGCCATAGCTATTTCTGCTTTTATACCTTTTATTGTTTAATCACATATCATTCATTACCTCTTTACAAAGTTGCTCCAAATTTACTTCCTTTAACCAATCCACCTTTTTTTTCTCTTCATCTTTCTGATCCTTTTCCATCTGCTGCTCATCAGGCTTTTTCTGTGCTGCTTCCAAGTCTGGACCTTCACCTAAATTAAATATGCATTTTATACTAAACCATGCATTCCATTTTCAATAGATTCAACTTCAGCCATGCTTAGACACAAAAAACAAGGAACCACCCACATATAACATAACTGTAATAAGAGAAATAAAGGAATTAATTGTTAATAATAAAACAAGTTCTAATAAAGAATATATCTTTGTTATAATTATTGGGCTACAAATTGATCCAGATTACTAATTGAAGATACTTCTATGCAATACGAGTTTCTGTCCTGAAAGTAATTAATGATGGTTTTATTCATGACTTTATAACTCTAACATATTATTCTTAAAACGTTTACTTTTCTAATTACTTCATGGTAACCAAGATAAACATTTGCTGAAATAATCTTATTACTTGTTTCCTTGTAATAAGATAAATAAGGGACTAAGCTAAAGTGATAGTCAAACCTTTCAAAAGCTAATTGTCATGAGATTGAAATTTGTTTCTTTGCATGCCAAAAGTTTGACAAATTCCCTGTATGAGAAATGTTTAAGTATTTTAAAACTGAATCCAATAACAGAATATTTTAGAAATGATCAACCCCATGAACAAAAATGTATATGACATAAATTGTATGTTTTAATGAGATATACATTTTTTGTGCAGTAAGTTTTTGTGTAGCTCTTACGGTTTACCAGTTATGCAAAAGTCTGTAAAATTCATCCAGAATGAAGGGGTCTTCAGAGGCTATTCCAGAAAATTCAAGATATACATTTTATTTGCCATGTAAACATCTTTAACTTAAAATATTTTAATCAAAATCATTATGAGCCATTTTGAAAAAATAAAAAAATTACAATAAATTCGCATGCAACAGTTAGTTTGGGGAGAGGGGGAATATTCTTAAAAATCTTTGTGTCGCATGCTTGGAAGATATTAAACTTAAACAATAAATTTGGCATGTAACAGTCTTTGTTTTTGAGCTTATGCACACCGCATGCACAGACCTTTTATTTAAAATTCCTTTTTTGGATTCAGAGAGTCTCAAAATATGTATTTCTGGTAAAATCTCAACATAAAATTTTGGGTGGAATAAATACCTTCTCTATACACTAAGTTCATAATACTTGTAGAGAAAGTAATTAATATCTCAGCATTAATCCTTAAGAATTCCACACTCATCCTATTGCAGAAGAAGCCAAAAAAATGCTTGTCATACAACCTCTGTCATGCAGGATTCAGTTATATTGTTTTTGCAGCCAAATCTGTATTAACATGACAATGTATAGAAATTTATTTTGCCCACCTTGATAGTGTAGGGATAGCATGTCTGCCTCATATTCAAGAGGTGGCAAATTTATAATTTTGCTTTTCTTTTTCCAGGATTTCCCCTTATCCTGAGAAGACAAATGTCGAGTAACTTTAAGCTCCAAGAACCTTTAGATTATTTGAGCAACATTTCACTGAATTCATTCATCAATCAATAAGACCAACCAAATTAAAGGGTATTAAGCTTACAAAAAAAATAAATTAAAACAAAACTAAAACAAAATACAAATTTATAAATACAATTTTATTTCAATGAGTGAATATATAAAACGAATGTACAAAATGAGCTCATGCTGCAGTATGTTTAACTACATCATTCTGCACATTCTCTTTCTCTCCTCTCCAAGTACCAACAACCCAAGTGTGATTTTTTCTTTATAAAATATGAACTTGAAGAACTTACACTGCACTTGGGGAATTGAAGGATCAGCAATAGATGTTCTGTGCTGTTGTAATGGATGCAAACTATCTTCCCTGCTCTTATCTGTTACTGGTGGAAGTAATTCTTTTATCTGATTAAGTCTCTCCACCAAACAATCATTCACCTAAAGACATATTTTCAAATAATCAGATTACCATTCTACAATACAGCACAAAATGTTACATACCTTAGGCAACTGATGACATGAGATTTTGTTATTAATACAGAATAGGTGATAGGTGGCATCTAGATGCTGGCAAGCATATTGGAAGGCTCCCATATCTTTTCAAAATTTGTGTATTTATCCACGTAATTGTGAGCTAAAAGTGTTAAGAAGCTAAATATAAGATCCCAGTCAACTATTAATATTCGTAGAAGTTAAATTTATATAGGTTAAGTATAAACAAGTTTAAGGCTAATAACAGTTTTTACTAGCCAGCTGACTAGGTCTGCCATATTGGTTTACTGTTACATATATCATAATTTACCTTAGCAGTTCATAAAACTTTTGTAACTACTTTCGTATTGTAAATATAGTAAATAATAAGTAAAGTGTGAATAAACGGACCCAGTGACAATAAAATTGTGATTACTGGTATTAGTTAACAGTGTTTAATGTGTTAGAAAGTGGTGTTTAGAGCACTGAATAAGTGGTGTATTATACCTATGAGAATGAGTGTGCAAGTTTGTCATGTGCCGGGTAAGTGTGTATCATATTGAAGGATTATGAAATAAGGTGTTTTTTGTGCAGAGTGTGAATTATGGTTTCATTGGGACTGTGTGAATACTAATTGTGAAAGTGTAGGTCAGGTTCATCCAATGAAGTATGGTTACACTAAACATGGCTTGCATCTGAACTCTCGGGGCAAGGATATGCTGATACATTCCATTGCTGAGTGTCTCTCATGTACAACCATGGACAATCCTTGTAATATTCCTGCTCTTGTTACTAATAATGTCACTCCTTTTTTAGAGTAAATCAGATAAATAGAACAGTAAATGTTTCAGAAATAAAACAGAAACCAGATAATTATTTTTCCAAGTCATTAAAACATTAGAACTCACTCACAGTATTTCACCAAAACATTCAAAGTTTAAGATATACAGTAAATGAATTATTAATTTCAAACCTGAAAACTTAAGTCCAGATATTTTATGTACCAGAGAACATCATTTAGAAAAACAGGAAATGTTACATTTTTCAATGGATGGTTGTAAAACAGCAGTTTAGTATTGTAGACAAAAACTCTCTGAAGGAGGTATGAGTATCTTTGTTAAGATATAGGCTTCAATGTAATTGATCTTGAGAAGTACTGTCTGGAACAAATCTTTGACTGTTGTGCTGTTCATATTAACACAGTAAACCACCTAATTATATTAGTGATATATAGACTTCCCACAGGAAATCTTGAAAACTTTCTACATAACCTAGATATTATTCTAAAACTGCTCTTCAAACCAAAGATTTAATTTATTTTGTGCAACATCTTCAACATAAGACTTCTTGATATACATGCAATCAAAAGTTGCAAATTTGTTCATTATTAAGATCACATTATTAAGCATACAGTTAATTTTGCAATTAGAATTCAAAATAATTCTAAAATGGCTATCAATAATATTTTTATAGATATGTCTAAAAAGGAGTACGATGATATACAATCCTTTGTTAATGGGCTTTCAGACCATGATGGACAACTCATCAAAATTTATTATTAAATTCCCAATTCCAAAAAAACAAACCTCGTAACCAGCTTTAGAATTATAAATAAAGAACACACAGAATATTTTAAAGCCAAACCGTCGAGGAATCGTGGGAGGAAATTTATAACTAAATAATGTAAATGACAAGTTCAACTTCTTCTTAGACACTTTCGTAAGAATCCATAGCTCCAGTTTTCCACTCCACTTAATTAATAACAATCCAAAAAAATGACACAAAATATAAAAATATCATGACAATAGAAAAGAACTTTATTTAGCACTAAAGAAAGTAAGTGTGGTAGATGTCAACAACGCTATAAAATATACTGCAGAATTCTAAAAGGGGTTATGAATGCTGCTAAAAAAGTTTGTTATGAAAAACAAATACAGCCCTCTCACAATAAGCGTAGCACTATATGGAACGTTATTAAAAAAGAGACTGGTAAATGTTACTCGAAAAATGATATAGAAAAATTAAAGTAAACCAAGTGACTACAAATGATCCCCAGCAGATAGCAGACACATTTAATGAATATTTCATTTGGGTGGCAGAAAAGTTACTGACAAAGAAACAGTCTAAGAGAGAGCCAATTTCGTACCTTCAGGAATACTGTATGGAAAATTTTACATCCTTAGAGATAGTACCCACAAGTTCAAATGTAATAATAAAATAAGTAATACAATCCCTCAAAAGTAAGAATTCATCAGGATACGATGGACTAAGCACAAAAATATAAAAGATATCATTTGCAAACCTTTAAGTCATATATGTAACATATCCTTCTTAACAGGGACATTCCCAGACAGATTAAAATATTCAGTCGTTAAGCCATTATACAAGAAAGGGCAAATCTCAGAAATGTCAAACTATAGACCAGTATCTTTACTTACAGTATATTTGGAAATCTTTGAAAAAATTATATTTAAAAGAATTTATCACCATCTAGATAAGTATAATATTTTAGCAAAAGAGAGTTGGGATTCAGGAAGAGCGTAGCAAGAAGTGATGCCATTTTCAAGTTCACTAATGAAGTTCTCAAGTCACTGGATGGCAAACTTAATACACTAGGAATATTGTGTAACCTATCAAAGGCATTTGACTATGTTAATCATGAAATACTTCTATCAAAATTATCACACTATGGTATTAGAGGCAAAGGGTATCAATGGATTACATCTTACTTATCAAAAACAAAACAAAATGTTATAATAAATACTTCAAATAATAGCAATGCATATTCTGAATGGTCTGAAATAAAACAGGTGTCCAACAAGGTTCTATTCTGGGTCCCTTATTATTTTTAGTGTATATAAATGATCTACCTGCACTAGTAAACAACAATGCCTATCCATTTCTTTTTGTGGATAACATCAGTATTATAATTAAAGAACACAATGTCAGTCAGCTCCCAGATTCATCTAATAATATCTTCAATACACTAAATAATTGGTTTGAAAGTAAAAACATTCACATAAACTTTGAAAAAACTAACTGTATTAATTTTTGCATAAAACATAACAATATGGCAGACCTAAGGATAGAGTATGAAAATAATCACATTGCAGAAACTTGTAATACAAAATTCCTAGGGCTTATGATCGATCGTAACATGATTTGGAAACACCATATTGATTATATCTTATCCAAACTGAGTTCTGCATGTTTTGCAATCCAATCTTTAATTAACTTATTAATAAAAGCACACTAAAACAGCTTATTATCATATTTTTATTCATTGATGACCTATGGAATAATATTTTGGGGAAATTCAGTAAATGCTAAAAAAGTTTTCACTATGCAAAAAAAGGTAATAAGAATAAAGACAGAGGAAAGATGATCAACTCACTGCAAACAACTCTTCAAAATGTTTGGAATTTTACCATTAGCCTGTGAATATATTCTAGCCATACTGTCATTTGTAATAACCCAGAAAAGTTTACAAAAAAACACAGATATTCATAACAAAGAGACCAGACATAGGCAGGACTTACATAGACCAACAAATAATTTGCAGTTATTCCAAAAAGGGGTTTACTACAAAGGAATAGTTTTAATTCACTTCCCTCTTCTATAAGAGAATTGTAAATGAACAAAAACAAGTTTATATCAGAATTAAAAAGATACCTTATTAATCACACCTTCAATACAGAGGAGGATTTCATTCAATCATAAAACACCGGTAATAATGTAACATTGTAAATATAATAAACATGCATATTTTAAGAATGCAAGTCTACGAGTAGCTTTTAGGAAACAGACATGTAATCGAAAATTATTCAAAACTGACACCTCTGAAAATTCATTGTTAGAGTTATTTGTAAATAAATGTATTAATAAGTGTGAATAAATGCAATTCTTGACATGATCTACATCCTAGAGTTTGAGCATAGAGTCTAATCTCATAATAGGATCTACAGATTGTAATGTTATGTATGTACAATCAGTACCTGTCTACTCCAGATGTCAGTTGCACTAAGTTTGCGCAAAAGTGCAATGTAAGCCTCAGCAAGCACAGCAGGCAAAGGAGCACAATGTGGATCACCAGGCAGCATATCACGTGGGGTTCCCCGAACTTGCATATCAGTCATTTTTACCTGCAAATATGAGAGAAATGAAACTGTTAAGATGATTAACAAGACATTATGCCTCCACTGGCAGATCTCTTCTGGAGGAGGAGGTGGAGGAGGAGGAGGAGGAAGAAGAAGAGGACGAGGACGAGGAAGAGGAAGAGGCAGAGGAAGAGGCAGAGGAAGAGGAGGAAGAGGAGGAAGAGGAGGAGGAGGAGGAGGAGGAGGAGGAGGAGGAGGAGGAGGAGGAGGTGGTAAAACACTGTAATTATTTTAAATAATTTTGTTAAAACAGATAGTAATTTGCTATTTTTTCTTGTTATAATTTTTACATTTAATTTAAAAACCCATGCATTGTCACATCATGAGAATACAATTTGAATGAATTACAGCAGCAATTATGATTACTGGGAAGTGGACTTGTATGTATCAAACAAAGCTTATGATAAAATAAATGCATCAGGTACTTTCTCTTCTAGTAATCTAGAGGAAAACATCCACCAGAAAAAAAAAAAAAATCTTTCAACAAGATAGAGAAAATAAAGCAGCATATTGAGAAATATCCTACTATGAGGTCTCGTTATATTATGAAATATTCACAAAAGAAGAATTTGGATAGAAAGCTGCACTCTCTAAGATGCACTTTCTTTATGAACAAGAATGTAAAGAAATGAATCAGAAAGCAGCAAGTCTGACAGCATAAAAATAATTTTTTGCCAGGATTATAACTACGCCTTTTTAAGTCTAAAAAGTGCTAATTCTGAAGCTGCCCAAGGGGAAGAAAATAAAGAACTGGGGCCCAAGTATCTAAATCATAAACAAATGGAACAAGAAGCCAACCAGACTAAAGCAAATGACCAAGCAAGGGCTTCCAAAGAAGGATGTTTGTGGCAGTAATTTTTGACCTACAATGTGTGTTACAAGTCTCCCAAGTAGTGAAGTTGCCCCAATGTAACAGAGTATGAGGCAGCTTCATCAAATAATGCAGTTACACTTGACACGAACTGAAATCCTGAATTTATTTGACGAGTTGATTAATTACACTAAACACCTACTTGGGATTTTTGCCGGAACATGATTTGAAGGATGAGTTTCCTTCATTATCAATTGGAAATCTAGTCCTTTGAAACATGTTTCGGCAAAAATTCCAAGTAAGTATTATTTAGTGTAATTAATCAACTGGTTTTCAAATAAATGAATATAACAATACTGTTTAAAAACATAAAAAGAAAAGTGAAATACTGAAGTTGGAACCTGTCTTTACCTCTTTCTTTCCTGTCTGCCACAAATAGTAAATGAAACATCTCTTTTTTTGTACTCTTGCAGTTATTCAAAATTGAAACCAATATGTTGCCGTCCTTTTATTATAATGTTGTTAAAACTGCTAACATTTATTTGATTGAGCAGAGGTTTCTCGAGTCTGGTCATTCTATGATGGAATGTGACAGAATACAGTGTCATCTGTTTACACTATGCATGACTGTCTAACCATCTTTTGACCTGTTCGTGCCGCAAGAAACAGGAAGAATGTTGCACATATAATTTGAAAGAGATGAAATTTGATGACTTTATTAGTTTACCAGGTCTGTCTAGAGCAATTCTGTGCAACAAAATTAGGGGCAGTGAAGAGAAAAGAGTAAACTGTTTGAAAATAAAATGCTACAGATATGAAAATGAGAGCATTGGATTTCTGAAATACATATTCCTTTTTCTATATCTGAATGAGGTGTATTATATTTTATTTGTTGTTATGTTATTATAAACTATATTATGTTTTTAATTTGTTAAACATAATCAAATGTTTTATATTAAAGTTTCAATTTCAGAAATTAATTATAGGCTATGTCCAATTTCAAATGTGGTTGCAAATGGATGCAAATCTTTTTTTTTTTTATATATGCAGTTTCTTTATCCATGCACTGAAAAAACATTTATTTTGTAAAGTTACTAAAGTTTTAGAAAATAAAAACTGTGAAACACTACACAACTAATACATCTATAATAAAATAATGAACTCTTTATTTTATAATTCAGTGGGCTGTATATCTTCTTTAAACTGCCTTTTACTCTTTAGTCCAATTTTTTTAGAAATTTAAGGAATGTTACAGCTATACACAGAAAAAAGGATTACAATTTTATTTAAAGCAATGGCTAGAAAGTGTACATATATTTAAAATGTGTTTGAAGTTTAGAATAATGTGATCACGGATGTTTAAAACTAAGCCAAACTTTAAAATCACTGTATCTCAAAACACGAATTTCTGCCAGAATGCTGAAGATATCATCCTGTATGAAAACACAGATATTCTGGCCTCAACATCTAATTACCATTCATGTTTATATCAGAAAGACATTAAAATTCAGAAACATAAAAACAACATTAAACACAAAGAAGATTTTAAATAAACATAATATGTCAAGCAGCACTAACGAAAGTCAAAATCAAGAAAGAATACCATCCGAGCCAATCAGATGCCAGCAGAGCACAGCACTCTGTGAGCACAAGTCCAGCCCACCGCCAACCTGAGCCAATTACTGCAGACCTCCTCTCCAGCCACTGATATAAACACCACAGCCCACAGTGCAATCAGCACAGTCACGGTTGGAACTTCTACAAGAGTGCTTCGACCCTGCCACTGCCACTGAAGATGTCTGCCATAGCCACAGAAGTCTACGTCTGGGAAGAAGAAGGAGTCCAGTAGACCACGGCCCACAAGCCTAGATTATATTTTTTCTAGTATTGGCACTGGCTGTGAAAGTCTATAAACTTTGATGAATTCCCCTTGTGTTTGTAAACTAGTAGCTATAAGTCAAGATTCAGAGGAAGATGGATTAAATACCTTGGCGAATACAATATTCTTATCTCCTGTAGACTATGAGGAAATTGTAAAAATATTAACATGAATATGAATATTATGAATTCACGCAGAATTGATGATATTCCTGATTTAAATTGGGAACAATGCAGGCAGCTTGTAAATCCTGTAATATATTTTATTAACATTTCATTAACATTTGGGGTTTTGCCATAACCATTAACAACTGCAAAAGTGAAATATATTAGAAGAAGAGAAGAAAAACAAAATGAAAAATTTTAGACCTCTATCAAAGCTACATTCTCTGTCAAAAATATTGGAAAGGATGATGTGCAATAGATTGCAGGCATTTCCTCAAAAACATACAATTTAGATTCATTCAATTTGGATTCATAAAAGGAAAATCTAAAGAAACAGCAATGTATAGCTTTATAAAAAATACATAAATTATTCTATGCTAAGGAATTTAATATTGTGTACCTTGATCTATCTAAATCATTTGACTTGTGGATCATAAGATTCTTCTTAAAAAATGAAGCAAGGGGATGGCAAATAAATGACCGAAATCAATACTCTAGAATCACAGTCATTTTATGAAGATTGGATGTAGAAATGAATAACATCTATGAATGAAATATTTAAAGGAATTCCTCAAGGCTCAGTTTTATGTCCATTCTTGTTCCTTTATATATTAACGATTTATCTAATAATATCTTACCTTATTTTCCAGATAAGTATATATCCATTAGTAATGATACTACTCATGAGGTGGAATTAAAATTGGCAATGCTTAATGAAAACAGCAAATTAATTATCACAAAATAATCTAGTAATAAATAAAAATAAGACACATGCCAAACTTCAAAAAGAAATAGGAGATAAGCTAATAAAATATGTAGAACATGTGAAATTTCTAGGATTATGGAAAGATACAAATTTGGGACAGGAAGTACAGGCAAAAAAGCTAGCAGCAAAATTGAGCCAGATATGCTTTGCTCCATGCATTTTAAGAGAAAGCATTAACCATGAGATTCTAAGAAGTTTGTACTTTGCATGTTTCCAAAGTATAATGAAGTATGGGGTTATATTTGAGGGAAAAATGGAGAAATTAATTTCAAAAAAGGTCATTAGCATTAATCTGTGTTGAGGCAAAAAAGAATCATGTAAACCATTATTCTATTCATTAAATATTTTACCATTTCAATGTGTATTTATAATGAAATTATTGTTATGTTAAGAAACATCTGTACATATTTAAGAAAAGTCAAGATAAACATAGTTTCAACATAAGGGGAGGGGGTAAACCTCTGAACAACAGTTAACAAGGACCTCACTATATGAAGAAAGTGATATGCATTGTGTTACCAAATTATGTAATAAACTGCCAAAAGTTATCACGGAACTATGTTCCATTAACAAATTTAAAAGAAACGTGCAGGCATTATTAATGAGTGATTGTTTTAATTGTTAGATGAATACCTAGAGATTTTATAAAAATGTTAATTCTGAATGCGTGTAGGTGTGCGTGTGTAGATGAGAGCTATATCAGTATGAGATTGAAATGAAAAGTAAATAAATAAAATATAGTGGTTTTATTATTGTGTTGGTAATGCTCCTACATTTTCATTACCATAGGTACACTTTGTTACTGTTAGAACCAGATGAAAAATTCATCACAGCCACAGCCAAGATTTGATCAAGCTTTTCCAAAGCAACCACACAGAGAGCAGGAGAACCATGTTCAAATTCTGGCTGTGGCATCAAATTTTTCAGCTGGTTCTAACATTAATATAATGGTTTTGTTTATTTTGCACTACATCTTTCTGTTTAGATAATATTTAAATTGACAAAAATAATTATCTTATATGAAACTTTACTTTCCATCATATTTAAACCTTTAAAATAACTGCAAAATGTTCAATTGCTGGAATAAGGGTTCATACTAGGACACATGAGATTAAATTTCTTTTATGAATGGAAAATATTATTTCTGTTTACTTTTGCTAACTTTAATCTGCCTATATTGAGATATAGAAGGTAAATTTTCAAAAAATGCACAGTACAACTAATAATACTTTCTTCCAGTAATATCAAGTGATCTATGCAAAAGTTCTTGGTCACATTGAATTTAAGTAAATATATAACCTTTAATCATTATAATGTGTCTCTTAAAACTCTATGCTTATTTACCTTCTCACCAGGATTAGTGCTGTAGAACATTACACATGGATAAAGTTCTGCAGCATCTACATCCTCAAAGGCAAGACGTGGTTCTTCTCCATTTTTTCCAAAGCTGACAGTGCGAGCATCCAAGTCCAGCACTACTGTAATGTAATCTCCCTGTGTGAAGCTCGGCAAACATAATGGTAGCTCTCCATTGTGATATAAATTGCCACTGTGAAATCAAACATACCATTAGAAAAATGCATACCATTAGGAAAAGAAAACAAAAATGAAACAAGATTCAGGAACATTAAACAGTTTGAAAACCATGCTCCTTTTAGTTCTAGAAGCTACAGACAAAATTAAATAAAAGAAAATATTTTGCTGTAATATATCAAAACAGAGAAGTAGTTAAGAATTATGTTTTGAAGGTTAAGATATGCTTTGATGAAAATAACTGCCAAAGAAAACTGTTTCTGTAATTTATTTCTGGTAACCTAAAACACTGTATATGTAATAAAATCAAATAAATGTTTTAAAAAATTAAAATAATGCCACAAATACTTTATCTTCCTAACAAGATGTTTGCCTTTTACTGATAGGTGCACAAAACCTTGGAAATTACAGTGTTTAGTTCAGATTACAGAACAGTAACCTGGATAAGGAAAACAATTGACACCATTATTTCATTGTTAATAAGGCTCAACTTACATGAATCTAAGAGAGATTGTTGTGATCACCTCAACTCTTTTTTTTGGAGGGGGGCGAAGCAGTTTAAGTATGTTTAAATAGTGTAATGTGCTTGATCTCTTTGACCTTAGCCATTTAAATGCCTTTGCACTGCAGCATGTCAATCGATATCCCTTTACTTTCTGATGATTTATGTTTGTGTGTTTCCAAGAAACCACTATTAAATTCAACATTTCTGCTTATGTTGTCTTTGACATAGAAATTTCTATTTAGTTCAAGTAAGCCTTAACAATAAGCCACCGCCATCATCATCATCATATTGGCAATTTTGTTATTAAAAAGTTTTTGTGCTTCTTGCCAGAAACAGCTGAAAAATTCACAGCTAGGGTTTGAATGTGGTTCTCTTGCTCCCTATGCAGTTGTTCTAAACTTTGAGCTTCTGTGTCATGTCAGTTTAACATTAGTTCACTTCTGCATCTCCACTGTTAAATTATGAAATGTGGATAGGTAACCTTCTGAAGTATTCAGTTCACATCAATCCAGTCATACACATATGTTTCAGCATTACACGCAAAAAACACTTTAAATCTTAGTATATTAATATGTTTATTATTATTTGTATTATCTACATACATATCCTTTGATTATTCATTGTTCATTTGTATCATCATCATCATCATCATCACCATCACCATCACCATCATCATCAAGCTGTTAAATACTAAATTGTATTTCTTTAATTATATGATTCCAGAAATACTACATAATGATATAATAAATCAGTAGGGACATTAGGAAACCCTAAATAAGATTTTTAAAAATCACTAAAAAAATGTATAAATGTCAAGTCAATATAAAATGCTCATGAATGTGAAAAGCAGCAAACAAAATTGTTAAATAATTTGAGGCAGTTTTAATATTTGTGTGCAATAAATACCAAATAAAACTAAACTATTCTTTTAATATTTGTAATGCAATGTGACGTTTTCTCGTTTTCCAAAATATTTCCCATATTTTGTGACTAAATTAGTGCATAAACTGAGATTATATTTTCATGCTCACAATCAACATTGGATGGTGGCTTGATATTTTCCTCAACAAATATTGGTTGTTCACTCCTCATTGCCAGTAACATAGTCACAGTATTAATTTTCTCTCTATTTACTTCTTTTCCTTAGTACTTGCCTTCAAAGCGTTGTACCCTTCAGTTAGCTCCTGAAGTGATGAATCATTCATCACAGGCACGCCAGTAATGAGAGAATGCAGAATTAGACCAACTGAACATGTTAATATATTCATTCATCAAATGATTCCCTATGCCAGGGTCATTTCCATGCTGCCAGTGTGCTGGAATTTAGTCCTGCACAAGTTCTTTCACATGTCAGTAGATTGGTAGTCAAGTTTCATCCAGTTTCATCCTTGGTTCATATTTCACCATCAACTCCCGTACTTCCAGAGTTTTGCTGCTAACAACAATTTATTGACTGTCTCTGAAGTCGAGTGGTCAGAGTTCTGGCTTCTCACCCAGAGGTCCTAGGTTCGATTTCCAGTTGGTCAGGATAAGTTCTCTGTAACTAGAATCACTTCCCTATCCCCCACAGAATCTGGAAGTATGCTTGTGAGAATGAATATGAGTGTTTAATAGTAAAATAATTAAAAAAAAAAAAAACTAATATTTACAAACCCTATAGTTTCATGCAGCAAGAAAACAACAGCAGTTGTTTCCAAAAACAAAGCACCCAATATGAACCTTTAGAAGTTAACTAAATATGTCATCTTCCGTGGTCTAGGACTAACACGCTATCCAAGGCCGCAGATTCAAGCCCAGCGGAGGGCGATGGATATATATTTTTGGGCATAAAAATAAGAGAAGAAAAAGAGAAGAGAAGTAAAGCTGTGATCCCATGTTGTGCATTTAAGGCACATAAAAGTACCCTCTGAGCAAAATTAAAGGGTCTTTCATGCCCAATATAGAATGGGACACTGAAAACCAAAACCATTAAACAGTATATTATAAATGGGGGGAAAAAAATAAATTCTTTAGAAATAGGTCTATTATAAATCTTCTTGAATCAATTAATTCAACCAATAATTGCACTAAAATTTTTGTTGGTCACCTTAAAGCTAGATTACGATAAACTTAATGTAACATGGAAGTCTAACATACTCGTACTACTTAGGGTTGACATAACTGGAGTTTGGCTGCCAAATTTCTTCCTGTTATGTCAATTTTGATGAATGTTAATTGAAACCAACCACATGAAGACAATAATAGCATGAAATAATAAAAACTACCAATCACAAGATATTCCCATTACACTAAGTGCAGCTTTATGACACGCCACGTCCCATCACATTAAGTTTATCATAATCTTGGTGTATCTTTTCTCCATTACTTGATTAGCGTTCTGTTCTTGAAGCTCCAATTAGATTTTTATTATTTCTTCAGTTCCTTATATTTTTAATATTTTGTATTTTCATTTCTTGGAAGTTGGGCCCCATTCTGAAGCAATGGACATAGTGCTTTCTCTGTTTTTGATCATGAATTCTATGTGGATACAGGAATCAACAACTCACATGTGGTAATATAGAGGCTCTGTGTTCCCACGCACGAGGAACACACAATGTGAATTCAACACAAGTGTCTAGACTCTAGACCCTCGTCAAACTCGGAAGCTTTCAGACACTTGGTAGTTTGAATTGCACCCACATGGTCAACCAGTGGTCTAATTGGTCTGACCAGCATGCAAATGGACATCAATGTCTAGATGCTCATGTGTATCATCTAACATTCAGGCACTTTGCTTTTCCTCTTTTCATGAACTCTGCTTTGTTTGCCTTGTGATCTGTTGTCACAAATTTCTTACTAGTATCCAATCTATGATGGAGTTACGAATTTACACAGCATTCTTTTTGCAATTAAAAACAAAATCTTCTTATATGTGGTATTGATTTGTTGAGTCAGTACTTTTAACACTACATAACTTACTTTTTCATTATGAAGGACTAGTTTTGGAAGCCTATGCTACCATTTTCAAACTCATGGGTCCAAATGTTGTTGTTGGTTGCGTCTGCCTGTGTTCTCTTCTCTGGCGGCGAAACGAACTTCTTGGCTAAGTTGTCAACTGGCAGGATTTCAAAGTTCATTAGGCGATCTTTGTGTTTCCATATGAGGATGTTTTCCCAGGTTGTGAGTTCATTGTGGCCTGACATGGTTTTTAGCAATTTTGGATTTGGATCTACATTATCGTTTTCCTTCCAGAAGTGAAATGCTACTGCTGATTCATCTTCTTGTTTTAGTTTCCGATTTCCAAAGATTTGGCTCTGATTTTTAAACTTCTTTTAGTTTGTCCTATGTAGAACTTTTCACAATTTGTACATTTATTTTCTAGTGGAATTTAATCTTTGATTTTTGAATTTAGCAACTTTATAACAGAAAATCTGTTTATTGGAGTCAGGGTGATGTTTCATTCCTTGAAGATCTTTTTGAATTTTTTAAATATTTGGGGATGATAGTGAATTTTTTTAATGTGTTGTTATTGTCTTTTCTTGCTGTTAGGATAGTTGTTTCTTTTATGTCTTTTACTGCTTTTCTTTGTCGAGTTTCTTGTATACAAGGTTCTTGCTGTATCCGAAAAAATGTAAAAGGCGTGTTATTTATACATGCTCTTTAACTACTGTGGTTCTCAGCATCCCATTCTAAATTGGGCGTGAAAGACTGTTTAATTTTGCTCAGAGGCCTCTATCAGGCTTGAGTTTCTTTTACATGCCGTAAATCTATGACACAGGACCAATGGCTTTATTTCCCTTCCAAAGGAAGCCATGCTAAGGATTTTTACGTCCTCCTCTGTATCCATTTTGTTCCACCGTTTGAATTATGATTTTTACCTATGTTGAATTTGGTTTCAGTGCATTTACTAATCTGTGAACCTGTTTATTATTGCATGTTTGTGTGGTAATGGGTTGTAGCTTTCATTTTTAATGTAATTTTCTGATCGAGTTGGTTTTCTGTAGATTCCAAAGTTTACTTTTTTGCCATGTTTGATGATTTTTAGGCCTAAAGATGGGAGTTCTCCATTGGTTTCTTTTCCCATTATGAATTTTATTGTTTTTTCTTGTAGGTTTAGTAATTTTATGGCATCATCTAAATGTCTGGTTGGCAATATTGCAAATATGTCAACATAGCGGTACCATACCTTGAAAACCCATAGGAATGCTTTCTTCTAGTGTGTTTCAAATTTGCTCATAAATAAATTTTCCCAAAATGGAGATAAAGCATTGCCCATAGAAAGTCGTGACTTTTGCCTGTAATATTTCCCATTGAAGCTAAAGTAGTTTTGTTCAATGTACAAATTTGTCAGTTGAATGTATTCTTCTAATTTTGTTGTATTTAGCCATTTTTTATTTTCTCTACACGTGCTATGTATTGCAATGCACCCAACATTTTGATTTTACCAGAAATGTTTTGGATCCCCCTGATTCCAGAAAAAGCATTTTTGAAAAAAGGTGTGTGCACATGCGTGCTGGCATGCGTGCGTGTGTGCACAGCTTAGCTCAAAAATGAAAGGGCCGTTAAATACCAAACTTGGTATTAAAGTTTGGTATCTCCCAACAATGCGACACAATTTTAAAGAAAATCCTCCACCCCCAACTTCCCTTTACGTAGAACTTTTTTTGAAAATTTTGATTTTCTCAAAATTGGCTCTAATGATTTTTATTAAAATATTGTATATTAAAGATATTTACATGACAAATCAAATGTATATCTTGAATTTTCTGAGAATAGCTTCTGAAGACTACTTTATTCTGAATGAATTTTATAGAATTTTGCTAACTGCTAAACTGTAAGAGATGAACAAAAGTTTACCACAGAAAAACTATAGAGCATGTTAAAACACACAATTTATGTTGTATACACTTTTTTTGCTAACTGCTAAACTGTAAGAGATGAACAAAAATTTACCACACAAAAATTATAGAGCATGTTAAAACACACAATTTATGTTATATACCTTTTCTTTTCTTTTTTTTCTTTTAGTTTATCGTTTTTGAGATATTCCTTTGTTTTTAGCTTCAGCTTTGAAAAGCTTATACTTTTCTCATACAGGAATTTATTAACTCCTGTCTATATAAATAATGGAACTTCAGTCACATAGCAACCAGCTTTTGACTATCACTTTAACATGGTACTCCCTTATGTTGTTTCTACTTAAAGGGAAGCAAGGAATAATACTTAGATCACTTATGGCATCTACAGGAAGACCACACATACAGACAATTACATAAAACAGAATAGTTTCAACCCAGAACCTCATAAACAGGCAGTCTTCAACAGTTCAGTACACAGACTCCTCAGCATCCCACTTGACCCAGAAGAGTACAACACAGAATACCTCCAACTAAGACATATAGCCTCAGCCAATGGTTTTAACCCAGACATCATTGACCAAAAAATTAAAAAACATAAGGAGAAATTAACCTTAAAACAAATCACCACTTTGTTCATACAAAAACCGAAAGTTATATATAAAAAATTCACCTACCACCCAACAGCAGATAGGAAATTCAAAAAAATTTTCAAGAAATACAATATAAGTTTAGCTTCAAGTAACCAATTCAACATAAAAAATGCATTGAAAACAGACATTAAAGACCCCATACCTACAAACCAGAGATCAGGCATCTACAGAATTGATTGCAAGGACTGCAAATCATGTTACATTGGCCAAACAAAAAGGAGACTGGAAACAAGACTAAAGGAACATTTCAGACATATCAAACAGAAACAAACAGATAAATCGGCAGTAGCATACCATCATGAAATACAAAATGACATAAAATTGCTAAAACCTGTAAACAACCCAGCAGAACTTACAGTTTGGGAGAATATTCTCATTACACAACAAAAAGACCAACTGATGAATTTTGAAATACCGCCACATGATTTTGAACTTCTACTGAGAACACCAGATGGCTCCACCGTAATAGACCACAGAGCACAAATACCAGCCATCAGTCGGACTTCAACTGAAGAAGAGGGCAATTGCCCTTGAAACATATGTTTTGGACATAATTACATATAAGTGAGGTGAGTGTTACTATTCCGACTCATTTTCAACATCACATTGATAAAAACTTCACTTGTCTCAAACTTCTGAGTTATTTAATTTTAATTTAAGTAATAATACTACTTATGCTAATTTTTCCTCGATTAGAATGAAATAAATGGAAGCACAATTTTTAACAATAATTCCATATTTTGCTAATATATATGTTGGGGAATCAATGCTGCTGCTCATCGGTCTCATTGTTTCTCCTGTTTTGTGAATCTTTAGTAGACCATAAATTCAAGGTAATGTTGGATTGTCTACTTTTATTGTATATGTTTTTTTTTTTTTTTTTTTTTTTTGGGTGTATAATTTTACTTTCTTTTACTGCTTTGTTTAATACTTGGATGCACAAGTTTAGTGGGTTGGTTTCTTCTTGGAAACTCGTCCACATAACTAATTTCAGTAATTTAGAAAATGAAATCACACTTGCAGACCCTTTTTTTTTTTTCTTTCTTTTTTTCTTTCTTTCGTAATGGAGTCAATGGTAACACTAACTGCACCAAATTGAATTCGTTTGTTGAACTGAAAGAATCAAAAGTGATTATGAGGTCACAATATTGCTGCTTCTTTTTCGCAGGTGGCATAACAGTTAAGCTTCGTGATTATTACACATCACTGGTGTTCAGGAAACAATGGTTAAGAACTCGATACAATATTACAAATGAGTACTTCATGAATTTTAAGGTTTTTTTTCATTGTGAATATGCGAAATAAACTGTAATATCAAAAACTTGTTATTGTGAGTTTAAGAAACCTACAATTATGCAATAAACGTATAAATGTATTATTCGTTTTAACAAAATTCACAACAACAAAAAAAAAGAAAAAAAGGTTTTTGTGAAATCGAGGGTCCCTACAAATCAGGTATTGAGCATTTTGAGTATGATAGATATGCAGGTTGTATATTCCAAAATTATTGTTGCTGATATCATCGCCATCACTAATCACATCATTCACATTGCTGTTATCACCATCATCATCATTATTGATTATTGGTCTGATTCTGTAAGGCAAGGAAAACTGGCACCAAAATTATTGCACATAAAATATCTATCACAAAATAACAAAATGAGAAGAGAGAGGCATTTGAGTAATATGGCAGATTCTTGCAATGAGCAACCTGGTTCAAATCCCAGGTGTAAAATACCAACTTTTTTCTTTCCTTTTGCTCCTATATTGATTCATGCTACTTTTCGTAAATATTTTTTTGTAAATTTGTCTTATAGCCTTGTTTAAGATTTTGTTTAATGTACTTTATTTTTAATTAATTTAAATACAATCTAACAAATCACTTGTTTACGAAGCTTGTGCTCAAACCTAAATGTAAGCATTTTGTGACAATAAAGCATTTTATTTTAAAAGTTTGTATAACCTCTCATTTCTTTATTTAATTTGCCATTCTACACAACCAAGGTTTTGTTTATATGCAATATTGGATTATAGATATATACATACATTTCAGTAGGTAATTCAGAAAATAATACCAATAATGAATAGTTAGTTACACAACAGCCTTTTATAAATAATAAACATGTTTTTGCCAATTATGCATCTTGTTTTACTATAATAGCTCTAGACAATATGTATAAAAACCTTTATCAAAGACAATTAAGTATCATTGAGTAATATTGGTTTACCAATTATATGTGGGAGCCTTTGTCTTTAATACTGAAAATAGCATTGGGCAAAAGTCTTATCTCAAACTCCTCACAACTATGAAAATTGAGCTCTCTGGGTAGGATTCTACTATTTTGTAACTAAGCCCTTGTAAATTCAGAATATTGCACCCAGTGTGATGGAGAAAAAAATTAATTAAGTGCTGCAACAATAAAAGGAAGGACAAAATTTAATGTAAATTACTTAATTTATATATTAATAAAACCTTTATTTAAAACAACTTTATTAATTTCTAGTAGTAAAACAGTAGTACATATAAACTTTGACACCAGCGCCACTGGATTTTAAATAGCCCCACTGTACATGTACCTATATGTTTAATATACCTGTAAGCTCTATACAACCACATATCAGTTGTGGTTCGGTGACTATAGTCCTTAATTGGAAAGCGAGCCACACCCACGCAGGTACCTTCATTTCCTTTATTCTCCTTAACAATAAGAAACTTCCATTGATAACAGCCTGAAAAACAGAGAAAAGTAAGACAATAGCATGTGTGTGTAACAGTCAAATGACATTCTCTACAAATTATTGTTTGATACCCCATAACTGTACTAAACACCCACTTACACATCCCCACACCCTTACATACACATTAACACACCTTTTTTTAAGAATACTTTTTTTATTTTTTCAGGGAACCTTAAAATGTATATTTTTTATTCATATTTATATTGAATATTAGAACTGAAACAAGCTTAGAAATCAATTGCTACTTAAAATATGAATGAATTCCGTATATTCAGTCAGCATAATCCCTTAAGAGCTGATGGATGTTACTTTAACTTTAGAATATATCCTTATTTCATGTTACAATTTAAGAATCGCATTTGAATAGTATTTTTTGGGTTCCAGGGTAATGGAAAAATCCCTATTAGATGGTACTTTGCACAGTTGGACTGTATTTCTAGCAAAATTCACATAGAGGAAACTACTCCCAAGTAAGTCAGCGCACCTATAAGGTAATGTGGAAAGGATAACATATGCAGTTAACAGTAAGCATGGATTCCGTTGGCATAATAACAATAATGGTACCACTTTCATAGTGGGTAAATACTGAAATAGGTAATGAATCACATTAAGGATAGATTCACAAAATAACATTCATGCTTCTTCCGAATCTCTTTCTTTCCTTTACTCCTAATGTTTTCCACTTCTTTCTTTATTTTCTTCTATGTCAAAACAGCTATTTTTAAGGCTAACAATGCCACAACTAAAGAGCAAATAGATTTGGTTGGGCAAATGATAAGTTTTGATTTGATGATAGCTTTGTGTATTAAATCTATCCATTTAACCCAAAATATTACTTGATCAACGTATTAAGAGAACCGCAATTGCAGTGTGATAGTGGCGGGGTATCTTCATGTTCTGATGATATTACCTTTAGCTGGCTCATGTACCACATAACCACAAATAACCAACATCTGCAATAGGAAGTTAACGTAAAATGGTCCCGTCATTTCTCCACCATTTTCAGATTCCAAGAAGGACTATTGGTTATGTGCATAGTTTATAACTTGTTCATTTTAAATTGCAACAAAAATATACTTATTTCTTTATTTAAACAATGCAACCAAGGGAAAGATAGTACATAAGAAATAATTTGATTTTTCACTGTTATCTTGCATCAATTACTCCATAACCAGGTGCATTCCCTTAGCATTCAATGGGGAAGAAAAATTGAGTAGTACTACGGCCATCTAACGGCAAATAAATAAGTATGTACTTTAGGGTGTTATTCGTCAGGAAAGCTTCTTTGCTTCTTTATTTTAAATGATAATAGTAAGGAAAGGACAGTTAATACATAAAAATGTATCTGAATTTCACTGTTGCGTTGCATCATTGTCTCAATAAACTGTCTCGTTACCTTAACATTGGATAGGGAGGAAAAATAGAGCAGTACTATGGCCATCTAGCGGCAAATAAATAAGTACTTACTCTAGGTGTTCGTCGCCAGGAAAGCTTCTATGTTTCTTTATTTTAAACAATAGGAATAAGGAAAGGACAGTTAATATATAAAAATCTATTAAAATTTCACTGCTGAATTGCATCATTGACTCGATAAACTGGTGCTTTACCTTAACATTGAAAGGGGAGGGAATATATAGCAGTTACTATGACCATTTAACAACAAATAACCATGGTACCACTGCTATCTGGCAGCTATTAAGTGAAAGGCATTCCCTTGGCATGGTATGCTGATTTATACCATGAGACTTTAAATACTTTCCTGTACTATTTTTAAACATTTTCTTTTCTACAAACCTTAACGTGACAATTAAAAAAAAAATAAAAAAAAAATAAAAAAAAAAAAAAAAATAAAAAAAAATAATAAATAAATAAATAAATAAATAATGCTCAATTTGGTGCAGTCGTTCGGAAGCGATGCATATGCATACATTTCAGTGATTCATTTTTACTTTCTCTACATGCACTATGTGCATAGTGTATTGAGAAGGTATTGCACTCCACCCAAAAATTCGATACTGAGCTTTCACCAGAAATATATTTTTTAGGGTCCCTTAAAAAAAAAAGGTGCGTGCGTGCGTGTGTGTGTGTGTGTGTGTGTGTGTGTCTGTGAACCCGATAACTCAAAAACGAAAAGTCGGTAAACTACCGAACTTGGTATTTAAGTTTAGTATCTTCCAGGGATGCGACACAAAGATTTTGTGAAAAGTACCCCCACCCCAAACTACCCTTTACATGGAACTTTTTTCGAAAATTTAGTTTTTCTTAAAAATGGCTCTAACGGTTTTGATTAAAATATCATATATTAAAGATATTTACCTGACAAATAAAATGTATATCTTGAATTTTCTGGGAATAGCCTCTTAAAACTACTTTATTCTGGATCAATTTTACGGAATTTTGCATAACTGCTACACCATAAGAGATGGAAAAAAACTTACCACACAAAAAATGTAGAGCATGTTAAAACACACAATTTATGTAATATACATTTTTTTCATGGAGTTGATCATTTTTAAGATATTTCTTGTTTTTAGTTTCAGCTCTGAAAATCACACTGGAATTTTTCAACTCCTGTCTATACACACAAAGGAACTTCAGTCACATAGCAACCAGCTTTTGCCTATCACTTTAACCTATGGTACTCCGTTATTTCACTTCTACTTACAAGGAAACAAGTAATAAGACTGTTTCGGCCAATTTTTTCTCGATTAGCATGAAGTAAATAGAAGCATAAGCTTTTTAACAATAATTTGTTGCAGAGATGTAGAGAAAGTCATGTGAATGGAACACATTAGATTTTTATATATATTAGATTTTTATATATATAAAATTAGATTTATATATATTATATATATTATTATATATATTTTTATGCTGCTATGGAGCTGTAATTTGTCCCATATGATCATTGTTTCTTTCCTCTATTTTTTAGTTTGTATATGTTTGTTTTAACCTCCCATCCAGTGGTTGAATCTTACAAGACTATGCACAAGTTTAATTTATTAATGATGAAAATGTTTTTATGCCCATTACATTTGTAATTACGCTTTACTTCATTTTAATATACCTACTCAAATACATGAAATCATAGTTTGCACATACATGGTCCTGTGGTAGGTCAAAAAATCTACTAATCATCATATGTTAGTTCTTTAACATCTGCTATGTAGGCATTAATTTTTTCTTGACTACTAATCTGAGTCCTAGAAAGGCCCATTGATAGCACTTATGCCACTATTTGAAATTCTGTCATGGTGAATTCCAATATATCACATTTTGATATATCACATTACTAAAAAAAAAAAAAAAAAACTCAAAGCTTCAAGGATCCAGGACCTTATCATATTGGGATTAATGAAGAGTAAAGATTCACTTAAGAGCAATAATTTTATAAGTTGCTGCTAAACATATGATAAACATAACGCAAATCCTTTTGTTAGACAAAACTGGTTATTTGTTAGAGATGACAAATGGTTTGCTCCCATTATCTTCAGGCTACCGATTCTTACAAACCTGATGATATTGCTGTATTTCCAAGGCCATAGCCTCTTCCTCCTGGACCATGGACAAGCGTGTTGTTACCCTCTACTGTGCAACATAAGCACTTCTCTGGATCAAAGCCCATTTCTTGAACAGGCACATTCTCCTCACACTGGTCACTGTCTAGCCAAGCATCACCTAGAATAAAATGTTGCCAATTTAATGGTGGCAGTGGTGACAATGACAGTGTTAGTGGTGGTGTTGGGGCAGCATAAGTAGCAGCAGTATGGTGCGTTATTTTATTTGATTCTGGAAATATTGCAATAAAATACACATACAAATAAAACAAAAATAAATTTTAATCTTCATACCAATGAATGTATTGTATTTTCCCAAATACAAGATAATGTTTTTTTCCAACATATGTTCAAAAGTCAGGTCATGATATATGTTTTCTGAATACCATGCTGGAAAAAGTAAGTTTCAAACTTATGGGTGCAGCAGTGGTAAAGTCTGGGAGAAATGATATGATTACTGCCAAGGTCGCAACGTATGCTGCAGATTTTGTGTGTTTCATTTCACATCAAAAAATTAGCTGTTAGTGCGCCTATGAGCATTCTCAGTGGTAAAAAGATTACTCTCAAAGAATAAAATAAAATTAAAGCACTTCCTTTCACATCAGTGGTTGCATATAATGTTATATTTGATACCAATGGTCAAACAGAAACAAAGGTTAATTGTAAATTAGAACCAGTTGAAAAATTCAATGCCACAGCCCGGAATCGAACACAGTTCTCCCGCTCTCCGTGTGGTTGCTCTAACAACTGAGCTACTCTGACAATTGCCGGTATGGCATTCAATCTTCCAACCGATAATTGTGTATCAGTGTACCTTTCAATTTATATGTAAGAGAGAGGAGCATTATCATTATAATAAAAAGGTTAATTGTTCATTTCCTCTCCTCCTGCCGCACATGTACCAGTACAGTTCTGCTTCCCCTCTGTCTCTCTGTGCTGACCGCAATGTAAATTTATAACAAATTTGAATTAGGTAAAACATTTTACAAAATATATTAAGTATTAATTCAAAATCTTCTCGGGCTTCTAACCAGGTAAAAACTTGGCATGACTACCGAACACAAATCAATACATTTCCTTTCTCTCTCTCCTGCTGCCAATATGACTTTCTGTAGAAATTCAATTAGATAAAAAATTTACAGTGTGTTATATTAAATATGTTGCCTAAATATAAATTTATATCCAACATCATTGTTACAGCCACACCGTCAATTCTACCATCACATTATATATTTACATACTTCCCTCTCCATCTCCCACTAAAAATGTGAATTCCCATGCAAATTCACATTAAGAAAAAAAAGGTACTTAATCTGCTTAAAAGTCCCATAGATTGCTCAAAATATTAAATTTCATTTAAACATTATGTCTTCTTTTTATATAGATAATATGCTAAATTCCAAAATTAAGTTCAGAAAAATGGAAGTCATCTTACACTCAAGGTCATCTTGTATTCAGATAAATACAGTAATTGCAACATTGAATACAAACAACAGTTAAATCAGCAGCTGCATTCTTTTAGAAAATCAGTAAAGAAGTAAATACAAATGTACATGTATTGACATATGGGCCCCCACTAGAAATGTAAGCTTGAAGGATAATTTTAATGATGACTCACAAGTATAGAGTTATGGCATGTAAAATGTTGCCATCTGACAAATTCATCAAATTCATCTACCAATTCTACAAACTACAACTCCATTAATGTCAGTAGCTCTATAGCTAATGATGAAACAGTTGCTTTTAAACATGTCTTATGTTTAGTAAATGTAAGAAAAGTATTTATATTGCAAAGCAACTCCAAATCTGTAATTTAGCTCCCTGTTATATAAACTTAAAAGCTCAGATTATCTTTTAGAAATTATTTTTGAGTCAGATGTGTCATATAACTTCACTTCCATTTTACCATTATCAATTATATTAAGTAATTAATTGTATCAAAGTTTAACTGAAGTTGTGCAACAAATTTGACTCTAAAATAATTTCTAATTATTATAAGTTTTACTCTTACTAAATAAATTTGAATTTATCGATTATTATTTTCATTATTATTATCTTGCATGAAACAATCATCACGATTATAAGTAAATCATAGGTAAGTGAAATGTTGTGTTACAACTCCAACTAAATAATTGTTTTATATATCATATTTATTCAAATACATGACAATGTTTTCCCCAAAATATTAATGTTCAGAACTGGGGATCATCTTGCACTTGCAATATATGTTTCCTGAATACTATGCGGGAAAAAGTATGATTCAAACTTTCCAGGTACATCAGGGGTGAAGCCTGGAAGAAATGGAAAAGATCACAGCCAATGTAATAATGTATGTGACAGATTTTGTGTATTTCATTTCCTATCAAAAATTAGCTGTTAATGGGCCTATGAACAGGACTTTATTGGAAAAAAGATTACTAAAGAAGACTAAAATAAAATTAGAAGACTTCCTTTGACATGAAAGATTGCAAGTAATGCTGCATTGGAAGCCAACAGTCAAGCAGAAAGAGAGAGGTTAGCTGCACATTTCCACCCTCCCCTTTCACTCTGCACATACAAGTATATGCATGCATTCCTATCCATTTTGCAATGTGCATTTCTATGCTGCCTGCAATGTGAGTTTATGCACAAATTCAAATTACTAAAACATTTTACTTTATTATTATATTAAGTATGTTGTCTTAATAGAAAATAGCATTCATAATCTTCATTACAGCTACACTACCACCATGGCCACCATTACGTTTTACTATTGTATATATTTTGTGCATCTCTGTACTCCCCTCTCCATTTCTCCCACTCAAAACATGAATTTACACACAAATTCAAATTAGGTAAAACATTTTACAATATATTGTATTAAGTATGTTGTCTTTATTAGAAAACGGTATCCATAATCATTGTTACAGTTAAGCTACTGCCATCATCAGTGAATACAGAGACACCAGTATACATTTACATTCTCCCTTCTCGTCTCTCTCCTGCTTGCAATGAAAGTTTCTGTGTAAATTCAAATTAGGTAAAAAAATGTTGCAATGTGTCATATTGTGATGTGTTTTTAAACAGAAAATAATATGCATTGTCATTATAGCTATGTTGCCATCACCATCACATTCTGTCATTGCACCCATACACTTCCATACTCCCTTCTCCATTTCCCAGTCAGCATGCGAATTTCTCTGCAAATTCAAATTAAGTAAAAAAGTAATGGACTTAATCAGCTTAAATGTTCCTTAGTTTGTTAGAAATATATGGCAACCTTAAATTGCATTTATAAACTAAACTCTGTCTTCTTTTTATATATTGATATGCTATAATTCCAAAATTAAGTTCTGAAAAGTGGGGGGTCGTCCTGTATTCAGATAAATACGGTAATTTCTTTATTGTATTTCCTGCCAGCTAAAAGCGTTGTAACCCTCAAAACGCAAATTTTTCAGGAGAAGAAAAATAAATAAACAAAGATATTTGTTTGGAATGTTTATTCTGCCACTTGTAATTAGTTCAGTAGTGTTCACTGGTTAATAATGCAAAGAGTTTTAATAATGTGTGCCTTTAAAATCAAGACATGAGAGAAAATGATTAGACGTATGTACAAAAGATGCTGTAACTGTAGCGCAAGTACCAGATGTTTAGCTTTTAATATTTCTTGTTTTATTCTGTTTAGAAATAATGACAACAAACAATAATTTATATTTTCACTACTCATTATTAGAGTTTCCCATTGTTTAACACAGTACACTGAATGCTAAAAGAGTTGTTACTAAAAACGTTTTACAATAATGAATTTTCATTGTATTTTCACTTCATTTTACCTTTAAGTTCTCATAAAAACTGTGATATTATTCAGGGATATATTAATACAAATCTAGCAAATCTAGCAATGTGTCTCCATTCATTCTGGGTAGACTATTCAAGCTCATGATTATGGGCAGAACTGTGATATGGGCTTTATCTCTTAAAAGTTTTGCTAAACTTACAGAGTACCAAGGTTGTCAGTACTATTGGAGAGTCTGAGGATATCTTCATCCAAACATGGTCAGTATTTTGCATTTTGGATTTTTGTGGATTTGTTTTTCAATAGTGCTCTGAGCAATGAATTCTTGTTGCTGCATGTAGCAAACCAAAGACCAGTTTCTTGGTCTAGCAGTTGCTATTAGCTGGACCCATTCAAACAGTTCATGCACAACATGATTGTTCTTGTTTCTCTCAAGCAATGTAAAATCTTGATCACAAGGCAAAAAGCTGTGCACTGCGCCCTATGAATGTGAGGTACTTTAAGTTCAGTAGAAGATGATGAAAACAGTAATTTTCCAGTTATTGATCTGACCTGTACATAGATCTGACCACACCATTACAGCTCTTTCTTCGTCCAAATTTAGAGGTTATATACTTCAGGAGACAAGAAGTAAGTAACTTCTGCTGATCCCCATCTGGCTACAGTTTCAGGCCATACATACATAACAAGGTGTTGTGTTGCTTGGTTGTAGGTTGACAGAATATAACAGTGATAGAATACAATACACTACCTGCTGGGCATCTGTGCATATGACAACGTATGTTATGTTATGTGTTGTTGTTTTTTTTTTTTTTTTTTTTTTTTTTAATGGTGGGGTTTGCTTTCTTCTTCAATTTTCTTTCTGTCGGTTTAATTTTCACTGTTAATCAACTGAAGAAACAACCTGTCACAATGCTCACATGAATCTGAAATGGTACTCCAAGTGTAAATTATATTCTCCCCTGAAAAAATCTCAGAAGGCTCTGAGTGTGTAGTGTGGGATTCTCTTCTTTACAGAATTGGTAAAGCTTACTAACATTCAAATCAGAACTCTGGCACAGCTTTTCATTGTAATGTCTGGGGTAGTGGCTTTCTTCGTTGGTAGCTTCTCAATGTGATTTCTTACCAAATCATCCAAGTCATCCTGCAGTTTGTTCAGATGATTCTCATGCTTACCTCTTCTACCTTTAAAGGGCATGTTTTATCTTCTCTTGGAGCACTTGCAGATATCTGGCAACATATTTCATATAACATGCACTAGGCTTTATGACACACCTGAATTTGTTCTCCATTTTTTCTTAAAAAGTATTTAAAAGTGCAGTGTCTATGAAATGGCCTCCTCTGTCTCCCTGCTTTTTATATTACAGCATTTTGTTGTCCTCCAAGCTTACTGATCTGCACTGGTATTTGTATTTAAAGGTAGTAATTTGTAAAGTAGAATACGTAACGTTAACTATAATGAAGGTGATAATAAAAGCTCCGATTTTGTATTAAAATATAATGCACACTTAATAACATGCGTCACTATTAGGTTGACTATTGACTATTAGGTTGGCTTACAATGTTTTTGCATCCACCTGTTCAGCAGGGATTTATTCAGGCACTAGCTTCTTATTGTGGGATATATATTGTTGCCCCAAATTTTGTTTGTATTTCTTTTTGTTCCTCTTTCATTTACTATACTTAATTTTACATTTTCCCCCCTATTTATATCTTTACACATACTGGGACTTAGCAACACAGGACTTTACTCCTCCATTCCTACGTTTCTGCATCCAAACGACCCAGAGAGAAATTAAAACAAAAGAAAAAAGGCACTTAAAGTACATGGTAGCCAACATAATTCTACACATGTCTCAATGTTACCTCAAACAACGTTTATACATGAAAATCCAGCATTCTACAAAAGTGAGGGTTACAACATTTTTTCTAGCAGGTATTCAATTGATCCTGATATATGGTGGACTTTGAGACAGTGATGTGTTTTAACAATTATAATTTAGTTGAGTCGATTTTGTAACACTACATCCGAAATAAAAAAAGTAAGTGATGTAGTGTTACAAAATCGACTCAACTAAATTATAATTCAATTGATCTTTTACATCAGCTGTGTGTAGCACTTGGAAAGTTAAAGCAGATTTAAGAATCCAATGCCACCACTAAGACTAAAAACCCTGCATTGGGCACAGATCCATGCTTTGAGTCTTGGTCATGGTAATGAATCTTTTAATCTGGTCAACATCCTTTCTTTACAATCTTTGACTGAAGTTGCCTACTGACAGTATTCTTATGAAGCATTTCCTTTTGAAGAAAGCTATTGTTTGCCCTTTATTCTGTAATAGACCTATTTAACTATGTACATTCCTTATCTGATCATCTTATCAGGACAAAGAGAAGTTACATTATCTAGGTTCTGATAACAAGCTTATAAATCTATAGCATTTGTCCAAAATTTATCGCTGTGCCCCAATCAATTGAATTGGGCTATGGAAGATATCACATACATCATCTCTTATAAGAGCTCTCTTTAATAAATGTAAGATTTATTCACAGACGTAACATTAAGAAAAACTGCAGCATGAAAAGTCACTATCTTATAAATTAATGCACATATTGGGAAATAACAGCCAAAATATTTGTTAACTAGTGAAGAACGGGTTTAAAAAGTTTCATTTGTTTTAAAATTAAATGATGATCCTCAAAAGGTCGCAGATATTTTCAACAATTTCTTTTTGAATGTAACAGACAAATTAAAAATAAACTATCGATGTAAAGAATCAGCAATAAATTTTTTGAAAACTTCTTTTGTAAACACAGACCCTGAATTTAAAGTAAAAATGACTACATCATTTGAAATAAAAAATATAATAAATTTGCTCAAGACCAAAAATTCCTCTGGATATGATGAAATATCAAGTAAAATCCTAAAAGCATGTTCTGACCTAATATGCATTCCCCTTAGCTATTTATGTAACGAATCACTAAAGAGTGGAATATTTCCTGACAGAATGAAGTACTCTATTGTCAAACCACTTTTTAAAAAAGGAAAACAAGATAATATATCAAATTATAGACCTATATCTCTCTTGTCTGTTTTCTCAAAAGTATTTGAGAAAGTAATGTTCAATAGGCTCTATAATTACTTGGAAAAGAACAACTTATTTGCCAAAGAACAGTTTGGCTTTAGAAAAGGAGTAGCGACAGATGATGCAACCTACAAGCTCACACATAAAGTGTTAAATGTGTTAAATGAAAAGGAATATGTCGGTTGAATCTTTTGCGACCTAGCGAAGGCTTTTGATTGTGTGAATCATGAGATTCTGATAGCTAAACTAGATTTCTATGGAATAAAGAATAACATATTAGATTGGTTCATTTCATACCTAGAGAAGAGAAAACAAAGGGTCAAAATTAATAACTCCAACGGGTATCAAAATAGTGCCTCAGAATGGAAGTCAGTAAAACATGGTGTTCCCCAAGGATCAATCTTAGGGCCTCTTTTGTTCTTGATTTACATAAATGACCTCCCATTATACATTAACAGTTTTGCAAGTATTTATTTATTTGCAGATGACACTAGTGTTCTAGTAACAAGTAAAGATTTCAATGAATGTGTAGCTAAATTAAACTATGTTCTAAATTGTATGTCAAATTGGTTCAAAGCAAACAAACTCTCAGTAAACATTGAAAAAACAAAAACAATTAAATTTATAACTACTCGCTCACCACAACATAGAAATAGGAATTAATGATACATTGTTAGAACAGCTAAATGAAGTCAAATTTCTTGGCCTTCAGGTAGATAAGCTTTTGGACTGGAAGTCACATATTAGCTACATCACACCTAAACTTAGCTCAGCATGTTATGCTCTCCGTGCACTGGTTAAATTTCACTCAATCGTTACACTTAAGTTGGTGTATTTTGCCTACTTTAACTCCATCATCGAGTATGGAATATTATTTTGGGGTAATTCAGTAGATAGTAAATGCATATTCCGGATTCAGAAGAAAGCTATACGAATAATCTGTAATGCTTATAGCAGACAGTCATGCAAAGAACTATTTCAAAAATTGGGCATCCTCACCTTACCTTGTGTTTATATATTATCCATTTTAAAATTCTGTGCAGTTAATCGACATAGTTTTATAACAAACATGGAAATTCATAACATTAATACTAGACAAAAGGAATTGATTCATCGTCCCAATGCCAATCTTCGTTGCTTTCAGAAAGGTGTATATTATGAAACAATCAAGATATTTAATGCTCTCCCCAGTAATCTCAAAGAAAATGTTGGGAATTTCAGGGCTTTTAAGGCCTCTCTTAAGGAGTACCTTTGCAATAAATCATTTTACTCTGTAGATGAATATTTAAGTGACAAATCTGTCTGACAATACCGTTATAATCATTGTATTTATAAATATTACAATGTATTGCATATTGTGTATATTAGTGTGTGTTTTATATTAAAATTAAACTGATTTATACTTTGACTTGCAAGAATGTATCAAATGAATTTTTTTAGTATTTAGCAATGACACAAGGTCTGTAAAGCCTGATGTTTTGATATTTTACACTCTAGTACATAATTGTAAATCTTTGCATTGGAAATTCTATAACATATTTGCAAATATGTATTGTAATTTGTTGACATTTATGAAGAGTACATAATACAATAATCATGTTTTAGTTTATATAATTGCTACTAATAACTATTATATCGATAATTTGAAAACTATCATCTGACATAACATTAGTTTTACATATAATGAAATTATATTTATTTATTTATGTATACACTTTAACACTAAAGTTTGATACTCTTTGTTTTTAAGTGCATGCAAAAAATATTCTGTTGTTTTTGTAACCTATGCTTTTAGCACTAGAGCCTTGTACATTTTTTTTCATAGTATATAAACATATGTATATGTGTGTATGCCTTGACAAGTTCTATGTTCAGTGGCTTTCTGGCCTAAACGAACCTACAGAATGCTTTCTAATCTAATCTAATTATTCTCTGCTTATTTTATTAACAGATGCATTGTAAAATTCAGAAACAAAATTATGTTCTTTATTGCAAAGTCCTCAGAGTGGACTGTTGTGTTTTTGTCACGTAAAACAAGTATGTCTGAACTGGTGGAAATCGTATGAAATAGCACTGAAGTACTGAAGCCGAAAATTCAGCTGATGCTCAAAAAATAAAAATATTTCATATATGACAAAAATTGCCTCTATGCAACCACCTCAACTTTAGGAATAAATAATGATAGTACAAATAATGATAAAATTGCTACCTGGGCTGTTCAGCTGATAAAGTTTCTTTTGAAGTTCTTTCTGCTTTAGAAGGGCTTGGCGCTCAGCTACAGCTTGGGGTATGCTCCACATATTAGCAGCAATCTGACGAAACAGCTCCCTCACCACCTAGAATCACATCAAGGCGTTGATAAAGACTAAGAGGTTATTCTAAAAAATGAAACAATTATTGCAATGTACTCATGGAAAAACTGATTATTTTTAATTCTTTTTGGAAAAACACAGGTAAGGTTTTTGATATTTACATGACAAAATGGAGATTTTTATTACTGTAGTTTCACATTCTATGAATGTACTGAGACATGTAACAGAGTAATATTATAATAAGTAGAAGGTTGGTGACAGTGATGTGTTTATCATTAGAAATAATGGGTTGGCCTTTGTTAACACTAACATCACTTAACAGCATTTCTTACTTGAATAGGTTTCAGAAAGGGTGTTTCCACTGTCAGCATCTATCTAACTGGCTTGATCCATAGTTTGTTGAGGTAGGTAGATTGTTTGTGGTGGCATTTTGTGGTTGTGAGATGAACTTACCTAGTGAATTTCCTGGCGGTAAATCAAAGTTTAATGTGTCGAATTTGGCTGCATATCTGGCTGGTTTAATCAGTTTTATATTTGGTGTGATTTCATGATTGGTAGACCAGAATGATGGGCTATTCCAGATTTTTCTGTCTGTATTTCATACATCTCATGTGTTCTTATAGTGTGGTTTGTATACTTCTTTTCGTTTTTCCAATGGAAAAACTAATTGAATCTGAACAATCAATTCTGCATACACCTAATTTTGTATGTTCCGGAATGGAGTCTTTTAAATGGTTGCATAGTAAGTTTTGGACACTAAAACTGTTTTTTGGGGCTAAGTAAAGGTAAACATTTTGAGTATGTTGGCAAATTTCGGTGAGATGTCGGATAATATGTGAATTTTCTAAACTGTGTTTTATCTGTCTGTGTATCAGTTTTATGTTCTCTTTTATGCGGTTTTGTCTTTTGAATTTCCAAATTTTCTTGTCTATTAACTGTTTATTGAATCCATTATTTTTGGCTGTTTTGATTATGAGCTCATATACCTTTTTGTATCTTTTATACTCATTGGGATATTAGACCAGTCTGTATGATATGTTGTTTAATACTGCAAGTTTGTGAGGTGTAGGATTGTTAACAGTCATTTTTAATGTAATTGTCTGTCCAGGTTGGCTTTCTATGGATAGCAAATGATGTGTTGTGTTGATCCTGGATTATTTTTAAATCCAAAAGAGGAGGTAAACATCTATTTTCATTTAAATTGTGAATTTTGCAGTTTTATTCTGAAAATTTAGTAGTTTTAATGGTCTTGTGGGGAACCATGGCAAAAATATTGCGGTCATACTTATACTAACATTTGAAAATGTATGGGAAGGAAGATGTTATTTGTATTTCATGAAAAGATTGGCTAGGCAGAGTGAAAGTGGATTGCCCATAGTTAGGCCGATAGTCTGCTGGTAAAATTTTCCACTGAATGTGAAGAAGTTTTGGTTTACACAGCTGAGTAAGTTTTATAAGTTCTTCTGCTTCATCTGTAGGCATGTTGGTATTACCTAGCTATTTCTTAAGAATGAGGATGACATCATCTGTAGGAATGCTTGGGAAAAGTGAAGTTACATCAAACAATACCAATTTGTCATCTGTGTTTAAAAGAAAGTTGGAAATATTGCCTACTAGTTGGAATGAGTTTTTGATGGCTAAACTGTTGAACTGTATTATTGATGTAAATATTTGTACTAGATGTTCTGCTAACTTGTAGGTGGGGGCATCTATGTTGTTGATTATGGGTCTCATTTTGTCTCCGGGTTTATGTATTTTCACTAGAGCATACAGTCTAGGTGAAGTTGTGTGATGAGGTTTAATTTTAGTTTTTGTGGGAATTATCATACTAAACCTCAAAAGGGTATGATGACAATAATAATACTGGTGCTTCATGCAGTGCTTCACAATTCAAACTTTTTTCTAAAAGCTGTAATGTAGGACAAAGTGCTATGTATGAAGGACACTATACAATTTTTGATAATTCCTGCTTTCATATTATAAATATGTTAGCTTGACTTGCCTGTTATAAAAGTGGTTCATTGAGAGTCAATAATTATGAACATTTACGGTTTGGTTGGGTTATGACACTTGTCTTGTGATTTATGTGGTTATAAAAGTAAAAAGTTCTGTACAACCAAGAAGCAGGAGCAAAGTCCTGAAATAAACAGAAGACGTGTTTATGTGATGAGATTAATTGGTTGTGGATATGCTGAGGCTAAAAGTGTTTCTATAGTAATGAATTTGCCCTCTCCTCCTCTATCTCCAGCCTACATTGAGCATATAAAAGCACTATCCCTCACAGCCAGCACAAATGCAGAAAACTGCTGCTGAAGAGCTAGAGGAAATCCAAGGAAAACAATGTGGTGAGTCTATAGATGGAAGCTAGTAGAAACGTGGGCACTCATCATTGTCAGGTGTAGTAACTGCAATATCAGTAAACACAGGTAAAGTGTTGATGTTGGAATCATTTCAAAATCTTGTGTTGGCTGTAAGTATGCATGATGACAAAAATTCTGTAGCATATGTAGCATGGCAGGCTGATCACTCCCTTGTTTGTGCAAAAAATTACACTGGGTCAGCCCCAAATAGGGCGGCTTGAAAAATTTTTGCTAGATCTGTTCAAACCAGAGACCTGGAATGTTTGCATTTTTAGGAGATGAGGATTTCAAAAGCTACAAATCTGTAATGGAATGTGATCTACATTATGGGGAGATAAAACAAACAAACAACCAAACAAAAATGTGTAGGACATTACTAGAAGCATTTGGGCACTGCCCTTCATAAGCTCGCAAAAGAAAACAAACTGGAGGAATAGGAAAGCTAACCAGATCTCTAAATGTCAGATTATTTTGGATTAGCTTAAAGACCTTATATGGCAGTATAGTGGAAATGAAAAATCCAATTGGAGTTCATTTTAACATTTGACAGCAACCTCAGACAGAACATCACACCAAAGATGTCCTGAAGGGAAAGGTAGCTGGTATTCTTATCAGCGAGCAAAAGCAAATGATCAGTTGGATACATACAACCATAAAATTTCACTGCAAGCACTTCAAGCATGTAAAGCTGTATATGAAAGACTTTGTGATCTACAAATGCTCTGTAAATGCCTGCATGGATTAACGCAGAGTGCCAATTAGTCATTTAATGCAATGATTTGGCGAAGATGTAGGAAAGAAACTTATATAGGCTTAGAAAACTTACAATTGGGAGTTATGGATGCTGTATTGCATTTTAACTGTGGCAACACAGTGGAAGTAGAGCTCCTGCATAGGATGAAAATTGTTCCAGCAAGTATACAATGTAAGGAATTCTAAAATCAGATGACTTGATGCTTCTGTTAATGTATAAGAGCAGCACCCCACAAGAAAAGCAGCGCAGAAGATACCTGAGAGGCAGAAGAAAACTTAAAGAGGACAAAAATCTAGACTTCCGATCAACAACAACAACAACAATGATGATGGGAGCCATTATTGGCACCATATATATCATTCATTCACTATAAGTTCTAGCTGACTAAATTGTGAATACAGAACTATAGTTATATAGCAAACTTTGTTGTTGTTGTTATTAATTATTATTAATTATTATTATTATTATTATTTATTATTATTAATTATTATTATTAATTATTATTATTTTTATTCACCATTTAGATCATGTTGCATGATATGGACTTGTCAAAAGAACATATCTGAATATGAAGGTCATTTTTTATTCTTGTGTTATAAGGATGGATATCCTTGATTTTTCTTCATATTTTTTCAATTTCTGTTATAAATATATATGCTAATGGTAAAATGTTATGTTTCCTAGAGCACAGACTAAAGGATGTACTGTTGTCTATTCCACTTAATATTTTTATAGCTCTCTACTGGATTATAAATATTCTCTCACATTTTTCTCCCCAAAATTTAATACCATATTTTAATCCACTATGAAACTAAGTGAAATATACATTTTTCAGCCCTACAAAATTTAACGTACCTTTTATACATTTGAGCACACAGCAAATGGAGCCAAGTTTACTAGCTAATTGGTGAGTGTGATTATCCCATTTAAGATTTTCATTCACGTATATACCCAAGAATTTTGTTTCTCCTTTGCAGTCAATATTATTTCTGACAAAGGAAATTTGAGGTTTGATGCTGTTTTTACACTGCTATGTATGAAAAACCATTGCAATAGTTTTTTCTTTGTTTACAATAAGTTCATTTGTTTTAAACCAGTTGCTGTGGTTAGTCATTATTGTGTTACTTTATTTTGGAGTATAGTTTGTCTCCTTTTACAAGAATATTAGTGTTGCCTGCAAAAAGGACTACATTAGCATGCTCAATGTTGCTTGGTAAATCATTTATGTATATTAGAAACAACAGAGGCCCTAATTCCTCATTTTCTCAAAACTAAAAATGTCTACAATTTGTAATATTCAGAACCAAATAGAGGGTTCAGAAAATCAAGAAAACTAATACATTTACATACCAAATTCATCAGAATGAAACATGGAGTGTTCTGAAGCAACATTTGAGCAAAAAAATTATGCTTGTATGTAAAAATTAAAATTAAAAAAATTAAGTATAAATTTGCAAAAAAATTCACAACTTTACATAAATTAACAAAAGTTTGCAATTCTGTTTCAGACCATCCTGTACACAATTAGAGTCAAATGAGTGAAAGAATCATGCAAGTTGGTTAAAAATTGGCCTTGTTATGAGGTTTAAAAGAAATACCCTTTTTACACACAGGAAATTAATTTTACAATAATGTAAATGTTAATATCAAATCTATTTGAATGCAAGAAGAACTTCAGTAAAAAAAATTATTTAAAAACTATTTATTTGACTAAAAATTGTGGATTTTTTCTTGAAACGTATATGTGTACCTTAAACACAGACGACAAATTGATATTGTTTGATATAACTTCACAGATGAAGTCATCCTTAATCTTAAGAAATGGCTAGATAATACCAACATCCCTACAGATGAAGCAGAAGAACTTATAAAACTTACACAGCTGTGCATAAATAAAACTTCACATTAAATAGAAAATTTTACCAGCAGATTTTTGGCCTAACTATGGGCAATCCACTTTCACCCTTCCTAGCCAATTTGAAATACAAACATCATCTTCCTTCTCATACACTTTCAAATGTTAGTATAGGTACACCAACTATGTTTATGCCATTGTTCCCCACAAATTGCTACAAGACTCATTAAAACTACTGAATCTTCAGAATAAAGCTGTAAATTCACAATTGAAATAGAAAAAGATGGTTACCTACCTTTTATGGACTTCAAAATAATCTGGGATCAAAAAAATATTGCCATCTATAGAAAACCAACCCAGACAGACAATTAAAAATGAGTTACAATCCTACATGTCACTAACATTCAGTATTAAACAGCTTATTGTACAGGCTGGTTAATACCCCAATGAGTAAAACAGAGTACAAAAAGGAATATCATCTCATAAGCAAAACGGCCACAAATAATGGATTAAATAAACAGTTAATAGACAAGAAAATTTGGAAATTCAAAAGACAAAATCACATAAAAGAGAACACAAAACTGATACATCAGGAAGATAAGTCAAGATGGCGGCGGTTGAGAGTTGTGAAACAGAAGTGTCCAGGAGTTTGGGGGCAAATAAGGGAGAGTTTGCGTTAAATGGAGAAAATAAAATGAGTTGTGGCCAAATCAAAGGTGGATGGAATAGTGAAAATGGAAGTTCGAGTGGCGCGGGTCGGAAAAATGAGAGATCTGTGAATATGTGTTGTGACTGGAGATCGGGTGATGCGCATGAGAGTGTAGCATCACTTCGGTTAGTGATCGAGATCCTCAGGAAAGACCTCGTGGCGGCAAATAAAGAAATAAACGAACTAAGAAGTGAAAATAAAAGAATAAGGAATGAAAATGAGAAAACAACGAGGTGCAAGGAGGGAGATGAACAGAAATGGCCTAGCAGAAGTGAAACAGCTCAGTGGGTAAACGTGAATGCAAAGCGTCGGTCCCGGGGAAACAATTTAGCGAGTGCACGGAAAGATGAAGTTCTGCTGTCCAATAGTTTTCAGGTGCTGGAAACGAACCCAGCAGCACAAAACCAAGCCGACACAGAAGAAACGGTGCATTCTGAAGATGGAAGCCAGCAGGAAATCACGCCGAGCAAAACTAAAAATGTGGGTGAACACGTGTTCGAGAAAAGATCAGCCATAATTATAGGAGACTCATTAGTATGTCATACTAGTGAATATGTGGACGAAGACATCATAGTGTATTGTTTCCCAGGAGCCAGGCTACAGCATATTGAAAAGAAACTACGGGAAAACAAAGATGACCCGGACAACATAGTTATACACGCGGGCACCAACAACGTACGCAGCGCAGACACACCTGATGATATGCGAGAAACGTTACAGCTGGTGAAAACCACAAAGGAACTCTTTCCACGAGCCAGGATTTGTGTTAGTGCTATTTTACGCCGCAGAGATGAAGATGATCGCTTCATAGACGCTATAAACTCAGTGCTTGAATGGTTATGCAGTGAACATGACTGTATGTATGTGGATGGAAATGCATGGATTAGAGACTATGACTTGGGTCGTGATGGATTACATTTGAACAGAAGGGGGGTGAGTAAATTTGGCAGGTTGTTAGGTAGGGTTGTAAGCCATCTCAGGCAAAAAAACCAAATTGTGTAGTGAGCGGTGTTGAAAAAAATGGAGTCTTTGGTTATCTGGCAAACATAGAAGGTAAGGAAATCACTACAGAGCCCCAAAAGGCTTGTACTCAACTTGATACCATTAGTAGGAAAAGGGGAGGGGAAGAAAAAAAGCAGACAATAGCATGCAAAACATTTCAGACAGGTAAGAAAAATTGTTTAAAAATCTGCCATTTAAATGTTCAAAGCTTAAGTAACAAAGTAACTGAATTAGAGGTACTAATGGCATCGGAGGAAATGAATGTACAGGTACTATGTCTCACTGAACACTGGCTCAGTGGGCAGAATGTAAATTGTGTAAAAATAGCCAATTTTAAACTATCATCAGTATTTATTAGGGACAAATATATGCATGGAGGATCAGGGATATTTGTTCATGTAGAAATAGAAGTGAAAGATGTAAAAGAATTGCAGTATTTAAGTGTAGAAAAACATTTCGAGCTCTCTGTCACTGAGATAACAAAAACTCAAACAGTAATAGCATGCATTTACAGGACACCTGATAGTGACTTCAATACATTCATAAAAAAATTAGATGAGCTACTGCAGAAGTTAACAAAAAAGTATAAAAATATTGTCGTGTGCGGGGATTGGAACATTAACTTACTGCAGCAAAGCCAAAAAAGCATGGAAATAGAAAATTTATTCAGGGTTTTCAACATAATTAATACAGTACAGGTTCCCACTAGAATATCAAAAAACTCGGTGTCACTTATTGATGTGTTAGCTACAAATATGAACTATGATCAGCCGGCGCAGGTAATGGAAACGGGTATCTCGGATCACAAAGCGCAAATCCTAAAAGTATCAAGTCAGTCATTGAACAAAAGTAGAATAACAAGCAGTAAAAGGCATTTTAATGAAGAAAATCAAAAGCAATTTAAATACTTATTAAGCAAAGAAAGTTGGCATGACATTTATGAAGAAAAGGATGTACATACAAAATTTGATAAGCTAATAGAAACAGTTCATCACAATTTTAATATAGCATTTCCACTGAAACAGGTTAGTATAAAGAACAAAAACCAAAAAGGGTGGGTGACCAAAGGTATAAAAGTATCCTCACAGAGAGTCAAATTCCTATCAATGTTGGAAAAAAGGGGAAAGGTGTCAAGGGAAAACTTAAGTTATATAAATAAATATAAAAAAGTATACAGGAAAGTTATTAGGGATGCAAAAAAACTGGAAAATGATAAATATATTCAAAGAGCAACAAACCAAAGTAAGGCAATCTGGGAAGTAATCAATAAGGAAACCGGGAAAAGAAATTTGTGCATAAACCAATTTGAATTGATGCATGAAGGGCAAAAAATCAAAGATCCAGTTAAAATAGCTGAATTGTTTAATACATATTTTGTTGAGGGTCCAAATAAACTAGTAAGAGATAAATATGACACAGGGGTTAAAAAAGCAAGAGAAAACATTAAGGTTAAAAGATGCATGAATTCAGTGTTTATTAAACCTATAAATGAGCAGGAACTGATAAGGGCAGCAAAAGGGTTGAAAAGCAAGCTCTCAGCAGGTCTAGACGAGATTCCTGCTCTAGTAATAAAGGTTTGTGTAGAGGAAATAGCAAAACCATTACTGAATATCTATAATACCTCCTTTGAGACAGGAGTTTTCCCAGATAAATTAAAAACAGCTAAAGTTAGGCCCCTCCATAAAAAGGGACCCCAAGATGTGTTACAAAATTACAGACCAATTTCTATGCTATCAGCATTCTCCAAGATTTTGGAGAAGCTAATGTTCAATAAAATTAGTAATTTTTTAGAGAAAAATAAAATTCTCACAGATACACAACATGGTTTTAGGCGAGAAAAATCTACTGAATCGGCAGTTTGCGCCCTAGTTGAAAAAATTATTGCTGCTATTGAAAAGAAAGGGAAATCAATAGGTTTGTTCCTTGATCTAACGAAGGCATATGATGTGATTGATCATGATATACTACTGAGAAAGTTAGAGGTGTATGGTATTAGAGGAATAGCAAATGCATGGTTTAAATCTTACCTATCGAATCGATCTCAAGTAGTAGAAATTAGCAACCTGAATAAAGAACATCTCAGTATAGAAAGATGTCAATCTACACAGAGGAAGGTAGGACAGGGGGTACCACAGGGATCTATATTGGGGCCTCTTCTTTTCTTGATTTATGTAAATGATCTCCCATTATGTGTCCAGGAGTCTGAAGTGGTGTTATTTGCTGATGATACAAACCTGCTGCTAAAAGCAAACAATGACAGAGATCTTCAGAAAAAAGTAAATGGGGATATAAGGAAATTGATATACTGGTTTGAGGTAAATAGACTGCTATTAAACACACAAAAAACTGTTGCTATGAGTTTTCATTCGAGTCATCATAGAAATGTGACAAAACCGCAAATAAAAATAGACAATGAAATCATAAAATATGAAGATCAAACTAAATTTCTGGGGATAATTATTACAGACGATCTTAAATGGGGGACACATATAAATATGCTAACCAAGAAACTAAGTGTGGGATGTTATATATTGAGTACATTGAAAAGAGTGACGAGTGTGCAAGTTTTTAGAAGTGCTTATTTTGCATACATCCATAGTCATATAAGGTATGGAATAATGTTCTGGGGGGCATCAACAGAATCTGAAAAAGTTTTTCGGTTGCAAAAGCCATAAGAATAATGACTGGCGAATCAAGTAGCTCTCCATGCAGGGAACTGTTCAAAAGGTTAAGGATTATGACTGCACCAAGTATGTATATATTAGGAGTTATCCATCATATCAGACGAATAAGGCATCAGTTACCAGATAACCAAGAGATTCATTATCATAGTACAAGGCAGAAAGGAAATCTACATGTGCAATATTGCAGAACAAATCTAGCCAAAAACAGTGTAAATCATAATGGAATAAAACTGTATAATAGGCTACCCCTTAATATAAAAAATATTGAAAATGTAAATCTGTTTAAGAAAAAACTCAAATTGTACCTATTAGAGAATGCATTTTATTCAGTTATGGAATATGTAAATAAGTCTTACTAATTAAGGCAGTATGGATATGTGTGGTGACCCTAAATGCTGTATGCATATGTGTATGTGGGTGGGTGTGTGTGTGTGTGTGTGTGTGTGTGTGTGTGTATGTGTGTCCTTTTAACTTATTGTTATATTCCTATGTAACTTATTGACGAGTCCATATCATGTATACATGATCTGAAGGATGAAATAAATGAATATGAATATGAATAAAACACAGTTTATAAATGCATATATCATCCGACATCTCACCAAAAATTTGCCAACATCTTCAAAAGTTTAACTTTAAGAGTTAAAAAACAGTTTTAGTTCCAAAACTTACTGTGCAACAATTTAAAAGACTCCATTCCAGAACATGCAAAATTACGTGTATACAGAATTGATTATTATTGGAACATCAGATTACAATAAGTTTTACATTGCAAAATATGTAAAGAAGAATACATACCAGACTACAAGAGCACATGGGATGAGTGAATTACAAACAAACAGAAAAATGTGGAACAGCCCTTCATTTCTAGTCTACCAATCATGAAATCACATCAAATACAAAACAAATAAAACCAGCCATATATGCAGCCGAACTCAACACATGGGAAAAGATACTCATCATAAAAAACAAATTACACACGTTAAACTTTGTTTTATCACCAGGAAATGTACTATGGAAGTTCAATCTGACAACCAGAAGATGCCTCCACAAACAGTCTACCTATATCAACAAACCACAGATCAAGCCAGTGGATAAATGCTAATAATGAAAACAAACCATTTCCGAAACATGTTCAACTAAGGAATACTTAGTGATGTTAGTGTTAACAAGGCCAACTCATTACCTCTAATATTTCAAAGTGTCTGCCTCCATCAACAACCTAGATTCATTGTCACACTTCCTCCATTAACTTGTAGATGGTATTTTCTGGTTGGACCTTTTCATATGGGACATGTAAGTGTAATAAAATGTACTACTCAGGCTGAGTCATGACTAATTTCATTCACTATGACATGTTTCAGGAAATGGTTGTTTCCTTCATCATCCAAATGGACCATGCTATTAGTGTTTCTGTTGAGGGATAGTTTATTGTGGCAGCATCTTGTGG
The DNA here is from genome assembly GCA_030762935.1 of Hymenopus coronatus. Taxonomy (NCBI): domain Eukaryota; kingdom Metazoa; phylum Arthropoda; class Insecta; order Mantodea; family Hymenopodidae; genus Hymenopus; species Hymenopus coronatus. Next base: position 636,981 of record CM060890.1, on the reverse strand, counting down.
TGGTGAAATGTGCTTCCAAAGGGGACTTGGAGGAAACAAATCAAAATGTATTAATTGTGAGCTGTATTTCAAAATGAAAAGCTTCTCCCACAATCTTATTTTGCTGCATATCTGGTTGGTTTTATTAGTGTGATATTCAGTTTGATGCTGTGGTTAGTCATCCAGAAAGGGTGAGAAGCAGCAGATTTGTCCACTCCACTCTTAAATGACCCTTTAGCCTAATCTCCAAATTTCTTTGTTTTGCCCTACACTTTATTACAGCTGAGTTTGTAAACTCTGCTTTTTTTGTCTTATTTTTTTTAACCTATGTTAAATTTGATCCATAAGGCTTGGCTGATGTGTTTGATGAAAGCCACGTGGTTGGTCATCCAGAAAGGTGTGAAATAGCAGATGTGTCCATTCATATGCTGCTTTAGCTTAGTCTCCTGTTTTTTTTTTTTTTTTTTTTGTCTTGCCTTACACCTTATTGCACTTGATTTTGTAAATTCAGCTTTTTTTGTCTTGTCTTTCTTTTAACTTATGCTAAATCCATTCTGTAGCTATAGGCTGATGTGTTTCATGAAAGTCCTCTTAGATATATAGTGCTCTTGGATGATATGAGAACTACTTGAACATAAACTGTTTTTCTCCCTGGATGAGATTTGTGACTTCTTTAATGTGTTTCTGTCACTTGACTTTTATAATTTTGTGTTTGATTATTCATTTGTTGAACCTGTAATTTTCAGCTGTGTTTACTTTGTGTTCATATTTCAGTTGGAATTTTTGTTTATTCAATTATTGATTATTGTGTATACCAGTTTATGTGTGAAGCTGTATAGTACTGCATGTTAATGTGTTATCAGATTGGAACTACTGTTCCAATGATGCAATTACTTGAATGTAAAGGTTTCCTATATATACCAAATATGTTGTTCTGTTCCCAGCTTATTCTCAGATCTAAGAAATGTGATATGACTTCTTCCTCTACTTCCATTGTGAATTTTATTGAGTGATTTTGTAAGTTGAATAAATTTATGGAGTCTTGTATAAACCTCTCAGGGATTATAGCACGGATGTAACTATCTATGCCAAATTTGAAAATGTTTGGGAAATAAGTTATGTACATTTTCATGTCACTCATAAATAAATTTGCTAGAATGGAAAGAATAGGTTATTCATCATTAGGCATCAGTTGTTGGTATAAATTGTTGTTGAAACTAAAACAGTTGGTTGGCGTGTTGCTTCATTTTCAGTGATGGTAGCCTAGTGAAGCCCTTTCGTTAACTCAAGCAGGGGTTATCAGAATGCTTGGAAATAACACCTGACCATCTGTCTTCTGGTTTGAGTCCAAAAAATTTAACATTTTTATTAGGTTTTCTGAATTATTTATATTTATACTACAATTTCAGACCATTCCTGCATGAGCGTTACACCTTCCAACTGACCAACAATGCAACTGAATTAGAAACATGGGAGAAAATCTTACTTTGAAACACATCCTACAGTTAATGACTTTTGAGCTGCCACCACTGGCAGCCATTTCATCACACAAGATGCCACCATTGACAAACTCACAAATCATCTGAATAAATATCTCCCGATGCTGGGAATCAGCTTGTATGTAAGCAACAATACATATATACAAATAGAGAATGCTGTCATATTCCTTCAAGTTGGTAATTTGTTTTGATGTAATGGTTAATGTCTACATTAATTTTGTATTCAAATCAGTTCAAGACTGCTTTGAGATATTGTTATATTAATATTTTTGTTGATTCAATAGGTGGTATGAATAAAGATGACACATGTCTCAAAACTTGCAATTTTCGAGATGCGTCTCACTTTCGTTGAATAAAACTCGACAACTCTAAGATGGAGGTGACCTTGATCGTGATCAACGTCTCGCTCGCTTATGTAATGAGATATTTCCCAGGTTTTGAAATGAATAAAAAGTAGAAGCGTCTCACTTTCATAAAAGGCATGTCATGATTAGTTAAGTCACCTCAGAAGGTGTTTCAACACGTGAGACACAACTTCTTATAACAAATTATAGGCAGATTTGCTACCAGTTTTGGTATTTTTGGAGTGCAGAAGGAAACTTTATTAAACCAGGAGGGATGCTGAAGAACCAAATTATAACAAACTTCAAGATTAAAGCAAAATGTGCAATGTACAACATTTTCTTCCCAAAGCATCAGGAACAAGAGATGGAGCTTTATGGAAAGGAGGAAAGATTAGAATATTGCTGTCATTTTTTTCCATTTATATAGCCCCCTTTAACTTCTGTAGTCATATTGGGACTTTACTTTAGAAACAACTGCAGGTGTTTTTTCTCTGAACTGTAAGGTTCTTAACGTGTTTCAGTTGTACACACATTAAAAAAAAAAAACAACAACACACACACACACACACACATGCCTATTTAGAGACTCTGTAGGAGTGGAAGATGATTATAGTTCAAAAAGAATTCCCTGCCCCAGCCGAAAATCGAACCCAGGACCTTTGAATGAGAAGCCTGAATGCTGACCATTTAACTGCAGAGAGTAAACCTGGGTTTCAGTGTGGCATCGCAGAAGATACAGAGACCTCTCAGCATTACGTATCCAAAACCTTTCAGAAAGCTAGCTGCAACTACGCAAGGGTTCGGCCATTTGATTGGATCAAATTTCTGGCAAATGTTGCTGCATTTCAAATAACTAAATATGGCAAGAGTGCAATACATTCCCTGATGCAATTGGAGCTTTGGATTATGCCCACATCATAATAATGGAAAATTTGATGCATTACTCAAATCACCTTCTCTAGCTGCTCTACAAAAAAAACTTCTTACAAAAGGTTATTCTTTCTACACAATGCTAATCGAGATAAACATTAGGAGAATGTTCTTATTTCTAAGTCCCATTGAAGTAGAAGGGAACTAAAGGAATGCACTAGGCTAAAGTGATAGTCAAATGTTTTAAAAGCTGTTATGCGATTGTCATGGCAAACCATTTCTTTGTTTGGCCAGAGTACAACAAAAGAAAAACAGACACTTCCTGTCTGAGAAAATTATAAGTACTTTACAACAGAAAACCAATAGCAAGAAATATTTCGGAAATGGTTACCTGCACAACAAAAACGTAAAGGACATATATTGTGTGTTTTGATGAGATCTTCATTTTTTATGCAGTAAGTTTTTGTCTATCTCTTATGGTTTAGCAGTTATGCAAAATTCACCCAGAATAAAGAGGTCTTCATAGGCTATTCCCAGAAATTGAAGACATACCTTTTATTTGGTATGTAAATATCTTTAATATGTAATATTTTATTAAGAATGTTAGGAGACATTTTTGACAAAATCAAAATTTTCGAAAATTTTTCCATGTAAAGGATATTTGCGGTGGGGAGATTTTCTTGAAAATCTTTGTGTCGTATCCTTGGGAGATACTAAATATAAATACCAAGTTTGGTATTTAATGGTCTTTTCATTTTTGAGCTATGCTATCCACGACACGCACGCACTCACCTCCACCCACTCACACACGGACGTTTTCCTATAATACTTTTTTCAAACTCAAGGGACCCGGTGATATCTCGACATCAAATTTTTGGGTGGAATACAATACCTTGTCTATCCACTATATACATGTGTATGCGGGCTTGAGAAAGTAAAAACAGAATTTCATGTAGACAAAATCATTACCAGGAAAGACGTTGTTTATAAGTGGCATGGTTCTATTCAGGAGCAAAATTTTGATGGCTGCAGAAATATTCGTAATGATGATGATGACGATAATGATTATGATAATAATAAGAAGAATGCATTATTTCTTAAAGGTGGAGGTTATGGACATTATCTTTATCTTTCACTGTTTTCAGAGGATTTGTTTCTCCTATCAAGATTAAAGACTTTCTTTTCTATTCTTTCGTGTGTATAGGCTTGTTGTCCTTTGTAAAGCATTTGCTTTTTACTTTCGCTAGCATGTGTGTACATATAAGTACATGGTAGGTGGAGAAGGTACTATGTTTCACCCAAAAATTTGACGTCAAAATTTCACTGGTAATATGTTTTGAGGTTCCCTAATTAAAAAAAAATTAAAAATGGTTCGAGGGGAAGGGGGGGTAGCAGCATACCTCAAAGGAAATTTTTAATTCATTGGAATGAATAAAGAATTTTGTGCATTAATTATTAAATTACATAGGTTTAAGTAAAAATTGCAAATACCAAAGTTTGTATTTATGTTTGGTGTGTTCCAAGGCTGGAACACAGAACTTTTGAAGAAAATCTCCCCACTTGAAACTACCCCGCACATGGCAAAATGTTTGAAAATTTTGTTTTTCTCAAAAATAGCTCCAACAATTTTGATTAAAAAGACTGTATATTAATGATATAAAATGTATATCATACATATTTTCTGGGAACAGCCTTTGAAGGCTTCTTTTTTGGATGAATTTTGCATAACTGATAAACCGCAAGAGATAGACAAAAAGTTACTACACAAAAATGTAGATCTCGTTAAAATACATAATTTATGTCATGTATGTTCTTCTTTAAAGTTGGCCATTTTTTTTTAGATATTCCTTGTTATTGGTTTCAATTTTGAAGTTCATGATCTGTTCTAAAACAGGAAGCCTACTTCTTTTTGTCTCTCTAGTTTTGCTGCTTGCCATGCAAAGCAAACCGAACTTCTGTTTCATATAACGATCAGTTTTTAAATGTTTTGACTAGTATATTACTTTATTTTCCTTCTACTCACAAAGAAGTAAGTAATAAGACCAATTCTGCTAATGGTTTTATCAATTAGCATGATATAGATAAAATAACGTTTTATAAGAATGATTTGTGTGTGGAACAGCTAGAGAAAGTCATGTGAATTGAAAATCCGATTTTTATTTTTTTCTGTTTTTCACATTATTTTTCAAAATTAAATTTCATTATAAACCCTAACAAGATTTTTTCCTAAATATTGTTTATATCCGGTCAATGCAAATTTCTAATTTTCTGACAAATACAATTTTGTTATATAGTTTTTAAAACATCTATGAAACACGATTAAAAAGTAATGTTTCCTTCTCCATTTTGACAGCATACATTGTAAGAATTGAATCAAAAATGCTGAAATAAACCTTTCCATACATGCAAAACATTGTTGACATGTTTACATATAGATAACAACAGCACGTAAATGAGACGCAGGTAGCATGTCTCACTTCGGAGGGAAAATTTTAATTCATACAAAATTAACAAGACACGTCTCAAGACTAGCTGCATCTCACTTTTCTGCTAGCGGTGTCTAATAAGATGCATCTCACATTTATTTATACCACCCACTGTTACTGACTTCATTTTTACATATTACAGCTTTGGGGCTTGATCTTTCTCATGTCCATTAGCTTATTGTTGTTTCTACAACGCGATGCAATAATAACTATAATATCATAAATCAATCTTATTCTTTCTCACTAGCTACGTTTATGTCAAAAGGTTATACACAGGAATAGATACAATTCTTTCCAATTATTGCTGTCCACTATACAAGAAACCATACCAAAGAAAACAAAACTTGGTGATATAAGGGTTCATGTCACCTCTATTTTTCTGTATTCCTTTAGCTGCTCTAGACTTGCCATGGAACAAGAATCTATTCACAAATAGCAAATTTGGGAAAAAGCTGGTGATTATAAATTTTGGTTTGGGGGACCAAATAACCGGCACCAGGAGCACTTCTTTACGCTTAATAAAGGTTGAGAATGGATAGAAGCAAATAGCATTTTTTGTTTTTTTTGTCTCTGAATTTTTATATATATATGCACAAAAGGAAAGTATATCCAAACAATCTATAATATAAAGAAATAATATTATTGATGATATAAAAATAGCATCAATTTTATTACCAACTTTACTACATGTAAATTTTAGAAACAAAACAAAATAAAGAGACTAAAACTGCTCACTTAATATCCATTAATAAATTGTCTGTCAGGACTTCAGTACGACAGAATTAATACAGTGATTGAGAAAATTAAAATAAAGCTCCTTGTCCAGATAATAATCAGTCTGAGTTTGAAAGCTGCTTAACCTCTGCAATTAAATATGGAACACTTCAGTCCCAGCATACTGGGAAAAAACAATCACAATGCTGTGCCAAAACCTGGTAAAGCTGCAGAAAATATAAAAATTACAGATCAATATTGCTGAACAGTCATTTAGTACATTATTATGGAAATAAAGTTTTCAGAAAGACTAAACTGGTTTTTAAAAACAATTAACCTATTATCTAAATCACAAGCAGGATTCAGAAACCATCATTCAACAAGAAATAAATTATTTTACTAAGGCAGAATAAAAATGAATCTACTAACAAACTGATACATACTCAATTATTAGGATACTTTTCACACTATTTGTACATGGAATTCAATATAACCTGTTTATCACCACAGGTTCCCTCCAGGACTTTTTGCACAGAAGTGAACTTGAATATCAAATCACCTTGTCATCTTAAGCCAGGTCTCCACTACATCAGCAATCAATAAAACATGTTGATTCAACAAGATGAACTCAACATGTCAACAGTTAAAAAGTGTTTCCACTGATCAACATCTTGCAAAATGCTTTGATTCAGCATGTCCTGGCTAAATAAATCTGCTCCCCAACTGCACTGAAAAACATGTTGGGTACTTTGTGTATTTGGCAAACTTTGCACATACCAAACTAACTTTGGCTTGACATGTAGATAACTGGCCCATGCTTCCTCTTTGATTACTACAAGGAAATGAACTGGATGAAGCCATCGACAATACAATGAGATTATACAATACCCGTCACCTGAAATACATGTATAAAAGACTATATAAATAAAATCAAGAAAATTGGGTCTTTATATAAGCTTACTCATTTTTTTTAATGTACACACGAGAACAGAGAGAGGGGGGGGGGGGGGGGGGAGAGGCCTAACCTCAATTCAGATGATTTAAAAATGGTTGCTCAAAAATCATCTCCTGTTTTCCAACTGTTATTGAAATTATTTTCCCAAAACTGTCTCAACAATTTTGATTATAATACCATACAGTATACATGGCAAATAAAATGTATATCTTGAATTTTCTGGAAATAGCCTGTGAAGACCACTTCACCCAGAAGGACTTTTGTAAAATCTTGTAGGTTTAACTGGCAGGCTAAGCAACAGGTATCTCTAAAACACATAGTTTATTCCAAATATCCTTACTGTGACATATGCCGTTTCTGAGATATCCATTATTAATGATTTAAATTGTTGAATACTATGTCATTATTTAAGGTCTTATAGACTTTCAATTGTTTCTTGTGAAGACATAGAAAGAGAATGTAATTTTAAGGTCAGCCTATAAGAGTCCAATTCTTAAAACATTTGACTGTCACTATTCTATTTGTATTTGTAACAAAATGTATGTGCATTTCTAAAACTCCCAAACGTTACACAGCCTTGGAATGCCACAATTTATTCAGTTGATAATTTCTTAAAAGAAACAGTAAGATCAATTTTGCTTAAGAATGAAACTAGAAGGAGTAAAATGCTGTATTCTTGTGATAAAAAGTGTTATAACTTGATTTTGTGTATGTTTATGTATCTTCAATGATTTACATTAAATTCAAAAGAATTTAATAACCATTAATATTTATTTATGGTAGTGGAAACCAAAATAATGTACGCATCTCGTATACTACAACACTGAGAAGAGAGAGTCTATTGATATTGATAGTGTTTAATGCCCACTTTTACTTCTTATGGCACTGCAGGCAATGACACTGGTGATACATGAATGAAGTTGGAGCACTGGTGGAATGCGGCAGCAGGGGAAACTAGAACCCAGAGAAAACCCGGCCCTGTGCCACTTTGTCCACCACAAATCTCACATGCAGTCACTTGGGATCAAACCTGAGCCATCTAAGTGAGTAGAGTCTACAATTAAGTATATGTATACAATTAAGAAAATAAAATACAAAAGAACAAACATATACATTGGCAATAGCGCCCAACGTGGGGCCTGAATAAAGATGCTAATTAAAATGCAGAAAGGATCATCACGACACAGAAGAGACGAAGCAGACAGCAAAGAAGAGAAACTACCCAAGGAAATTGTTGTGACGCTACAGAAGAGGATCAATAATGAGGAGAATACAAATGCAACAGCCGATGAGGTTTGTCGCCAGAGATGCCAAGGACAAAGGTTTCTTGGTTTCATGGTGAAATATTAGTATACGCCTTCAAGTAAGTGAACAACTCAATTACACGTAATAGAAATATTATATGTTATTAAGATCTGGAAAAGCGAGTGTGAAAAAAAACATAAAAATGCATAATCAAATCGTTGCTAATAACACAGATAGTGAGGTTAGGGAAAATGACTAGCCTTCCACAAGTATAGCAAAAACATTACATTAACAGACATAGTAGCACTCATAAATAATCAGAACAAAAGTTTGAGTAAACTATCAGAATGCCAAAGTTAGTTAGCTGAATATCAATAGAATTAGCAGATAATACAACTAAAGTTTGAGTAAACTAGCAGAAAGCCAAAGTAAGTTAGCTGAAATCAAAAAGAATTATCAGATAATATCAACCAAAGTTTGAGTAAGCTAGTAGGAAGCCAAAGTAAGTTAACTGAAAATCTAAAAGAATTAGTAGATAGACATGATAGAAGTTAAAGTTAACTAGCTGAAAACCAGGCTAGGCATTTTAAGGATGTGAAAGATTCATTAGATGTGCAACAAAATAAATTAGAAAATCAAAGTCAAATGGTAATTAGACTAGAGCAAGAAATTAAACAGCAGGTGGTAGCAATAAAGAAATTGAAAGACGAACAGGATAGAAAAATTCTAGAATTCAAAGATCATATAGAAAGCTCATGTAGCTCTGAATGAAAGAACTCTAATCTTAGGATGTGACCTACTCTAATTCTGGAAAGCCAAATTTGATTCCAAAAAGCGCTTACTGTGTTATGAGAAAGACAGTAAACGAGTAATAGTATCATTAATAGAAGAAATTACACTGATAGAAGAAAATAGATGCAACACAGAAATAAGTATGAAAAAGGAAAGATTTTTTGTAAAAGCTTTTTACTTAGATGAAAATGAAATGGCATTTTATTTATGGACATGCTTTAATTTCTGTGGTTCTTAGCATCTCATTCTATACTGGTCGTGAAAGACCGCTTAATTTTGCTCAGAGGCCTCTCTATCAGGCTTGAGGTCCTTTTACATGCCATAAATCTACAGTACCAACAGCTTTGCTTCCCTTCTGAAGGAAGCCATGCTAAGGACTTAAATGCCCGAAAAAATCCATGGTCCTCTGCCCAGTTTGAACCCGTGACCTTGGGTATATGAAGTTAGCATGGTAATACTTGGATGAGATAAATGTAGGAATGAATATAGAAATGCACAAGATTGAAGGGGAAAATATGCAGTATTATGAAAGGTATACTAGTTTGGGTATATGCAACAGTATATATTGTAGCTGTCAAAAGGAAATAGAAGTAGGGAAAGTAAAAGGAAATAGTAGGCAATCAAAGCTTAATAGTATGAATAATGTAGAAGAAAATGCACAGATAACAAAACTAATAAACACCAAGGTAAAATAAACACACAACTACACCTTAGAACAAAAGCATAAATTATGGGAATTGCTAAACAAATACCCATAAGTATTTTCTAACACATTGGAGAGATCTAATAAATATACACACTACGTTGAGGTGAAACACATAAAACCATACACCCATAAATGCAGGCCTATACCAAATACAATTGGAGGTCAGGCACAGGAAATTATAGAAGATATGCTAAGAAACAATATAATAGAGCTTAGAACATATTCCTACATAAATCCATTCATTATGTTGAGTTCACAATCCAGTGAATAACAAAGTAAAACATTAGTACCTATTTCCACATCATACGAGGGTTGGCTGATAAGTTCTGGGCCTCTAAATTTAAATAACATTTGAAGAATTTTTTTTTGCATTACTTCTCAACATAATCTCCAGAAAGGATAATACATTTGTTACATCAGTATTCTAATTTAATTAAACCATCTCTGTAGTGTGATTTATCAAGGTCTTCAAAATAGCTGTTTACCGCATCAATGCTGTGAAATCATCGTCCTCCAAGAAATTTTTTGAGATTTGGAAACACATGGTAGTCACTGAATAGGGTGGATGTTCAAGCAATTCAAACTTTAATTTGCACATTTTTCCCATTGCAAAGACTGAACGATAGGCCAGAGCATTGTCGTCATGAAACAAGAAATTTTTTTTTTTTTTTTTTTTTTTTTTTTTTTTTTCCAAATGAGGTCTTTCTCTTTTCACGTCATCACTCAAACGTTGCAGTAAGCTTGCGGAGTAGTCACCAGTGATACTTTTACTCTTTTTCAAGTAATCAATGAAAATAATTTGCCATAACCTTGTTAGCTGACAAAATTGACTTTGCCTTTTTTGGAGTTGGTTCACCTGGTACAATCCACTGTTTTGACTGTAATTTACTTTCTGGAGTGTAGTGATGTATCCAAGTTTCAACCATGGTAATAAGCCATCTTAAAAATTCACTGGGATTTTTATGGTAGAGCTTCACATTCTTAACAGAAACCACCATTTTTCTTTGCAGCTTTTGATCAGGTGTCAACAAACGCAGCACCCACCTTGAACAGACCTTGTGAAAGCCCAAAACATTACTTAAAATATTACCTGTATGTTCTTTTGATAAGTTTAAAGCCTCTGCTATCTCAAACAACTTTAATCTGTGGTCTTCCAGGACTATACAATGAATTTTTTCAATGATCTTTGGAGTTGTCACTTCTACAGGGCATCCAGAGCGAGGCTCATCACTAGCACTCGTACGCCCCATTTTAAACTCTACAACCCACCTTTTAATCATTGAATATGAAGGGGCAGAGTCTTTCAATGTACTGTCCATTTCCTCCTGGATTTCTTTAGGTGTTAAGCCTTTCAAATGGAAGTATTTAATTACTACTCGTTTTTCCAAATCTCCATTTTTGTGAAAACTCTAAAAGTTGTCTTGTTTAAAATGGTGTCATTTGAAAACTAAGCAGGCTATTGACCTGTAACTATGGATACAAGCTAGTCTAAGAGTTAAACTATACGATGCTAAGTGGCACCATATCTGTGTGAGGCCTGGGACTTATCAGCCGACCCTCGTATGTCACAAGAATCACACGAGGTGGGTTTCTGAATGTCAAAGAACAGAAGATTTAATAAACAGGACAATAAAATTGATCACTGGATTCCAGCCCTTAGGGCTAATACTAAACATAAAGCTGGACCTATAATACCAAACTTTCCAAAAACAATTCCAGTGGGGCAACAGCTAACACAGAGGAGAAGACAGCAAAATGCATTTAAAAGAATAAGAGAAAAAGCACAGAGAAGAAAAGAAAGAGTAAAAACTCACAGACACTTGGAATCCTTAAATAGGGGTGAAAGTATTCCTTAAAGAAAGGAGTATTTTAAAAGCAGTGCAGAAAAGATACCATAGATTAGAACTGTTATATCGTGGAGCGCTTATTACTTACAAAATATTTGGAGATCGTACCTTCAAATTGGTGGATGCAAAAGGAAACCATCAGACGTTACCATAAACAGATATTGAAGAAGTATAGTGAAATAGAAACCGAGAAAAAGATTAAAAGAAGGGAAAGAGCTGAAGAATACAGAAGAAAGGACAGAATGAAGAAAAACTTTTTCTAAAGTTACACTACCAAATAAATAACAAGATGACACATTTGCAGTAGAGGAGCTTTTAATGTGTTGGCTGGAGACATGCACCAACAATTGCAACAATAATGGAGACGGAAAGCATTATATGTATGTGCATTTCTAAAACTCACATACATTACACGGCCTTGGAATGCCATAATTTATTCAGCTGACAATTTCTTAAAAGAAAAAGAAAGATTGATTTTGCTTAAGAAAAAAAACAAGGAGTAGTAAAATGTATTCTTGTGATAAATAAGTGTTATAACTTGATTTTGTGTGTGTTTATGTATCTAAAATGATATACAGTAAATTCAAAAGAATATAATCACCATTAAGATTTATTTACGATAGTGGAAACCAAAATACAGAACGTGTCTCGTATACAACCCTGAGAAGAGTCTACATGGTAGAAGTATACAATAAAATTAAGAAAATTAAATGCAAACAAACAAATATATTTGTTGCAGGCTAGAGGAAATAGACACACCTAATTCTTTTTCTTTCTTTTATTCTTGGGGCAGGGCAGGGGGGGGGATGCAGAGTAATTATTTATATTAACAAATTCAACATGTTTAGCCCCACTTGTTTATGCAAGTATGAAGTGAATGTTAATAGGGATTCCAAATACAAGTATAACTCAATATGTTTCACAATACACCATTTTTATTGTGTGTTTAATGTTCAGCGCTGAGAGTTGATTGCTGAGGTAGTGGAGACCTGGCTTTAACTGTACAAACACAATATAATCATGCATATGATTGCATTTGTAAGACTGAACCAGCCAATGGAGCTGCACTTATACACATGCTTTAGTTACATTGCAATATATTCTTATGAGGGACCATCAACCAATATTAAGAAAACTTGAAACCAATTTATACACCATCCAAAAAAGCACACTAAAATACTGAAAACTTGAATATTACATACTATCGTGCATATTAATACAAGTTGCAGGATGGTAAAGATGTGCAGGTGGGGGTCATTAGTGAAGTTAGTTTGAATTGCTGGTGGACATTTGCTTTGGATAATGCCGAGCGAAAGAGGCATGCAGCAGAAAGTTATTTTGTGAAAGTGAACTTTGTCTTTACATTTATTATTGTGTCATGCACTTCAATGGTATTTATGCATTGTTTTCCTAACTTACATAAAGCCAGCTATATCTATAGCATTCTCAATTATCTATTATCATTTCTCAGAGTGATATATTTGAAATCAGGCCTGTGATCTTAACTTTTTTACTTCTAGCTTACCCTGAGAGTTTAATTGTTTATCGATTATATTCCCAACTTGCTCAAAGGCACAAACAGGACCACTACACAGCATAAACAATAATAATTAATCACAAATGAAACAATCACAAAGAAAACATTCCTTTGCAAGCACATTTTATTGTGATAGCAGGATTGTTAACAGAGCTTCAGTTTATTTAGAATTCAGTCGAATATAAATTAAAATCTATTTAACTATTTACCATATTGTTTAAAACACTTCTCAATGTAACAAATGGAAATTGTTTTTAACTTACTTCAGTTTCTGAAATCTAAATTATATAAATGTATATTTGTAGCTGTGTTGCTTCAGTTAAATTGATACACATAAACAATGAACGTTTTCCATTGCAGTGATCGCAATTTTGTCTGCTAGCGATTCTTGCATGAAGTATGAGCAGCACCCAATTCCATATTGACCGCATTGCTTTCACAACTTTCATCACTGTTTGGCACAGCCATCATGCAAGGAAATAACACACAGCATGGGTGCAAAAGTCCTGCACCCCGAGACGAACAGAAAACAATGTTATGTAATGGATAAACACAAAATAAGGATTTGCTGTATTTTTAGATACACCAAGAACTTATAAACAATTTTTGGATGAAATGTATTTAATGAAACTGATTTTTGCAATGTTATTGGTGTTGAATTGAGTGGTTTTAGCAGGGGCATGTGCCTTACGCTCTTTAATGTGGGCTGCCACTAGTACCTATATATGAAGCTGTAGCTCAGCACACTTGTAAAATAACTCCAGCTGCCACAACTTAAAGTGAAAAAACAGTCTACTGTTTCTTTTACATGTCAGCATTGCACAGCACAAATATATAAAGGTCTTAGTATATGGGTATTAGATAATGTGAACTGCCAAGGCTATAAAGCCATAGACTTGGTTACATGCTATCACAAATAGAAATTGGCAATTCTATTTTTGCTTATGTAACAACATTGTATTTAAAGCACAGGTTATAAATAAGATAGTACATAGGTATCAAGGATTAGTTAATCCAAAATTGGTAATTAGCTAATACTTCATATGCAATAGTACTTGCTGTGTTACAATACAAATACTTTGGTGAAAGTATGTGCGCTCTTGAAAACTGCTATCTAATTTTATCTTTGGTGTTTATAGCAGTATTAGTCTTTATAGTTTAAGACATAAAATAATATAATAATTAATAATTGTAACAAATCGTCACTTATCCGAGACCAAAAAGAAACTATGCTGATGATGCAATAGACCAATTTATTGAAAAACTGGTCCTTAGATTCCGAAAGATAAGTGAAGACTTGTTACAATTATTAATTATTATATTATTATTTGTGTTACTTCACTGTTACTAGCTTCTTTTTGCATTTATAAGTTTAAGACATGTTTAAGGTAATTTCATTTCTTGCATCAATAATGCAATATATTACAGCATAGCTAACATATTTTGCACTTTTATGTCCACATCTGATACATTTCCCCCCATTTATATCACTTATTGACCTCACGAGGGTTATGCGATGTCTTAAAAATGTAAGGATTTTACATATTATATGTTTTATTCATCTAACAGCTTGAAGATACCACTAACCTGCTCCTTGTGTTCTGTACTGGTGGCAGGATCAAGACTTGGAAGCACAGTTGCAAGCAATTGTATTGCCAGCAATCTTGGCCTCAGAGCATGTACTCTAGGTAAGGCTAAATCTTCTCCTGACACTTGCTGGCCTAACACTTTTAGCAGCGTGTTAGTCCATTCTCTTCCTGCTAAAAGTTTCCTCAGCACACGACTGGATGCAATTCGCCGTACAAATACAAGAAAGTCACCTAGATTACGTTCTGCTGCACGCTGTTCTCTTTTGCTACCTTTTTCTCCCAGGGGTTGAATAGTCACAAGCATATGTTCCAGTTGTGAATGAATCAGTGAAACCACATTCTCTATAACTGCTGGGTCCAAATAATGTGCATACATTCTGAAATAAATATGTTTTGTTTAATATTCCTGAAATCAAGATACAGATTCATAAGTTATTCTTTTGCAACAACACTAGTCCAACCATGTAAACAACCCAGTGCAAAGATTAAAGGTAAATAAAAACACACAAACATATTTTGCATCAATAAGCAAAATAGATGAAAAGGAAAACTGCATATACGTGCAGTTCTATAGCCACATGCAAACCCAACAGCAAAATAAGCAATAAATAATTTTTCTCTTCAAAAACAACTCCAATTATCAAATGCATCTTTATACTTATAAGAAAAATTATGGAGATGCAAAGTCCTGTCAAATAAAATTTAATTTGACATTTAATGGGAAAATACAGAATGACTGTCCCTGCCCAGCCTTATTTCTGAGAATGCCCTCCACAGCTGAGGACGAAATGTCAAGTTTTAATATAATTTTAATATTCAACCACGGCCTACAAGCCCGGACATGTTATATTTTACCAATAGTGTATCCTTTTTGCTTCCTTGATTACCTTATTATAAATTTTGTTGTACTTCAAATAGTAGGTTTTTTATTCTTGTGATACTTTATTTTCTTTAACATATTTACTTAAGAACCTTAATCTTTCTGCTGATTTCCGTTTCCCATATGTGACCCATGTATTCTATTGTTTATTTATCTTTTAACTACTAGTACTGCTGCTTCAAAGTAAAAGTTAAATATGTCTAAGAACTTATTTACAGCTTCATTTAGTGATTTGATCCCTGCCCAGGTTTCTTTACCTAATAAAAAGTTTAGATAATTCAAATTTGCATCATTTGTAAGCCTAACAGTTTTAAAAACTTTGTATTCCCTTTGTTGAGGTGAGAAATTTATCATTTGAATAGCTAACTGCTGTACCTGAACATAATGATCAGATAGTGACGAGTCAAATACTTGAATTTTATATACCCACTTATTTGTGTTTAATGTAACCTGATCAACTGCAGTAGCACTAAAGCTAGAGACTCTAGTTGGTACTCTTAATGTATTTGTATATTTTATACATTTAAAATGTTTTAGAGTTGACTTTAACATAGATTTTCTGTTAAATACTAGGTGCATCCAGAAAGTCCTGATCGCATCCAGAGATGCCACCACCAGTTGGATAGGGATGTGTGTGTGCAGGACAAGAGAGGAAGTGTATGGTAACATTATAGAAAAGTTTCAGTTTTGTGACGGCTGTGGTTACCGCTCTGTGCTAGGAGAAAATGACTGCTCCAATATTGTCTCCCGCCACATGCGAGACTTGTACAGTCATCCGATTTTTGTATACTCAAAAGCAATCTCCAGCAGAGATCCATCATCAATTGTGTCACGTGTATGGACAGGACATTATGTGTGACAGTATGGTAAGATGATGGTGCAGGCAATTCACGGAAGGAAGAATCAATGTTCACGATGAAGACCGTAATGGCCGACAGTCCCTGGTGATGCAGAAGTGTTGGAAAGTGTGCGGCAAGCAATTGTGAAGAACCAGCACTTCACAAATTCAGAACTCTCTTGTCAGTTTTTGCAGATGTCTAGCTCACTTTATGTTCAAGGGTTCGCTGTATCCAGAAAAAGCATTTTCAAAAAAAGTGTGTGTGCATGCATGTGTGCGTGTGTGCGTCTATGAACACGATAACTCATTTACAAAAAGTCTGTAAAATACCAAACTTGATATTTAAGTTTAGCATCTTTGAGAAAAATCCCCCCACCCCAAACTACCCTTTACATGGAACTTTTTTCGAATATTTTGGTTTTCTTAAAAATGACTAACGATTTTGATTAAATATTTGTATAATAACGATATTTGCCTGGCAAATAAAATGTACATCTTCAATTTTCTGGGAATAGCCTCGGAAGCTTACTTTATTCTGGATCAAATTCAAAGAATTTTGCATAACTTCTAAACCATAACAGATAGACAAAAACTTACTACACAAAAAATGTAGAGCACATTAAAACACAATTTATTTTATATACATTTTTTTCATGGAAATTATCGTTTCTTAGATATTCCTTGTTTTTGGTTTCAGTTTTAAAAAACAAACTTTTCTCATACAAGAATTTGTCAACTCTTGTCCACACAAACAAAGGAACCTCAGTCACATAGCAACCAGATTTGGACTATCACTTTAATCTAATGTACTCCCTTATTTTGCTTCTACTTTTAAGGAAGCAAGTTACCTATAAGACTATTTCTGCTAATTGTTTCTCGATTAGCATAAAGTAAATAGAAGCATAAGCTTTCTAACAATAATTTGTTGCAGAGATGTAGAGCAATCATATGAATGGAACACATCAGCATGAACTAAATAGAAGCATAAGCTTTCTAACAATAATTTGTTGCAGAGATAAAGAGAAATCATGTGAATGGAACACATTAGATTTTTCAAGTCATGTCCCACTCACTTCATTTGTTAGTAATGACTTACCCACATGACATTGCAAGGATGTGTAGCAGTCGCATACTTGCTAGGGTCAGCACTGGAGATCGAGACTGCAAGTCACATGGAGATGCCAGATGAATCACATTTGAGCACATGCTTGCGAGGATTGGCAAGAGACCACAAGATACTGCTAATGTAATATCTGCTGGTTGGTATCGAACACTCAGTGCAAAAACTGTCAGTATTTGTAGTTGTTGGATACTTCCTGAAACTGTGCAAATTACTTCTTACAAATAAAAATCATATTCTTCATAACCAATTTTATTATCAGTTTCTCTTTTCAAAACACAAAATTACCATATTTATCCAAATACAAGACGACCTCGAACGCAAGTCAATCCCCATTTTTCAGAACTTAATTTTGGAATTTAGATATCATTTACATAAGACATAGATATATAAAAAGATGGTATTTTAAATGCAATTTAAAGATTCGCCATGTATTTTTAACAAACTATTGGACACTTAAGCTGATTAATTATTTATTGTTGTGCTTAATTTGAATTTGCGCAGAAATTCACATTTTGAGCAGTTGTCAAAGAGGAGAGTATGAAAATGTACATATGGTTGCGATGGTACAACAAGATGGCAGTGATGGCGGTAGCGTGACTGTAACGATGATGGATATGATTTTGTATTTAGACAACTTACTTAATATAACACATCATCTTTACCTACTTTGAATTTGTGCAGAAATTCATATTGGGAGAGACAGAGAAAGGAGAACAGAAAATGTTTGTGTCTAGGCATGATGGCAGCAGCTTAACTGTATCGACGTTATTTATACGATTTTAAATTAAGACAACATAATATAATATATTATAAAAAGTTTTGCCTAATTAGAACTTGCAAGTAAATTCATGTTTTGGCTAAAGAGGGGAGTAGGGAGATTTACGAATGTGTGCGATGGTACAGCATGACAGAGGCAGCAGTGGTGGGAGTGAAGCTGTAGCAACGATTATTTATGGATGCCATTTTCTATTAAGACAAACATACTTAATACATCATAAAACGTTATATATAGCTTGAGTTTGTGCGTAAATTCACATTGTGGTGTATGTGCGGCCTGAGGAGAGAAAATGTGCAGTTAACCTTTTTCTTTCTGCTTGACCATTCACTTCCAATACATTATGTGCAACCATCGATGTGAAAGGACATTCTCTGGTTTAATTTTAATCTCGGAGAGTAATTATTTTTCCTATGAGAATACTCATAGGCTCCATAACAGCTAATTTTTGGTGCGAAAAGAAACACTTAAAATCTGCTGCAATCATTGCGACCTTCGCGGCAATCTATACCATTTCCTCCATGCTTTGCCACTGCCATATCCGGAAGTTTAAAACTTAATTTTGCCTCATATGTATTCAGATAATATATACCTCGAATGTAAGATCACTCCCAGTTCTGAACATTAATATTTTGGAAAAAAACATTGTCTTATATTCGGATAAATATGGTACATGTCCAAGTATTACATAATGTTTGGAAAGTAGATTACTTCTAAAAATTAACTGAACTTAACACTCTTGAGCTTAGTTATTTTAGGTAAAACTTAGGAGTAAACATCTACAATAATGAAGTTAAGAGTGAGAGTTAACAAGACATATAGCATTGTGAACCTACTTACAGTGAAAATTGATGTCTTCACTGTGATGTGGTCAACATTTACACAAATTTACTTACTTTTATTGAGTAGGATAATTGTTTTGTTGGCAAGGGCCAACAATGTCAGGTGTTAAACCATATGGGTTTTATATATATGATTCATGACACTTTTTTTGACATGTTATCTGGTCACAAATTTTATTAAATTTTGGCTTTAACTTTACTCAAAATTTATCACATACAGTAAAAGAATCACACAATCAGGATGTAGTCTGATATTGGTTCATTTCTTTTCACTCCCAGCCTCCCAGTCCATGTCATAAATTAACAAAGCACTTACTAGCATTATTGATAATACAAAGATACACAAAAATACAAATGTGTAAGTTTTCATTCTCATTTTGATTTAATTAGTTTGTTCCATGATTTGTACATAAAATTTGGAACTCTGTTTGAGTAAATTATTACGAAAATAATTTGAGACAGTTATAGACACTGAAGTTTCACTTGCTTAATTTTTTCCCCAGATGCATTTCAAAACTGTTCACCTTCATCGTTGGCAGTTGTTTCATTGACTAAAGGAGAGGGAGGTTCCTGTCGTAATTTCCTTTGGGCCGCCATCTGGTTTCCTTGGACTAATCTTATTATATTGTCTGTTGATGGAATTTCAATATTCAAAACTATGTGTGCATTTTTCCTAGTGTATCTTTTCCCAAATTTCTAGTTCTGTTGTAATATCCACATGTTTTAATAGTTTGATGTGTTGTGATTCCAAAAGTAATGTGATACTACAGATTTGCCTATTTCCTTGAGTTTCATGTTCCTGAGGTGTTCTTTTAATCTTGTTTGAGCCTCTCAAATGTAAATTTTGGGGTAGTCTTCATAGTTTATTTGATAAATATATGATTTTGATTTGTTTGGTTGGTTTCTGAGGTGGTAAATGTTTTGAGGTGCCATATGTTGTTATTCTCGTTGATGTTCTCCTTTTTCTAGTGGTTGTTTATTAATTTATGTCAGACATGAAAAATTGTGTATCATTTGGTATATACAGAAAACAGCACATAAATAGCTACATCAAGAAAAACATTTCAACTCAAATTCGCATCAACATGGAATTTTCCACAGCCTGACACATAGATTAATAAACACACCACTAGGAAAAGGAGAATATGAACACATAAAAAAAGGTTGCTAGAGAAAATAATTTTGAAACAGAATTAGTAGACAAACCAAATGAAAATGCAAGAAAAAATAAAAATTAAAGATATCACCACAGTAAGCAAAGAAGCTAACCCAAATCTAAAATTCAGCAAATTCATGTTCCACCCACAGATGCACAACAAATTCAAAAACAGAATCCAATATAAAGCTGACACCTCAAAACATATACAACCCAAGAACCTATTATACCACCCATTAAAAGCCACAACCAAAAAAATTAAAATGTTGCATCTATCGTATAAACTGTGAAGACTAACCTAAAATCTACATTTGACACACTCAGAGAAACCTCAAACAAGATTAAAAGAACACCTCAGGAACATGAAACTAAAGGAAATAGACAAATCTACAGTATCACATCACTTCTGGACATTACAACAGATCTAACTGGACATCAATCTAATAAAACATGTAAAAATTAAACAGAATTTGGGAAAAGATAAATTTTAGGAAAAATGCACGTATAGTTTTGAATTTTGAAATACTATCTTAAAATTACCCCAAGGAAATCAGATGGCAGCACAGATGAAATTACCACAGGAACTTCCTTTCCTGAAGTCATCAAGCATCCGCGAAGTCAGTCAGTCTCGCTCTCGCTCTCGCTCTCTCTCTCTCTCTCTCTCTCTCTCTCTCTCTCTCTCTCTCTCTCTCTCTCTCTCTCTCTCTCTCTCTCTCTCTCTCTCTCTCTCTCTCTCTCTCTCTCTCCATATATTGTTTGAGAAAAGCTTGTCTGTGTCAAAAGTTGTCTATTTAATGGTTTTCCTCATATAGGTATTAGTTTAAGGTTAAAAAGTTTTGTCCCAACTAGTGAGAATTTTGGCAATGGAGAAAGAATAATTTTCCAATTTAGATTTTAATCTTATGTAGATGATCATAGTTGTTTTATAAAATTCACAATACCTGTGCATTTACATAGTGCATAAGTTTTGGTTCTCTGCATTGTTTAGCTGGAAGGGTTATAGTTTCAAAGTTCATATCTAAAGATTTTTTGGAAAATACATGTTTTAAAGATAATTAGTGGAAATATTATAAGCATGTGTTGATAATTCTGTCTATGTTTTTCATACTCCTAGTGATACTACCTGTAGACACTTGTATGTCCTTTCTTACCAACTCTGCATCCAGTTTAAGCACTACAAAAAAGTGTATGTTGATGGGATTTAGGATTATACATACTTGCATTCTATGCAACATGGATAGATTCTCTGTAAATGGGAACTCCATTCTATTTGGTATCTGATAATTTAAAGATCCACAATAGTGGCCCTACTATTTCTAAGGTGACTTTTATAGTTCTATCTTGCAAGTTTAACAGTTTCAGGGCATTATCTGAATGCTTCTTTGTGTGATTGTAAAAACATACAACTTGCCCAGAATTTAAACTTGTGTGTCAATAGAATGCAACATTATATGGGAAAACTTTTTAAAGCATATCAAAACTCCACAGAATTCACAGAATGGGGAAAAAAAATCTGCATATCCAAAAATAGAGAAATAGTTTGCATAGTGAAGTTTGTCCACTATACTACTAAATTGTGGTATAAAAAACTATTAGACGCCAGTGGGCACATGGTTGAAGATGGAGATGAGTCTCTTCAAAACATCCTTAAATGAAAACTTAGTAAATAAATCCATCCAATCTAGTCGTCACAATATCAATTATGTTAAAAGCTTTCACTGTTTATAATCACTTCTAATAACTTAGTGTGTAACATGCTTTTCTCAGCAATGGAGAGAATGGCCTTGGTTGCTTTCACTACAAAGCACTTTTGTCATTTTAATTTGGCTCTGCCTTAGGTAGTGTCAGCAACTCATCATCTGAATGAATTCTTCAAAGGAAGATTCTGGATTTTGCAGCAAGGCTTCTCAGCTATTTTGAAGGTTGATTTGGTAGCTCCAATTAATCTTAAAACCTGGTTACTAAATGTTTTCATATATGGTCCTCATGTTTGTTTTGTGTTACCCCATTTTATTCCTGGTGAGGATTTTATTAATGAGGATCTCTTGGTTACTTTGTTGTTTATGGTTTCAATGTTTCTTCATGGATTATTCACAGGAATTCTGGTTAATTTATTTATTTTAATTGAGACTATTGTAATGCAGGTTAAATGTTGAGTTAATGTTCAGTTAAAGCTAATATTAAGAAGATTAATTCTAGAATGTAAAAGTGAAAAGCTGCAGAATTTATTATAAATGATTTAAATTTTAGAACATTCACATTAAACCAAAACTGAAATTTAAAATGAATAGCACTATCTTTCAGTCTGCTTCACTTATTTATACCTTGATAGCACACATTTTACAATGAGTTAAGATTGCAAATGTGGGTAAAAGAAATAAATTGAGTGATTGGGCAGCTCATTTCAATCTTTAGAAAATGTAGCCACAAATGGTGACCTTCTCTACAAAAAATAATTTAAACAATGAAGAGGAAAGGAGGGGAGGAAAATTTCTCCACTGAGATGCTGATTTCCAATTAGACCATGGAAAATTCCTGTTAAAACATGTTTCCTAACATGCAAAAGTTTTCCCTTCTTACACAGCCCTATAATTATGTAAAATGTTGACTTTACCTGTGTTGCTCTGTGTATCACTTTGTGCTTTTACCAAGGACATAATTAGAAGTGAATATATGTGATGTACAACAGAGCGAATGTGCATCTGTAATGAGTGAGGTGCAGCCCTCACAGCATCCAAGTAATGATGCAACTGCATGCTTGGCCCCTCTCCAGCTAAAGTGCCCAAACCAAAACATCCTGTCAGTAATTGTTGGTGTACCTGTAACATCAAGATTCTCTTTTCTAATACATGCTGTAAGGAAAAACACATACTTCTAAGGTCTGTTCCACATAACTTTGTCCTGAATCTCTGAACATTATATGACTACTCATTTCATCATGCAACAGGTTGTTGTGCTGTAGTGCAAGAGTTCCTCATTTAACATGATCATTTATACTAGTATATCCAATGAGAGTTGTCAAAGTTACATTTTCATAACCATTTTAGGAATCAAATATGCTGTAACAAGAGTTAATGCATCTGGAATGTTTACATAGGTGAATCCTATACATGACAAAAGCATATGCATCAACATGACAAAGTATTTATATTGCTCTTACAGTCTGAATCTTGAACTTTTAGTATTTGCAAATTGTCATTCAAAGGTGTACATTAGTCAATCAGGAGAAAGGGGAAGAAAATTAAGTGCACAGGATACATGTCAGTGGGGCAAGGTTATAAGAAAAAAGTTTTATCATTGAGAAGCTTGGTGCTCCTCTGATTAAAACATTTAATTATTTTAATACAGTAATGCAAGAGAATGCTGAATCTATAATTATATACATTAGAGACACACACAAATATAATCACAAATCACAGGATTAAAAACAAATTTTTCATTGAGGTAACTTTAAAAATTTCCAGGATGTATAAAATCAGATAAGAAGGATTTATTGTTGGCAAAGTATCTACACAGAAAGCCAGAGATCTATGAAGCAAATCAACATTATTGATTCTGATGCTCCCTTCCAAACTTTATCCTGCACTGTTAGTGCAACTCGTGGTTAAAGTATAGATGTAGAAATAGTTGTAGCGTTTTGAGTTGCTTCTTATGGTACAAATTTATCATTAGATTATCTTACAGATGTTCAACATATGCTGAATATAGTATTTACATTTTATAGAAGGTTGTTAAAATACAACTGATATTTTTCTACTATTAAGAAAGAATCACTAGCATTTGGTGATATTTGACTGTATTCATGTTGTGAATTCAGGCATTTCAACAAATTTCTGATAGATTGGTTGGTTGGTATCTAATGTTGAGCAGTTGGCAGTGAAGCCATTCGCTCTCTTGCATTCCAGTATTTTGATGTCATATTATCATGTTGACTCAAGGTTGGCCAGCACAGTAGATGGTTTTCATCCATATCTTCTTTCAGTGTACAGAAAGGACACAGAGGAGATCTCACTATACCAATCCTGAATAAATGTTTATTGAGACAGTCATGGCCTGATTTATTCAACATTTTGTAACCGTTTAAAAGCTGCGGAAAGACTTACTAACAGGTAGGAGACCCTTTAATTCCTTTAATAATTAATTGAAGGCTTAAAGGAACCGATCTGGACAAAAGCCTAATGTCCGATCCCTCACCTTCACGTGGTGAAGCTGTTAGTAATCACATATCAATTTTGTTATAATAGAAAGGAGACCCTTTAATTGCTTCTATAATTTGAAAACTTAAAGGAACCAATCTAAACAAAATTATGTGATGAACTGAAGGGAAGGGCTGCTCACCAATAAGCACTGGTCAGCTTGGTGAGTTATTGTCCTGGACTGATATTTCTTCCTTTTCACATATTAGATCCCTCTTTTACCTTTCCTATCCAATCTTGCTTGACTCAACTCTTGTTTTCTTCGACAAGGATGGTTTTAGAGTATTCGAGGCCTAGGGGATCATTTCTTTTTCTTTCCTGTCCATACCTTTCTTTTCTTAGGTGATGTAACTGCCATTTATAATTTCTGATAGGGCTCATAGCAAAACAGCAAATAGCAAGATCATACAGACATGCATTTACCTATATCCATGTCCATGCCCATGCCCCTCTTTGTGAGTGGCTAGTGAAGTAACATTATGGCAGCTGCTAGGTTTAAGGGATAAATGCATGTAAGGATAAACCCCTTCCTGAATCGCCCTAAAATTTTTCACTTTAAGAGAATTGTTAAAAATATTAGAAATTGAAAATGAATGAAATGCCACATTAGAGCACCATGTCTTTTTTTTTTAATGTTTACTGTTCCCATAGTAGCTGCTGCCATGACGCAAACTCATATGTCAATCACATTGTCTAAGGAGGCCTGCATGAAAATGCTTGTCACAGTGGCACATTACATATTGGAATAAAGTTATTTGCTTATTCTAACACATCTGTTTAAGATAGTCAATAATTAGTCCACGTGCAAATCATAAATTCACTATTTAAAAAAGAAACATAGCAACTAATTTATGCATACACTGATGTACATGAAACCTTCCAAACTTTTGTTAACAGAATCAAATACTATCTAGATATTGCCATCCCAATGAAAAGGTTTACATTAAACAAAGTTAGGAAATCTTGGGTAACAGCAAGAAAAAGGAAGTCCACAGAAAAGCTTTATCTTCTGGATGAAGTAAGTTGACAAGCTCAGAAAACTTCAATTGTTACTATAGAAAGTACAAAAGTTTACAGGCAGGTCCTAATAGCAGTAAAACAATACCACCACCATAACATTATTAGCAATGTAGCAGATAATAAAGCAGGAACTGGGAGCTGTCTAAAAAAAAATACAACACATTTTTAGGATATAAATAAACACATTTCTTTCCGTGCTTGCACTATTAAGACAAAGCTTGTTGAGAACTGTCTGTGGCCACTCACTACAGCGTTATCTTAATGTGGGTGCCAGGACATAAAGGAATTGAAGGAAAAGAATTATGATCACCCTGCCACACAAGGAGCTAATAATCCATTCATTGGCCCAGAACAATTCTGCGGAGTGCCAGAAAGTTACATCAAAGAAAAATTTAAATCCTGGGAATGTAAAAAAGTAAATAGTTATTGGGAACAAATTCCAAAACTAAACCAGACGAAACAATTCGAGTTGTCAGCAAAAGAGCAACAAAAAAAAAATACTCATTCTCAATACACAGGAGCAGAGGATATTAAATGGACTCCTTACTGCACATTGCCCTCTTAAAGCCCATCTCTATAAAATGGGCAAAGCTGAGGTGAACATTTCTAGATTCTGTTTAATAAAAAAAGAAACGGCAAGACACATACTTTGTAAATGCAAAGCAATTGCCTAACAAAGAATAAGGAACCTAGAAGCTGTTTTTCCAGACTCAGGACAAATTGCCTTAACATCATCCAGGAAAATTATAGGTTACTTCATAAGCATTAAATTAAACTGGGATTTATAAAGTGGGGTATTCGCAACAGATCTATTAAAGGTTGCAGCAAAGAGAAGTCAAAAAATTTGAACAACCCCACCTATATATCTATCAGGAACTAATTTTGAATAAACCTGATGAAACAGCAAGTACAGTAGCAAAACTTTCTGAAAATAAAAACTACCATCCTGAAAGGACTCCAAATGAATGATTCTGCACAAAGAGAGTTGCACTATTCATTATATCAAATATCTAGACCAGAATTCCCAATTAGATCAAGCTAAAAACATTTCAAGGATAAGGACCATGGTCACAAAAGCCTATACAGAAAGAACAGCAGAACATTAATAAAAATGATGTACTAAATAATTAGTTATTATCAACAAGCAGTACCTAAACATACCCAAGTTAAGATATGCCCTAATTCAACATAATTGAAGTTAATCACACTGCTATTCTTTCAAACCTATTAGCATTCTAGCAGATTCCAGAGCACATGTATAGTGAGAAGAATCATCTGCTCCTTACAAACAAAAATATAATCAACTGTTGCACACATTAAACTGCCTGATTGGCCAATTACTGTATTTGTTCTAAACATTTCCACATAATACTGGTAATACTACCAGAGAGGCCACATTTTGTGGCAGCAGTGGTCACCCAGTGAGGGGGAATGGTGATTGTTGTATTAGTAAATAAAAACCAAAATAAAGTAAGTTTACAAACAGGTTCATATTCAGTTCAAAACATTAGGCATATAACCACCATATACAGTTTTCTACAAGGTCCGTGCCCATGCCTCAGTCACATTAAATATCAGTTGCTTCACAATCAAAAAATGTCATGCGAACCAACCAGATGCTATCTTCACTTGGGTACTATAAATACGCAAATCTGGACTTTCAAATTATCAGTTTACCATGAAGATGATGTACACTTTCGAAACATTGGATCAATCCATGAACTTACCTGACTAAAAGCCCAAGAACACAGAGTTAAAAACCAAGCCCAAGAACACAGAGTTAAAAACAAAAATGTTAATTCTAAAGCTTAATGCAAGCTCTTTTTTGCATAATAAAAGTTAAAGCTGCAGTAATGTTAACATCTACAAAACCTATTGTAGCTCCCCAGCTGTTTGGGTATTAAAATCCATACCCACATGGAGCTTAGAATGTAAGCCATACCTTACATCCAATTCAACCCAAAATAACATTTAGCCAAATTTGGAACCAAGTAACACAATTACAGAATAACTAATTACTAAATCATGGTCTCCCAATATTGCAAGAGAATAATCGTCGGCATATTCATTTTAACCTCAAATCAAATGGATACAAAATAATAAATATGATATAAACTATATAACACAATCTCAAAATACTTAACCATAACCTTACATAATTCTAAAACAGGTAGATAAATAAATATATTTTGTTTTTAAGATTATGTACCGTTATTTAAAAAAAAAAAAAAAACTTCCATTTCAGTGTTATATGTGCTAGTCTGATTGAGAAAACATATGCTTTCACAATCTGACATTCATGGAATTTATCATCACTTTAATTATTATAGAATAACTGCAAGCAATAATGTGTTTTAATATTGAAAAATAATGTGCACTTAAGTCTTTTTGATATTACATACTTTAAAAACAATATTATTTCATACTTTCAAATACAAATGAAAACTGGATGGGTATTTTAATAACTTATCTATGTTATTTACCTTTTGAATTTTGCAAATATAAACAGCTTTTAAATCAAAATGAATAACCAAATCATTCAATAGACATTTCTCAATATCTTAATACATTCAACTGTCAAAAGCATTTGATAGTGCCTAACACTATGCACTTGCATTTCCTCAGAAAATGTGCACCATATCTGTCACTAGAACTACAGATTTGAAATGATCTGCACTGTATTTCTAGGTATTGCATATTCTGTCTACATATCTTTTGAGTAATGATAATTAATATATTTTAACACTATTAACAATCACTAAAATCTATATGAATAATAATCAAAAAAAATTACCAAAATAGTTCACTAATTACTAGAATTCAATATCTAACAAAATTATTTAAAATATCTGATACTCTCTAGATCTGCAAGTGTCTGTACTTACACAGCTAAGCAGCATTGTGGTTCCTGTTTCCTTCTTGGCAGTTTCTTTCTCATTGGTTTCCTTATCTGCAGTCTTTTCAACAGAAGACAGCAATTCCAGAATCTGGTTCAGCGCTGCTAGTCTCAACTACATAAAAGCATAGAATATAGTGAAATAAAAACCTCTATTAGAATGCCAAAAAATTACATCATTACAAAATGATACTATACTTAATTATTTGACTCCATCTATTATAAAGTTCCCAGTACACAACATCTGTCATATTATAACATACTATGACATGGAATTCTGGAAAGTGTGAAATAAGAATAATGAAAGAGAGAACTGCTAGTAAAATTGTTCAATATGGTATTACAGGCAGGAAAGATTCCATAGAATTAGAAATGGGGTACTAGTACCAATTTTTAAGGGAAATGGTGAGATAAAATGGCGTGTTATTTATGGATGCTCTTTTGTGGTTCTCAGTGTCCCATTCTATACTGAGCGTGAAAGACTGCTTAATTTTGCTCAGAGGCCTCTCTATCAGGCTTGAGGTTCTTTTACATGCTATAAATCTACAACACAGGACCAACGGCTTTATTTCCCTTCCAAAGGAAGCCATGCTAATGATTTTTACGCCCAAAAAAATCCATCAGCCTCTGCCGGGTTTGAACCTGCGACCTTGGGTATATGAACTTAGCATGGTCAACATTACACCACAGAGGGCGACAAATGGTGAGATAACCTACTCAAATAATTAGAGAGGCAGTAATCTCTTCCAGTGATGGCAAAATGGTTACAGGGTTGTTAGTCAAGGGATGAGCAGAAGGAGAAAGGAAATTATCTGAACTCCAAGAGGGGTTTAGAAAGTCAAATGTAGAAACAGTATCATTTTTAATTTTTTTATTTTTTATTGTTTCATTTATATAGCCCCCTTTAACATCTAAGGATATCATGGTCTTTGCTTTAGAAACAACTCAACTAAATTGTTGAAGTTAGGTTTTTAATCATTTTCATCAAAAACATACAAGCATTCACTCTAACATACATGCTTCCAGACTCTATGGGAGATAGAATATGATTCTGGTGAAGAAAAATTCCATGAATCAAACTCAGGACCTCCAAGTGAGAAATCAGCTCACTGACCACTCGACCACGGAGTCAGTCATAATATATTTATAACAAGAACAATTACAAATAAATACTTAAGTATTAACAGAGGAAAGGTATGCTTCTTTTTTGTAGCTCTAGAAAAGTCCTTAAACAACTACCAAGAGAGAGAGATACACTTTGGATCAAGCTGAGAGAAAAGGGAGCGAGTTGGAAATTCATAGAGCTAATATAGAGGCTGTATAATAAATTCTGCATTAGGCTTGCAAACAACAAAATAACAGAATAGGTACCTAATAAAATTTTATTGGTTTAAAGACAGGACTGTAAATTAAGTCACATTATTCAATTTGCTCATAGGTGATATACTGAGAGAAATAGGGAAAAACATTGCCAAATCCAGGCCTGATTTTTGTAGAGGATCTAACAGCAGCAATTACAAGTAGAGGTTTAAAGAAAGCAATAGAAGCAATAGAAAAATATTGTAAAGAATGGGGTTTACAAATAATAAAAGTCATTGCTTTTTAAGGTACGTAAAAAGGGAAGCAAACTGAAGAGAAGCAAAATGGTGGTTAAAGGGTAACAACATTAAGAGTAATAGAGAATGATTATTTGAGGGTAAGGTTAAATAGCAATGGGAAATGGAGCAAAGATGCTAGTCATGGGAAAATTATGGCAGACAGAAAATTTAATAGCTTCTGACAGCTGACACTACCAGAGAAACACAATGTTGCCACATGTTAAGCGTCAAGATGAAGTTACATGCAGTAATAAGACAAAATGAAAACAATTTATACGATATTACTGTAGCACTCAAGCAGACAAACTTGGTGTGCCTTCTAATGATAATTGGATATTTTGTTGACCAACTCCTCCTAGCACCTAACATTAAATTGTGTGCCTGTCATAACTAAAATCAGCATAAGAACTTGCTTGAAAAAATAGCAAGTATGAGATTCAACTAGTTACAGATAATATACATGGCTAAATGTTGCATGGTATACAAATCCGGTACTTAAGACCAGATTTACAAATAGACAAATAGTTTGCAACAGTTAATTAGGATAACAAGAGCAGCACCCAATAACAGCCTTAGCTGAATTTAAAAGGGTTGACAGAAAAGGTTTACTCGAAGCAGATTATGAAATAATGACATAGAATCCAAACACTGGTGGAGGGAATGCTTAAAGAATGTTTAAAACCTAACATGGGAAAAAAGATGGTTATCATAACTTAAGGAAAAAGTATGAGAAGTTTAACTGGGACAGCTAGTCAATTTGCAGATAACAAGTGGATAAAAACCATGGAATATACTGAAAGCATAATTTTAACAAAGAATGGTGTAGGGAAAAATACACTGGCATTTATGTGACAAGAAGGAAGGATCTGGCATGAACAAGATCACGAACAATAAACAGTTCACTATTGAAGTTTGTCAAACCTGATACCAGTTCTGCTTTGCAAGTAACAATTTTGATAGTCTTGTGTAAAACGACTTGTAGTACTTTACTAGAAACAAGTGTTTTTAAAGTACTTAAAGATTATTGCCCTCTGTGTGGCAATACATATGAGAACTTGCATTGTACAGCAGAATTTTGAAAAACTATTTTTGCTGCCTGAGGGGTGTTTAAATGCCATTCTTTATCCTAGCTGCCTAATTAATTCTGAAATTCTTTAAATGCATGCATGTAATATAACTTAAATATATTAAGCAAATATAATTATTTTAGACATGCAAAATCATTGGTTACGCTTGCCCATATCAATTTCTATAACTGAAATGCTAATAAATGCAGGCACATATTCTTGGTTTCTTCATGCAGTAGAAGTGATGGGCAAAATACGAGTTATGCTATTATCTTTGTTAAAAGTGTAATTAATAACATTACTTGTTCTTCTTCATTTTCATCAAAATCCGGTAATGAGAGTTCATCTTCACTTTCATCGGCTGCAAAACCATTGAGATCATGTTTGTAGAAAATACGAACTTGTGCAACTAAGAGCAAAATAAAATACAAAAATTTAAATAAAAAAAACATGCACGCCCGCGCACGCATGCCCGCGCACCGCGCACACCCCTGCCCCCACCCACACCCACACACCTGGACTTCTTTTTTTCAAGTTGTTTTTGAGGGGAGGCTTATATCAGTAATTCTCAAAAAATGTATTTTAAGTGAAATTTCAATTTTAAACTATTTGGTGAAATGCAATATTATCTCTGCTTTTTTAGGCAAGTAGTAAAGAAAAGAAAACTATAAGATGTGTTTCATTCATATAAGTTAATCAACCCACTCTTCTAAAAATTATTACCATAAAAACACTTCCTCTTCATATCTGAGTGTTACATCCTTGAAAGCTACTGAACTTAAATGCAAAGTTTTATATTTAACCAGTTTTTCATTTTTACTTTCTCTAGCCCATATGTACAATATACATAGTGTAATAGAGAAGGTATTGTATTGCACTAAAAATATTATGTCAAGATTTCACCAGAAATATAAGTTTTGTGGTCCTTTTTTTTTTTTTTTTTTTTAACCATAAGAGATACACAAAACTTACTGCACAAAAATTGTAGATCTTGTTAAAATTCATCATTTATGTCATATACTCTTTTATGTAGAGCTGAACATTTGAGGTATTCCTTGTTATTGGTTTGAATTTTAAACTACTTAAACTTTAAACTAAATTTATGAGTCATGGTGTAGACACTTATTGCTTCATTTACTGTTTTTTAAATAGAACATGTTTCAAAAGCTGTTGTTTTTATATATATTTTTTTTAACTGTTTAACTGCTTTTTGCTTCTGTTTTCCACACATTTCCTTTGTTTTTCTATTTGATTACTATTTTGCTCTTTGCTTCTAATACACACACATATACACATTGAAAACACACAAACATCCATGCTCAAAGCACGACTCGAACTCATGGCCCCTGCACCACGAAGCACCAATGGCTTGTAGATGGTGTATTGTACTTGTTGAATATGTCTGGTGGCAGTATTTCAAATTCATGAATCGGTGCAAGTTCTTTTTGATAAATATTTTTTTTCCCCAAACACATAGGTCTATGGGGTGTGTTTTTGTTTTCATAGTTGGAACTCCAAAAATGACTTGCAACTACTGATTGTCTGTTTGTTTGCTTTTTATGTTGTACATATGTTCTTAAGTGCTGATGCTGACATTTCTTTTGGTTTTCCAATGTATACCTTATTACAGTTATTGCAGTTGATCTGATAGATTCCTGGTTTTTCTTTTTGGGGGATTGGATCCTTTGGAAGTGCTCTTAATGAATTGTGGAAGTTATACCTGTTTGGGGTGCTAGAATTATGTTATGTTTGGAGAATAATTTCTGAAATTGTTTGTGGAAAAATGTGTGGTATGAATATTTATTAAATATCTTTCTCATTTCATCTACTGGTGTTAAAGTAGTGGGTTTGTTTCACTTTCTTTCTGCTATTGTGTTTTTGAATCATTTTGTTCACTATTTTTGGGTTGAAACCATTGTTGATTGCTGTATTTACTATGTGCTTGTATTCTTGATTATATTCTCCTTTGTTTAATGGAAAATTGATCATACGATGTACCAGACTGTTGAAGATGGTGTGTGGTGTGATTTTGGGTTGTAAATGTGATGTAGTCATCAGTTTGTGACAGTTTTCTATGGATACCAAAGGAGAGTTTGTCATTTTCTCTTTTTATTTTGAGGTCTAGGAATAGAAGGGACTCATTCTTTTTTGTCTCCGGTGTGAATATGATTACCTGGTGTTGCAAGTTTAAGAGTTTTAAAGCATCTTCTTCCAATTTTTTGGGTATTATTGCGAATATGTCATCTATGTAGTGGTACCATATTTTGAAGATGTAGGGGAAGGATTTGTGTATGTGTATTTTAAATGATCCCATGAACAGATCTGCCAAGAGGGAGACAATGGGTTACCCATTGCTAAACTACATTTTTGTTTGTATATTTTGCCATTGAAAGTGAAAAAGTTTTGAGTGAAGCAAATTTCCGTAAGTATTATATATTCTTCTATTTTATCTGGAGGTAAACTTGGCAGATCTAGGTATAGGAGGGAAGAAGGGGGAAAGGGAAGGATTTTAACACAAAACAGCAGAGGATATAAAACCTTGAGCCATTGCTGAAAGTGCTATTTAAATGACTAGTAACTTAAAATGGCACATTATTTGCACAGAATTACAAATTTATCAAATATTAGAAACCAAAAAATAACCAAAAATAAAGCTGAAGATCAAATTAACTGCTATTTTCAGAGTTCTGATTACACTAGTCAATAAGGTTTTCTTCACAACAAATCTGATTAGTGCATTTAGTGCATTTTTTCATACAGAATTTTTCCATCGGGCACAGTTTTTGTTTTCTTTACAACTACTTTTTAAAATTTGATTTTAGTGTTCTCTTTGATCTATTGCAAGAACCTTTACCTTATATGTAGCAATTTTATCGAAGCTGTATTTAAGGGCATTATATGTAATATCATGCTGAAGCACCAGAAATATCACAGTGAAATATTTCCACCCTTTCTTTTTAGAATTGTGCTGTGTATGTTGTTTTTTTTTTTTTTAGTGTTTTGGTTTTACGTCATGCCAAGAAAGTATGTAAATCATGTATATAATTTCTGCTATTTTTGTGGTGAACTGACCTTGAAGTCTGAGGGGCGAAATTTCACGTCACTTGTCAAAGAATGTTATCAACTTTACTTTAGCTGTCAAATTGTGATTTTGAGAAGAGCTAGGCCCCAAATATATGCTGTGTTTCATGTGTTAGACTGTTGACTGGATGGAGAAACAATACACCTCACATGCCATTTGCAATTCTCATGATTTGGAGGGAACCAAAGGATCTTCTAAGAGATTGTTATTTTCGTTTAACAAATATTAACGGAATAACATATAAAACAAAATATACAATTAAGTATCCAAATTTGTCATCTGCAATGAGGTCTATCTTACAGAATGAAGAGTTCCCTGTACCAGTATATGCAGATATGACCTTAACCTATAAGTGTGATTCTGACCTAGCTCTAATGAAAAAAAAAAAAAAAAAAAAGTAAATGTGAACGCTCTTTAACTACTATGATTCTCAGTGTCCCATTCTAAATTGGGCATGAAAGACTGCTTAATTTTTCTCAGAGGCCTCTCTATCAGGCTTGAGGTTCTAAATCTATGACATGGGACCAACGGCTTTACTTCCCTTCCGAAAGAAGCCATGTTAAGGAGTTTTACACCCGAAAAATCCATCCTCCGCTGGGTTTGTACCTGCGACCTTGGGTATATGAAGTTAGGATGGTAACCATTACACCATGGAGGGTAACTCAGATGATGATTTTAAAAATGATCTTACATATGATACTGTTCATCAAAAAGATACTTTCCCAATCAACAAGACCTTAATGATCTGATTTGAGATTTAAATCTATCTAAACAGCAAGTTGAAGTTTTAAACTTCTAGACTCAAAGGCTGGAATCTACTCCAAAAAGAGGTATGAATATATGGTTATCGTAGCCATCATAGTGGTTTCAAAGACTGCATCTCTGAAGAAAATGGTATTGTATTTTATAACAATATTTGTTCTGTTATGGGTATTCTTGGGCATCAACACCAGCCAGATCAGTGGCAATTGTTTATAGACTCCTCGAAGGTCAATTTGAAGGCTGTGCTGCTACATATTGGCAATGAACTTCCATCAATACCTGTAGCACATGCCGCTGATATGAAAGAGACATATGAAAATATGACACTAGTTTTAGAGAAAATCCAATATGAAAAATATAAACTGTATAACTGTGGTGATGAAAATTATTGCTTTACTGCTTAGTTTGCAACTCTGGTTCATAAAATTTTGCTGTTTTTGTGCGAATGGATAGTAGAGATAAGAAGTCTCACTATGATAGAAAATCATGGCCTAAACATGAATCTCTTTTATGTGGCTAGAAAAATGTGTCACATGTCCCATTTGAGTGTCCTGAAAAAATCAATTTACTTCCATTGCATATGAAATTAGGATTTATGAAAAATGTTGTAAAAGCATGGATAAATAGTCTGATGGATTCTTGTACTTAAAATTGAAATTATCCAAAGTCAGTGACGCTAAACTGAAAGAAGGGATTTTTATAGGACCACAAATACGGTCATTAATAGTTGATGAACATTTTTAAGAACTGTTAAATCCACTGGAAAAAGCAGCCTGGCAGTCTTTCAAAAATTTTTGTTGCAATTTCCTTGGAAATCATTAAGCAGAAAACTATCATATGCAATGGCTGGTCCTCTGCATTCCTATAAGCTATGGGATGTAACATGTCTTTGAAAATTCACTTCTTGGGCTCTTGCTTAGACTTCTTCCTGGAAAAATCTTGGGGCTGTCAGCGATGAGCATGGAGAGTATTTTAAATCAGCAAATTTCTACTATGGAAAAGAGGTGCCAAAGCAAGTGGAGTTCTAACATGCTGGCTGACTACTGTTGGACCAAGAAGAGAGATGTTCCAACTGCAAAATATACCCAAAAAGTGATATCTACTATTTCCAAGGTAAGTTAGAGTTAGATAGCCAATCACTTTAATTACTAAAAATTATAAAAAAATAAAAATGAATATCATAAAAAAACTCCTGCCTGATGGGGAAAAACTGAAATGATATTTGAATTCAGCATGAAAAATATTTCTATAATCTGTTATTTTTATTCTTGTGAAAGAATAAAAGGTTATTTTTGTCGACAGTGTTATAGAACACATTCCATTTTACCATTTCATTCTTTCTTATCATTTCTAGTTCGAAATAGTCTGTACTTGTTTATTTTACCATAAAGCATGTGTATAGAATGATGTATTATATGTAAGACATTTGATTTACAAACTGACATAAGTATTTTCATAAATAATTGATTACATTGGTATTATCAGGATAGAAATACAATGAACATAGGCATGCTGCTCTTATATTTTCCTTTTCCTTAAATGCTATCTACAGCCTTACATCTTCCATTTCCAAATCCTGTTTCTTTACACTTCTATTTACCAAAGCCTGAGGCTTACCTCTGCTCTAGCATGTTGTTGTGACATGGCAGCACACAGCTTTGCTGGATCACTGCTCCATCCATTCTCTGCCTCACTACCACAAGGTAGAATCTGCCTTTCCCCTGGCTCTCCACATACAAAATGTAGGATTGAGCTGCAAAGCCTGCGCAGGCTTACAAAGTTTGGTCCCTCATCTACCACACTAAGGCATAAGGCAAAGTATAAAATAATGGAAGACACATGTATTCATTAATTTCTTCAACATAATATTAATGCTGGTAAATAACTTACTGTCCGAAATCATCATATAAAGAACTGATATTTTTAGTATTGAAGTACTTTCCTCATATGACCTAGTTAATTTCTAAGATTCACTCAGTGCCTGTTATTAAGTATACCTTTAATTTAAAACTGTAAATGTGAGTACATATTAATACATATATAAAATCACCATTAGGTTAAAGTCTACTTATGTTAATGCTTCGCTTTGTAAGCTTTATAATATGTTTATGGTTGCAAGAAAAATTCTGCTTTTACCTTTGTGTAAGATCTCAGATATCCCTTATTACTTAGGCTGGTAAATA